>CAAE01015106.1:337360-360076 GCA_000180735.1 Tetraodon nigroviridis | reverse complement strand
TCAGGCTCCCATAACCTCCCGTGGAAAGTTTTTAGCCCCCCCCCCCTCACTGTAAGAGCATGTACCGTGCATGTAGACACAGTAAATTGGAGCTTTATTAAGGTTCTGGCTAATGAGCCTGTTGACTAACACAGATAATGATAAAACATAGGGAGGTCATGCTGGCCTCATTTCGCACTTTCTTTTATTTCTCAAATCCATTTCACCTCCCCAGTAAACACACTGGAGCACACTCTACGAAATTTTCCTAATGGCGTCTGCAATGATGATCTTTCAGTGTGCTTGCTCTGCAGATCAGCGAGGCTGACGCACAGGCGTGTGTTACATCCCAATGCTGCTGCTGGGCAAGGACTCAATAGCAGGTGCTGTTTTCAAAGGATTAGAGATAAGAGAGGCAAAGAAAAAGGTGAAGGTGGACATGGGAGGGAGTGTCAGGCTGTGACTGAAATTATCCTTAGATAGATGTCTTTTTCAGCCTCCCGCTGCACGCATGTAAAGGATGTGAATACGAAAATACTAAGATGTTTAAACATTAAAACACATGTGCTGTACAGCTGTTGAAGAACTGGGATTAATTTAATCAACATAATCATTTCGCCAAATCTCCATTTTTTTCCTAATGGTTTGTGGTGCTGTTCACCTTCTGACTTTATAGCAGGTGGAAAATATGGGATACTGAAGTAATGATTCTGTTTAGCAGAATTTACTGAAACTATTTAAACATTTACCACCTAAAACCAAAAATGTGTCTGTTGGAGCAGCACCAAAATCAGTACAGATGCCAGGTAACAAAAGAGTACCAGTATAATGGACTGGTTACACTGGGAGAACCATGTTGAACTGAACTGCTACAGTAGTTATGGTGGAACAGGATTAGATTACCTCAGAACAAAACAGTAATATGATTGCACAGTAATAAGCAAGATTTAATCAGTTTTTACTTAACGTATTATCAACATGTTCTAAAAATTGCATTAACTTTTTTATTAAAATATTTCACAAGTAATTTTGTTCACAAACATAGAGGCAGATAAATGTGGGGTAAAGGACAAAAAGAACAGAACATCTCTGAGTTCACTTTAGATTCCACAGATGTGGAGGAAAAAGAGAAAGAGAATAGAAGACTGCCCAGAACAGTGAGGTAAACACACACACACATATTACCAAGGTTAAGAGACAATATTTTCAGCTGTAAAAGAATTGTAGCATCTATTCCTTTCCATTTCTTTTAAAAGACTTTAAAAAAGAAATAAAAGTGAGAAACAAAATTAAAACAACAGATGATGTTATGACAAAGGATCCACAATGAAAAGGGGTTGTTAGAAGCACCGGTTCCTACGGTGCTGGAACATATTGCATCTCTCTCTTCATCCAACCATCAGCCCTCCCTCCCCCACCTGCATGGTTGCCATGGTCTTTACTTCTTGGTAGCTCCTCGTGGTTTTGTTTATGCTTCCTGTTGTCTGACTGAATAAAGGTTGTCAGCTGAAAAAAATGTCCTCTCTGATAAGTGATCAACCCCCTAATGTTAACAACATGTGTTTATCGGGAGACCCACCAGAACGTCTGAACCAGTCTAAACACGCTGTTCCACACCCAGCAGGTCAGAGGTCACAAAGAATGTTGGCCATTTTTGGCTCTTGCTTATTAAAGCCTGGGTTCACTTCATTTCTTCCAGTGGTAGGCGTGAAAAGACAGATGTGAGAATTTTCAATAAGTTCTGCCTCATTTGGATGCTTCTACTAATGCTCTTCTCAGCTGTACTAGAGAATAATGAAGGGATTTTGACATTTATTATCACAGCTCATCACATCTGCAAATTGACACAATGGGGACCTTTCACCAGTGTCAACTGGGACAAGGAGAGTGTGTAAATGCTGGTTTACAACTAAACTCAGCATTATTTAGTACTTATAATAATGGCAATACTCACAATAATGAGCAGTTTTCCTCTGTATTTGCTCTTACTGAGCGCTATAGATAACAACCAGAATGGCTATTACAGATTATCATCTTCTGCTTCATGCTACTTATGATGTATTCCATTTGGTGGAACACTTTTCAAAACTGTCATCAATTGTGGTGGGGGAGATTAAAGACGGTTCCCCCCTGGCTGCCCTAATCTTTTTCTGCTAACAGTTTCACTGGAGTCAGGCCACATGGCCATCAGCGATATCCTAAGTTGGTGTTGCCTTTATTACACTTGCCTGAAAACCGACTGCACTTGCTGTAGCCGGCATGAGAAGATAAAGGCTCTGGCTCATAGCTCCGCCCATCTAGCCTGTGGCAGTTGGGGCTTTGCCATATTTTTGAAAGCACCATGGATGTATGTAAGAAACAAACTGACTGGCAGCCATAGTTTCTCCCATTCTGGCATTTTAAGGGAATTTTTGCTCAAACTAAAGTCAACACAGTAAGCATCCTTCTTTTCATGTCATCCTGGGTGGTGTCACTAGTGTAAATTCTTCTCACTGTTATGTGTGTGAAAACAGTTTGAGGTAGACATTTGCTTTCTTGACATTAGTTGACTGGACCTCCGTGTCGTCAGCCCCCAGTATATTTTGAGAGACATCAAAGAGTCGTCAAACGAATATCAAATTGTATCAGCTGACATTTCTGTGACTTACATTATTCATTAGAAAAAAAAGTGAAATGAGTGCCAGCGACCTCAGTGAAGGCTGCTGGCTGCCTTCGTTTTGATGCCGTGCATTATGAATTTACAATGGCAGACGTGTTTCAGTTGTACCTTGAAAAATGTCAAGAGAGGCAGAAAAAACATTTGCCAGAGCCGTAAATGCCTTTGCAGTACTCAGCTCAAGTAACGTAGTTGTTATCTTCTCACACAGCAATGGCATTCATCTGATATTTGGACGGCTGTGTGGAAATGCATTTATTTGTCATTTTTGATATTTTTTCTGAATCACAGAACTTTAACAGGGAACCCTGCATCTATTTTCAAGATGCGGCTATTGAAATGAGACAACTGTTGGCGGAGAGTTGGATTATACTAATTGCGTACTGGTGGGCTTATTGTGGGTCTCTTTCTAAAGCCCACTTTTGTAAAGGTGCTTTTATTTGTCCTTTTGTCTTTTCTCAATGTTGTACACTTTCCAGTTCTTAATTGCCCTGTTTTTGTTTCGGGTGCTGTTTTTTTAGAGGTGCCACATAAATCAAAACAATCCTTTTTCTTATTATTGTCATATTACTATATAAATGCAAATATTCTACCTGATCTTAAGTCACTGCTGGGACACATTGATGAAGGTGGCAAGAGAGGGACCTGAAAAAATCACCATCTCCTGCTAAGTAAGTAAAGATGTGAGTAATATCATATTGTTTAAAAAAATTAAAAAAGGGAGGTGTCTTTGAGACTTGCATTTTATAGAAAGGAAAACATGCATTGATTTAGGATATTGTAACCTCCTAAAATGAGCACTCTCCCTTAGTATCCAAGGGTGAAATGGATGTGTAACTGTCAACTACCAATTGAGTTTTGAAAGAGAAGATATTATGACATAATTATATGTGATTATAGAGGCTGTGGAGTGGGGGGGGGTACTGAGCTGTTCCCTGAGTTTGTGACACAACACTTGACATTTCCCAAAAGACTGTTATTAACCGTCTCCTCAGGAGCAGAAATAACCTCCAAGATGCCAGACACGTGTTTGTCTGATCTAAGTAGGTTGTCTTCATGCATCATTGCTATGACCCATCTTTTGGAAATCTCCAGCTGTTTAATCTCGGATAATCTTCCATTTTCTATGGTTATTTAACTCTACAAATGCGAAATTTTAAATTTTATTTCCTTTCTTTTATTGATTGCGGGGACTATAATTAAATATATGCAAATTTTCCACAAACATGGTTTATTTCTGCTAACTCCAAAAACCCTTAGATGAACAGGCGAACCTCAAGGTTGTCGCTCTGCTCGTGAAAGAGACGCTTTCTCTCTCCCCAACATGAACTTTGGAATGAAAAGTAGGAATCGACCCAGGCCAACAGCAGAAAGAATAGGGTTCAATACCACTTCTATACCAGCATGCACTGAAAGGTTGCTCAGCGTGGAGTGATCCCTGGCTCTAAAATCACCATGAAGACGCCAGACAGGAGTTTCTAAACTGCAACAGACCATCAGCTGGTCAAAAAGCACAGCAGAGACATATTTCACAAAACACACTAAGAACTGATCCCTAACAGATTTGCAAAGGTCAGAGATAACAAGGTCAATAGAAAGTTGCACAAAGGCCTTTTGCTTGCAGTGTTGTAATAATGCTGTGATCTGTTACTGTGGACAAAATGGTCAAAGCTGTGGATATTTTGCAGAGGAAGCCTGTAAACCCGTCCCTATTATCTGTAAGGGATAGTTGAGGGCCATAAAGTGGCTGGAGAAGAAAAGACTAGAGAAGTCATGTTTGTGTAGATAGATAGATAAAACTATAAATACTTTATTAATCCCAAAGAGAAAATCGCATTTCCAGCAGTTCAAAAGTGCAAACACCCAAAATACTAAATACTAAAACTTAGCTAAAATACTAAATACTAAAACTATAATGTAGAAAAACATTGAAGAGGTAGGTTTTAAGAAAATACAGTCTCATAGAGTAAAAAAACAAAGTCACAGTGCAATGTAACAGTGTGATATATGGTGTAGGTCCAAAGCTCTACATTGCTTATTGTTCTCTCTCTGAGGTGTTTAAGAGCCGAATGACGTGAGGGAGGAAGAATCTCCCTAGTCTGCCCATGGAACCAGAAAGGAACAACAGCCTGTCACTGAAGCTGCTTTTGTGCCTTGAGATGGCACTGTGCAGTGGATGGTTTGGATTGTCTATGATAGATAGGAGCTGGTTAAGCACCACAGATGTCAGGCTGTCCAGCTCTGTGCCAACGGCAGAGCCTGCCTTTCTCACCAGTGCTGTGTTCTTTTTCTAGAATCTGCAATGCCCAGCACATGACTGCATACATAAGAGCTACCACAGACTGGTAACCCTGACCCACCTCCACATGGTCCCCTTTTATAATGACCGACTTTGGCTGCGGTATGGTTCTCATAAAGTCCACCCCAATCTCCCTGGTCTTGTGGTGGTGAGAAGCAGGTTGTTGGAGTTCTGTTCTGTTCACCATGTGACAAAGTGGGGGTACATGGTGAACAGTACTGGAGAGAGCACAGTTCCTTGTGGCACTCCTGTGCTGCATGGGACAGTCTAACGTTACATACCGAGGTCTATCTGTCAGATTGTCTGTTAACCGTGCCACTAGCTGTGGTTCTACTCTCATTCCTATCAGTTTATCCCTAATGCTGGGGACACACAACATGATTTTTGTTGTCTTAGATGCCATGACTCTCCCTAACCCAAATTGCTGTGAGTCACTAATCCACTTGGCAACTAAGCCCAAGTACTTCGAGTACTGGCACCTAAAGTGATTGCTGCTACTTTGCAATAGACTCGCAGGTGCAAAGCTGATATCAAACCAGCTAGATATTCTGGCCACTTGTTGTGACTCACCTTAAGTACCATGTTTTTTGGTCTATAGAAAGCTCCCCGGAGTCAAAAAAAAAAAAAACAAGAACAAGAAAAATAAATTGTACTGGACTATAAGTGGCATTTTGTGGGGGAATTTTATTGTTGCAAAATCCAGGGTTAACAACAGGCATTTCAGTAGTAAGGGCAAAAGTAGATCACCTGGCTCGCGTGCTGCGGCACCGCACTTCCGTCTCAGCACAGTAGGTCACACCTCCTGATGACGAGATTCTTGTAGTGTGAACACATTCCCGTCTCAGACAAGCCTTGTAGTATAAACAATCATGCTCTTTCCGCTCACGATACTTGACAAAAGAGTCTTGCCGACTCGAAAAATTGTGTAGTGTGTCCCCAGCTAAAGGAGCAGTGGCTGGATGGTGTCAAAGGCACTGGAGAAATCCAAGAATGTAATCCTCACAACGCCACTGCCTCTGCGCAGGTGAGAGAGAGAGATTGGTGGAGCAGCAAGATAATAGTATCCTCCCTGCCCGTCTTCTCCCAGTTAGTAAACTGCGGAGGGTTTAGAGCATGCTAGGTCTGTGAGCTGGACTTTGAGCTTCTTTATTCTAAGTTCCTTCAGACTCTGAGCTCCTTCAAGATGTATATAGATGGGCAGGTTGCTATGGCTCCAATGGATCTGCTGGAGGATGCATACTAAGCAAAGCAAAGTAGCGTCAGAGTCGCGACATGACGAAATAATTACTGCAATACAAAAACTTTGACGAATCTGAGCAATGAGATGCAGCTGGAACATAGAACAAATATAATAGTTTATTCTGTAGGAAAACAAAATTTCCTTCTAATTTTTTCTTCTAAAAAAGAGAGAGGAGTGAGCCGTGGCTCTAGAAAAGGCTTAGAGCTGGGATGCTAACTGTGAGCACATTGAGCCAAAGAACTAACCACAGCTGTGCTTCAGGCGCCAAATAGGTTTTCTGTGTGAACATGGTAGTGAATTAATGTTTACCCTTTAAGCGGTAGATAACTTCATATTTTATGATATACATATTGGAGCCTTTTCCTTTTAGTTTTTTCCTATGTGTGCGGAGCTATCAGCAGGTATTGATTGGATGCTAATTTAATTCTTCCTCTTGCAATAAGAAAAAAAAAATCATTTGTACAGTGCTTCAGACGAAGGTTGCAAAGCAAAGGCAACTAAATACATTTGATGATTAAACAGGTCAGATTTAGGATTGAAAAGACTTAATTAAAAAGAAAAGTAAAATCACACAATGGACAATTATAGAACAGCAAAATTACCAGCTGCATTAACGAGGAGCACTGCCACCAGAAAGAAGCACACCCTCAACATGTGGTTCATCTCAAAAAGTTAAGATATGCCTTCTGGTGGTGCAAATGGAGCCTCTTTACCGAAAGAGATGACCTCTGTGGGTTTTAATTAGACTTCATCATTTCCTGGTGGGTGACTGGATGGTAGCCCCTGAGGATTTAAGGGTCAGAGAAGAAGCCAAGATCCCCACCCATCCTTCCATCCTCATTTGTTTCACTGTCAAATAAATAAATAAAGCCACTAATCCACAGGTTGGATGCAGGCAGAGCCCCCAATCTACAGATGTGCCTCCATGTTTAGCCACTGGCTAAATTGTGTGGCTCCATTTCTGTCACAGTTTAGAATCCTGGCTAAAAGGATGAACATGTACATAATGTGCAACAGAATTGCAGACTGGGGGAGAGGGATGTAGAAAACTGTCAACACAGAGTGCATCAATGCCAGTCAAGCTCAATCCCAAATGATGGTGACTAATTAGATTTCCTCATGCTCACAGAGAAACCATTTTCAATAGCCTGCTGACACCCACTGATACTATTGTCAACTTGTGTTTGGTTGCTGTACACTGACTGTGAGGTAGAAATCATTCACAATCAGACATGTATGACTCAATGAGTGACATCACACTGTGTGAAGATGAAAAAGGAGAGCATAAATTAAGCCAGCTAAATGTTGTGATGGGAAGCATGAAGACATTTATCCCATTTATTCTATTTATATTAGTCTCATTAGCATAAAGTGACATGCAGAACAGACGACAGTCATCCATCCATCCACCCACCGATCTATCCATTCATCCACCCACTCACTGATCCATCCATCCATCCATCCATCGAAGTAGGTGATCATGTGTTTTTTTTGCACAGGACCCTTTAGTCAGTGAGCAGGAGTTTGTCTTTCCTGTCCCTCACCAGCAGACACACGATATGTGTCCTCGAATGAAGGAAACCAGATGGTGTTGTTCACACGGTCTCTTCCTCTGCTAGAATCAACAACAACCAAAACTGCCACTTTAAAGAAAGATTTTTTAAAAATTGCCCATGTTAGAGGCAGTCATGCTGTTTTCACGGCTTCTCTTGTCGTCCGCCCACCCGCTAGTGCTGCATGTGGTAAAACTCAACTATTGGTCTCTTGCCATGGACTAAATTTTCAGTTTGATTTCAAGTTTACAACAGATAATTGGCTAACTTTCATGTGAATAAATAAAGTTTCCCTAAATTCTGATTCTCAAATATCAAATCATCTTCATTTATCTATATTTTTGTAACTGTCAACTGGCAGCATCATGCACTAAATGCTGCTTTGCCAGCCCCTAACAACCTTACCCTAGCCGCTGCTCCAGACAACAGCACATTTGCTATTTCACCGTGCTAAGAACGATGATTTTTCATGCAGAGATATACAATTTAGGGCATTTTCCTTGCAATTTCAGCTTTGAAATTGCAGTGCTGGTGTTACATCACATTCAAGCAGAATATTCAGCCAGTTTGCTGACTTTCTTTGCTGCTGATACACCTCAGCTGTGCACTGATGGATGTCTTAATAGCCCCTAAAGTGATTGCTGCTACTTTGTATTAATTTTTCATCCTACACATTTAAAGGTGTTTATGTTCTCTGTGTTTATTAGTGGTGACACATTTGCTGCAATTAGGCTTCAAGAATAAAGTACAATATAGCGTCCTTGCAAGAACACCTGCTGGGAGTCTTCCTGATCGTGACTGAGGTGAAATCAGACAGTATTTTTTTTCTAAAATAAAACAATTTTCAAACAATTCCCATGAGAAAATTAGATTTCAGCCTCATCGTACTTTACATATTTATGTACGTGCATGTTTACATGCCATATTCTTATTGAACAAATCACTTTTCAAACAGATTTTTTTGCATAAAAACAAAGAAACACACATTTTGGTTTCAGTGAGAATCGTGCCTCCCATTACTCGACTGAATGCGTGCTAACAAAATTACTCAACTTTGTGGCAAAGTGACAGCTGAGATTATACTCCTTAAAAACTGCTACAGTCTCACTGCATATGAGGCATACAGCAGTTGATCGGTGTTCAGTAAAAAATAATTTGGTCGTCCATTTCCTAATAAATACTCGACAATGACTTTGCTTTTCTTAGGTCTGCTCTTTACAGAAAAATCTTTACAGAAACGCTGGGTCAAAAAGTAAACTGCAAAGGTAGAGTAATATGCTGCACCTAAGGTCAATGTACCTGGAGCGCGTCATCTAGTGGGAAAATGCAAGAATTGAAAAAAAAAAAAAAAGAAGGAATAACTGAATTCAATGAGCTGGATTAAAAACCTCAAGGGGCTGCACAGGGCTCGTGGGCCATATTCTGCTAATGCCTCCCCTAGAGCAACCGCTGGTAGGGGTGATGCAGCGTATCCCAGCACTCACTGGGCAAAAGGTGGGGAAAAACCTCAGACAAAAAACACTCACGCTCAGCTTTCCTACAGGATTTTACAAAGTCCATGTCAGCGTGAACTCAATATTTAAAGCCTGCGAGAGGAGAAGATGCTCCTGCAAGTCTAAAAGGTCTTAAAACATTTCACCAACATTGCCACAGTCACATTTGCTGCATTTTTGAGTAAAAAATGTAGACTTGTCCCATGATACCGATCCAGTTCAAGGTTTGGTGGGCTGTTCCCATGCCCGTAGTCAACTTTAATGAAGGCCTAGGCCTCTAGTTTGAATCCTTCTGACAAGCTGTCGAGCAGACCAATAGAGCAGGCATAATAGTGTGACCTCTTAAGGGCAGGGATTGTGTTCTTTGCAAGAGGCAACAAAGAGAAAATCTTATTTAAAATGGCAAAATAGTTCAGACAGTAGGAAACAAAAACAGCCAACCAAACAAACAAAAAAACAAACAAAAGTCTCTCGAGGAAATGCATAATTACGTCTTTGAGATCATCCGACTGTGACTTCCCATGCATGACAGCCTCTAGTAAAGAGGTAAGTAAGATAAAAATGAATGAGTGTTATCGAGGCAATTATCTGAGCAGAACAGCACCGGTGAACGTTTTCCACTCCTGACTTGTCTTTGATGAAAGCAGTGGGAGCCTTCTTGCTCTCTCCTCCTTATCACACTGTCTACAGCGCAGCTGCTCCTGCACCGCCTCTGCCAGGAAAAAGGGCACCTCTCCTAATGCCAGCGCGCTGCAAATGAGTCACTGCACCTCGTCACGTGGCCCATCTGTACCCAAAAGGCGCTCTTTGCTCTGGAGCTGAAGAACATGGCTCTCCCTGCTCATTGACATTCAGTGCTGCTGCCATGACGGCTGTTCTCGTCAAACTAAGGGAAAAGAGCAAATGCCTACACTGGCTAGCCTGTGATGACTTGAGCTGCGGAAATTGCTTGGGTGCTTAGATCCTGCTCTAGCTGTAGGGTTTTATGTGTATTTTATATATTTTTTCACGAGTTAAAATGACTAATCAGACAGCAGCAAACTGAAAATGAGAACACCATACTGTCACGGCAGTCAGTTTGCCACAAGTGGTTTTGCTCTCTTCACTGCCGCACCTACCCCACGCCTCCTGGTTGGCCATGCCTGCCGCCTCTACCAATCTGCACCTTTAGCTGCTACCGGTCTACCTCCTGTCTTCCCTCTTCAGCTCACCTGAGCCGCGTTCGGCCTACCTATACTCCGGACTGTGACTGATTCTTGGCCATATCATCTTGTGTGTAGTACACAAAGCATTCTAGCATTTAGTTGATCTGATTCTGATCATTGTCTGCACCAGTCCTGGTTTTCTGCCTGCCTTCTGGGAAAATCAACGAGTTTTAATCTGCTCATTATTGTGCTGCATTTGACTATTTTAACACCAATCCTGACACCATCCCATAAATACTTCTCACTGCATATCCTTCGAGCTAATACGTGTTGCCATTTTAAAGTCGTAGGGGCCTAAGGGTGTGATAAAAAAAACATCTAATATCTTCAGGACTTCACAGGCTACAAACACAGGGAGCTCAGGCAGCGCAGTTTAGTTGTGTGTTGGTGTGCTGGGATTGTGTAAATATGCGTTCACTCACAGATGATTTGTTTTTCAGTTGAGATTTGGGAACTTTGGATATAATTAGGTCAAAAGCTGCAGATTCCCACTGCATGTTTGAAAGATTGAAAAATTTTCTCTGACTGACTTAAAAACTGTCTCATGCACTAAAAAACCAAAACTAAACAACAACAAAAAAAAGAAGTCATGCACGGGAGAAGAGTTTCAGAAGCTAATCACAGAATGAAGGCTAGCTGACACGCTATCAGTCAGTGTTATTTGTGGTCATTCATCAATTTGGTGCACCCACTTTGCACAGTGCTGCTGATTTTCCTTGTTTAGCCTCCATTTTCTTGCTTTCTAGAATGAGTCATCAGGTAGGTCAGTCCACAAAAACTGTATGATGAGTGAAATTATTATTAAAAGATTTGAGAGGTTTTATACAGGATGTGCTCTGATGAATACAGCCGTGGCCTGACAAGCAGCCGCAGGTGAGTGTAAAGCAAGCCTTGGTATCATCGGCTTTGTTTGTGACTGAATTGGTGGCATCCTCACAAAATGAACGCTTTAAAAATGTTTCGAAGCTACGGTGAAAGGGTCGCACATGGATGAATGCAGGGCTGACACAGCAGAGATGTTACTTCCCATTTATAGGTTTCATTGAAAAAGAAAAAAAGTCTAGTATTTGAAGAGAAATATATTTTTTGAGTTCCTTTTAAATAAATTGCAGTAATTCTAAATAAATAGAAGTCAAGAGAGAAGTCAAGCAAGTATGGACCTTTATGCTACATATGAAATTCATCAGAAAATAAAGTTTTTTCCCTAAAAAAATTAGGCAAAAGGAGCCAACATTTGAACATCTTGATTACCCCTGGTGGCAGAGTCCAGTATAGGTTTTCAATGTAAACCAGAGGAGGTTTAAAACATTTCTTTGTGAGATAGGCACCAGCAGACCCCCGCGACACCACTGGGTATAAAGCAGGTAGGATAATGGATGGATGGATGGTTACAAAAGGATCAAAATAATCAGTTTGCTAGTTTGCCACGATTATCACTACGATGCTCTTTCTTGTAAAAGAATGTGCTATAATTAAGAGGTTGGGCTGCAAGTTCCCTCCCATCCCGCTACTGGAATGGGAAGGAACTTGCATGTCATGATCATGAGATTCTGTGCGCTCTGAATCACATCACAGCGGACAAGATTGCAGCACCTAAATCTGGGATATCTGGAGGCAGACAGAGATGGCAGGTCCAGCTTTAAACGCTGCTAATGGGTCATGAGCTTGGCTCAAATGTTGACTTGTTGGAATGCTAGGATTCACGCTCTGTAATCACAGAAGACGTTACATAATGAAGCTAAGTCAAAATCAGTCTGCAAGCAGTAAGAAATCCATCATTCGTGTTCAGACTACAGCGAGTGCTGCTGCAGGATACGCCAGAAAGATAAATTTGGCAAGTCTGGTATTGCAAATTGATATTAAACACTGGCATTACTCAAAGCAACGGTTCTAATGAAGTTAGCCCATGGCAGCTGGGCCTAATGGAATAACTCAGGGATGCGGACTTTGTGAAAATGTTCATGTTCACGGCCTCTGTGTCTCAATTTAGAGCAGCTTCTGTTCATATAGGCCCAATGGCGGGAAGTAAAGGCTGCGCTGCACGCAAGAATGTAACTTCATTACCACAATACCTTCAACCACAGAAATGACATTATTCATTCAGAAGTCAAACATATTCTCTAAAGCTAACGATTCTGAGTTGCTGTTTTAAATACCGACCTAGATACAATTAAGTTTGGCCCAGCATCTGTCAGTGGTTTTTTTTGTTGTTTTCTCAGGACCATTCAGTCAGATGCGCTCCACACACCATTAACTCTGCTGGCCTAATAAACACTGTGTACCCACACAACATGGGAGCACCTGAGGGGCCCGCACCTGTCTTCAGCATCCATGAGCATCACTCATTGGCCAGCGGACACAAACAGCTTCATGCTCTTTGAAGACAGAGTTCATTTGTGGAGAAGAGGAATGGTGATTCACTGCAGCAAACACCTTACAAGCGGTGTTAACTCAATAAGGCAGAGGTAATTACCTGCACATTAGTAATGATTTAATCATCAATAGTTAATTTTCGCCCTCCTTGTCATGACGCCTAGATACAATGAATGCAACAAGTTGTTACTTTAATTGTCAAAATGGAAATCAACATGATCATTTGTATTAGCTCAATTTAAAGACATTCTACAAATTTGAACCACCTACAGTGGATGTGTTGCAAACTTTTATTTTGTGTGTGTGTGTGTGTGTTTTTAGCTAATGTGACAGGTCAAGAATATGTCAAAAAAGTGCTGCGCAGTAATAACATATGTAAAACACACAGAAGGTAATGGAGAGAAAATCAAAGGTGTGATTAACACGTCGATAAAATGAAGAAAAAAAAAAAGCCATGTCAGAAAAAAACAATGATTTTGTGCTCAGTGGCTATTACGTAATTGAACCAGCAACTAATTGGTATACTTCAGGGAAAACTTAGATGACTGGAAATATCTTTTATATTGCATCCTGGTGATCACTCATTACATGCCAGGACTAAACTATGGCGGCACTATGGACTGCGTTTATGATACATGTGCTGACATTTAGAAAACATCTGGTTGAGTGAACTGGGCATTAGATCTGCATGTTGCTCCAGGAGGCAGTCCATCATGGTACCAATTACAGGCCTTCCTATTCACTGTATTTACAAAGAGTTTAAGCACTAGGATATGTTTTACACGCTCTAGTTCAAGTCACTGGGTCTTACCAAGAAAACCACACAACACTTTTTGTTTGATAAATGCAGGCAGCATGGAGGTTAGCAGTGTTTGTGAGCTGCAGTGGTTAGCACTGTCGCCCTTGTCTGAATCCAAGCGAGGGGCTTTTCTCTGTGGAGTTTGCATCTACGGTGTACAATATTCTGGCTTCTTCCCCAGTCCAAATACGTGTTTGGGTAATAGGTGAATTGGTGAATCAAAGGTGAATTAAATTCATCTCAGACATGAGCCTAAGTGATTTTGTTTGTCTCTATGTATTGATGAGCTGGTGACTTGTCCAGTGGTATACTTTGCCTTCTGCCTAAAGCCAGCTGGTAAAAGGTTTCAGCCTCCACCCCTGCAGAGAATGAAGAAATGTCCTCAGTCCTCAACAACTGGAGCATTGTTGGTGTCTCCTGCATGGAGGAGGAGTTAATGTAGAGACTGCTAATGAACTGCAGACAAAGATATATTTTACTCTATTTGTCCTGTTTCCTTTCTGTTGACAAGTAAAAGAGCAGGAAATAAAAAGTGGACAGTTAAATGTGTTTTTCTACAGCTGCACATTTGGGGTGTTGTATTATAGAATAAGATCAACAAATCCTGACTGGAATCAAAAAACCTCTGCAGCACCCACCGCTGAAAGAGCGGCTACTGTGAAGGAACGACATGCCGCCTAACAACGTGATTAGAAACGAGCACTGCAGCGACAACGAACAGGATCAACAGGAAGTGGGTTTGATGGAAAGGGGGGAAAAAACCTTCCAGCTGCAAAAGTTGACTTAAAAAAGAGAGGAAAAGAAGCGTGAGGTGAACAAGGACACCACGCCTCTCAGCAGAGATGGAAAGGGTGAGTTGTCACCGGTCCTGTGTCAGCATTTCTGACATGACAGCAGAGAAGTGAGGTTAGCCGCAAGTATTTATACCCACGTCTTTCTCTAAACCCGAAAGAGCCAAACGGTGTTTGCTGAAGATTTTTTGCAGAAAAAAAAGAGATAAACATGTTTGTGTTTGAAGATTAACCCCCTCACCCCCCTTCCCCACCCCAATCTACCATCGTAGGTGGACCAGGGAGGGGGGTTAACAGCAGGAACCTGTAGGAGGAACAAAACACAGAAAATAGGTTCATGCAGGTGAGTCTGGAGCTTTTTAGTACATTCCACACAGAATGTTTGGAACGCTGAGCCGGTGGCGCACGTCTCTGTGGCAGCTTCCTCATCTCGATAAGAAAACTGGACAGAAAACGTTTAAGTGGGAACTAAACGAATCAAGAAAAACCTACAAATTCTAAAATATGTTTACAATAGCCTTATTTTAAAAGGTTTACTCTATGAACCACTCCTAATGGTGGTGACATCCTTAGGCTACTGAAGAAACTTCACACCCTCACTAAGCCCAGGCTCACTCCCACATCCTGACTAATCCGCCAGCGTTTAACTCAAACTGATGCACGGCCTCTTTATGATGCACATCAGGTATCGTTTCCATTCAGAGACACAGGCGGCAAATGCAGTCTTGCATATTTAACGTCCGCCACCATGACTGCCTGTGCTGCTGACAAAGTGGAACAACGCTGTGCTCCGAGTGGGAGCAGGGCAACTGACATGGAACACACAATGTTTTTTTAACTCTGGTGGAGGAAAGAACAAAAAAAAAAAAAAATTTGGAATACAAAAAAAAAAGAAAGAACCTTGTTGCCTGGCAACTTGAAGACAGCAGAGATAACGAAAGCTTCAGACTAACAATTAGAGCTCCCTTCACATCAAGGCTGGAGGATATAGAGACAAATTAATGAGATAAGAAGAAACCTTATTAAATACAAAAGCAGCAGTGTTGTAGGAGTGTGTGCTAGCTGTGTAAAATATTTGTTCCAAGTATTCAGGTTAAATCTCCTGAATGTAGCTTTTTTTCCCAGACATATTCTGGAGATGGAGATGCGCGCGCGCGCGCGTGTGTGTGTGTGTGTGTGTGTGTGTGTGTGTGCAGAGCACAAACAAGAACCATGATAACACATCTTGTCCTGCAGGCAACACAAATGTCCCCTCAATCAACTTGGTGTACCAGGGTTTCCCATATAGCTCTTATCAGCACTCGCACACCAGGGTCCACTCCAGACACCAACCTGCGGTCACCTGACTGCGTCTGCACGCTGCCCATGCTGTTCATAGATACGCTGATGACTTTTAGTCTACAGCTTCTCAGAAAACCAGACTGGACTGTGCAACTGATTCCTGAAAATAGAATCAGTTTCATTTGAGAAGTCAAGTTACTGTATTCACAAGTGGCACAAGTAGCTAATAAAATTCCGTTGACGATGATCAATGATAAAGCATTTAAATCTTTTAGACCCATTTTTACAATTCATAATATGCAATGTTGACATTTTAATAATCCTGGCATAACATTGTCCACCCAAATTTGCCAGCTACTGTGAGATTTTTGTGAAGCATGACCTTGCAGTTTGAAAGTTACTGCAGCTCACCTGTGTCTTTTCTTGACAGATTGGATGTGATATCACTGCACATGTGCACTGTCGTAAATGAAACAGTTGCAGCTGGCGGCATGAGTTTATACTGCCTCTGAATTATTTGTGTGTGATTGTTCATCTCATGTTGATTTTGAATATACTATCATTGTAGGGAAAAAAATACTCATCTAAATAAATCAGAGAAAAAGTGTAAAGAATTTGTTTTAGCTTCACGTGTGCCTGAACAGCAAAGGAAAATTTCCCATGATGATGAGAGAAACCACAAACAGAAGCAGGAGGCTTATCTAAAATTCACTATGATGAGTTGGCATGGCTGCCATTTATTGGCTCCTTTGGCTACAAAGAAGTTGCGACAGCAAAAATGGTTACACAACTCATGGCACCTGAAAACATGTCAACAGGTGTATCTGCCATCTGTGATCATTCCCCAAACGTGAGAATCTCATCATGCTGCATACGGTTGGTGTTAAGAAAATATCTTGAAACTGCTAAAAGGATCATGCTGAATATTTTATGCTACCTTTATTGAGCAGATTTTTTTTGCTGGTATGATTATTTAAAAAGCCACAAACTCTAAAATAAATTTTTTATTGTGTGTTTCTGTCTTTAAAAAAATAATGGATCGACTCACTGTCCTCTTTGAATTCCTCTAGCGCTCAAAACAGTAAACTACCAACCACAGTTTACCTGTGAAATACTGCAGAAAGAGACAGACATCTGTGCTGAGTGATAAATGCTAAGAAATCTTTACAATAAACCTGTCTGTGATGTTGCCCTTTAATTTGTCTACTTTTTTCTCTCTATTAAAATGTTATCATCTCTGCTAAAATGCCACTGTTACTGGCTGTAATCAGATCAGGCTGGTTCGGTTAGATATCGTTAAATATCCCCCATGTACCTACTAAATCAGCAGCCACCGTTTGAGACTCCCATTTGATAAAGACTGGATTAAACAGAATCCCAACCACTTTCCTTTTAATTAGCAAGAATGTAATCTAAAGTGTGTGAGAGACAGAGAGAGAGAGACAGGGACAGACTGTGCGTCATGGGTGAGGTCAGGATCCAAATGCGACACAGGTGTTTATTTCAGGAAACTCACTTCCACGGGTCAGGTGACTCAGGGTCCACGGGCGACAATTCATGAACAACAAACGAAGACGACTAAACAAGAACGATCAACAAACAATCTGGCGCCAGAGCCTCTCACGCGGCAGCTTCATAAGCTGCCGTGATTGCTCATGGGGCACAGGTGAGCTCCATCTCGATGCCCCGCAGCTGCGCCAGATCCTGGGAGCAACAGGTAGGGGAGGGGCTGACAGCCGTGACACTACCGGTGTGTTCAGGGTCTATTCCTACATCTTATGTGGTGGTACAGACCCCATTGACCCCTGAGACCTGGGTGAGGAGAAAAGGTGATAAAAAAAAATGGATGGATAGAAGATTAGTGGATAGATAGATGGGAAGATAGATAGGTGAATGGATGTCTCAGACTTCAAAGGCATGGCACTTCTCATTAGGCCTCGGGCAGAAGAAGAAAAGGTCAACAGGAACTAAAAGGCACTGGGGAACAAACCAGTCCAGTATAGTTGTTCCTGCTGCAGTAAACATTACTTCCCCAAAAACTTATTTACTGGATAAAAACAAGGTCCAAATAGTTTTAGAAGCTTTATTTTTCCAATCTCTTCATGAATGATGGGATTAAATGGCAACGTAAAGACACAGCCATAACGCTGGCTTTTGTGTGGAACTAAAGTGAATGTGTTTCGGTCAAATAAATGCTAAAAAACATGGCATCAGCAAAGTAAACAACTAAATAAAGGAATTACAGTGACTGGCTATTGGATTTAACCATTCATCTCCACTGAACCACACAAACCAGCCTTAATGTGGCATCCAAATTCAATCTTAAATCCCGTTTCCTTGACCTGCTGTGTGCATTTTTATGACGATGTGCTCTTAAGCTTATGCCCAATAACGCCCTTCACTGCCTTCTTTTCCCTGTCACAGGACCAGCTGATTAATAGTTAATGCTGCAGATTCCCTCAAATTAAACAGATAAAACTGTTTGGGGACCACATTAATGTTTAAAAGAGAGCCACTGGACTGCTGCGGCATCCGAAGGGGCGTCGTTGGTGTCATAGATTTGTGCTACTTTTGAGTGACAGTTTTAGGTTTCATGCATACTTGAGATAAAACAGCTTCACTGACATAAAGTACGTATTCATTTACAGTTTTCGCATTAAAGGCTAGACTGTTGACCTTGATTAGAAAGAAACTGCAGACGTTACATCTGGTGATATATTTGGTGATACTAGCTTTGCATGTAATGACTCTCCACACAAATGCAGGCATACACCAAAGCCTCTTTCTCTCTGCTTTGTTTTCATGTTCCCAGTGATGATTCAAAGCCTCATAACATCTGATGTGTAGAAAAAACAAACAAACAAACAAACAAACAAACAAACAAACAAACAAACAAAAAACCCAGACAGGTATCTCTTCAGTTGTCTCTAGAGATAAAATAAAAGCATCTTGACGCGGGCATTAGTTCTCTAACTAAAAGGCTTTGACACGGCATCTAACACAGCTTGAAACGTCACAGCAGAGTCACCACCATCTCTCCATGTATAAAAGCACCAACAAGCGCCACTGGCGGGCATCAAAAGCACCACTTTAATGTTTGCACGGTACTTTGAAGGAAGAATGACATCATTCCTATGCTTTATTAATCCTTTTATCTCCCCCTTAAAAGTGTTTCACCGAAGACCCCAGGAATTGTTGAAAACATGTAAACACGCCTACCCTCACAGATGAAATAAATGTTCCAATGTGAAGGTCTAAGGAGCACCCGCACTGCTCATTTTTCTTTGTTTTTACCAAAATGAGTTATTTTCCTTTGAGTACACACTGAAGTCCCTGAGGATGCTCTTTCTGATGTGCTGTTGATCTTAATTCGTCTGCAAGACCTTTGAAAGAACTTCCGCAGTCATGTGTGGATGAGGAAAGATTGTGGAACAAAGGCTTCAGTTTGTGCGACTCTGAGATTTTGAAGTAACTTTCTCACTTTGCTCTTATATCAAATTTAAACTAGCCCGAACTGTCAGTTTGGTCAGTAGAAGGAAGTTAAAATGAAGCAACTGTTGCAGTATTTCTTTTTTTATTTGTCATTTTTATACTAAAGAAAAGCGGAGCTGTCAAAATTAAAGTGTTTTAAAAAAATCATTATAGCTGTTAGCACAAGGGCAGCGGAGCAAAAAAACAACAACAACCTGCTGGTCCACCTGATATTTCTTGGTAAAAGAAAGCAAAGCGTAGACCATCTAAACTCTGCAGAAGGCAGCAGTGAAACCAGCTTGACCACCTCATGTCTGGTCTAACTAAGGTATATTTGCCATTTCTGCTGCACCGGTAAGGTTTATCGTTCCATTGTGCTCAATGAAGTTTATGCTCTTTTCCTTCTAGATTCACGTTTCACTTTCAGAAACACTGCGGGCTTTGAAGACAGGAGAGGATAAATGGTATCGACAACATTTTTTATCAGCTTGCAGCTACAAAGAGAGCCTAGACATCATGATCCAAAGGCAGTTGGTTTAGTTCAAAGTTTGTTTATTTGGTGCAGACATCTGAATGCTCCAAGAGATCGCTAACCATCATTGATGGTCATTAATGAAAGCTCGCCGAACTGGCAAGTTCATGCACAAACAACAACCACAATAGAATTAAACAGACTCAGACTGCATCCCATCTCTGCAGACACTTTTTTTCATGGGTAGCTCTGTGCATAAAAGGCAGGTGCACACAAGCTTCTTATCCTTTCCCCATTCCCAATTTTGCCTTGCATAAATATTGGCTTGAAAACTGCAGCGATGGCCATCTGTTTGCCACTGGATCAAAAAATGTTTCGGCAGTCAGGGTGAAGGTCAAGCTGTCAGCTAAAGCAGAAATGAAGCAACTATTTCCTTGCGTCACTTTGAAAGTCAGTGGAAATATTTTGACAGATGGAATTCAAGCAACTGTCAACTCAGGCTCCATCAAAAGGCAAATTTAATTCAGTTGTGAGTCAAACAGTTACAGTTCAGCAGTTTCTTTTGCTTGAACCAGAACTTTAGGGTGAAACCGCATTGATCAGGAAACAGGCAACATTTGTAGTTCATCATCATGAGGAACCAGGCAGGAGGGCGCTCTTATTCCTCCCTGAAAATGAAAATGAAACATTCCATTCTAAGAGCTTCATCCTTCGTGTGGTGTTTAGGGATGAGGCCTCCTGGCAGGACTGTTGCTGCAGAGCACCTCCTCTTCTAGTCACAGCGGTGAGTGTGAGCTATAGATTATTCCATCAATGCAGCCAGAAATGCAGCCTTCCTTTAATTCTAGAAGCAGATTAAGATAAGCATCTCCCTCCCTGCCCTATACTCAATTAAATGAATGTGTGTCCAGTGAAAGCGAAAGGAATAAAACGCAAAGGGACCCAGGTAAGACCTAACTCCAAACTTCCAAAATAATATACAGAAAAGGGCAGCTAAAAACAAAGATCGACAGGTCGCCCCTTGATTTTGCCACCTGACATTTGGTTTTGGAGTTTACTGACCCGAAGGAATGCTGACTTCCTCCCTTATCCAGATTAAACAGGACTTGGACCCGTTTTAACAACCCTGAGTGGTGTCGATCAGCCCCAGCTGTGATGGAGGCGCTAGCTTTTAGTTTTTAAGGCAACCTTTCCAATAAAGGTTGCAGCACCCATTATAGTGGACAAGACAGAGAGACAACAATAAAAAACAAACAAAAAGCAAACATCAAAATGAATGTGTGAGCAGAAATAAACGAGCATGTTGTTAAAGTAAAACTAAAAAAAAAAATCAACATAAGGAACTGTTTAAATTTAAAACAGAGGCGCTGTTTATGGGGTTTCTGTTGTTTGAGGATAGCGCAGAGCACTTTCAATAAGAAAGATGTTCAGACAAATGTTTAGAGGACATTCCAAGCAGAAGGGGGCTGAATATTTGATTGCTTTCTTTTCTGTCTCAGTTTGATAAAGAGGAGCAGAGAAATACAAAATATAATTTAATCTCAAGGCTTATTGGCTTTTAGTTCTCTGAGGAAAGGTGCAGGAAAGCGTAGGAACCAAACCAATCAGAGCCTTGTAAACCCAAGTCATCCAACGTGTGTTTATTGTCTTTTAAAATCCTTAACTAGAAAAAAGCTGCCCATCAGCAATTAATTCTGGGTCCTTGTGGCTGGAAACCAGAAAGTAACTGTGCCAAAAAAAGCAGCAGACACAGGAGGACTAATCAGGTTCTGTAAGTCCTCTGTAAACAGTGAGACCATTGGTGGATGTGCTGCAAAAACGGTAGTGAGAAAGCGTTTCACAATAGCGAGCAGCCAGTGTGAATCTTTGTTGACGTAGGAGACTGTGAGCTCATTGTACAGTGTTGTTTCACTTCCATGTGAGCCTTAAATATGCATGAGCCGGGAGCTCAGTGGGGGGAAAAAAAACAAGTTGGCCTTTTTTATTTGTTTACCATGGCTCTGGGGAGTGTTCTAAAATGGCTGAAGAAAGCTAATTGTCTTATTTTTTTTTTTACTTCTAACCTTTCATACTTTTACTTCCTGCAATTACACTGTGCCAGAGGATCTGCAATTTTACCCATTACACCAGTAACGTGCTGTGTTTAAATGTTTAATTAAAAACCGGGAGTTTCCCCATACATCAGATGTAAAAATGACCACAGAGGACATTCGATTTCAGGTTTGTTCTTTACTGCCAAGGTCAGAATTTGCCCGGGGATGTCTCAGCAGCAATAGCCACCTTCGGACTTTCCTGTATAAATGTCAACATACAGTATATTTACTGCTTATGTGATCTGAGTACAGGAGGGGAGAACATATATGCTGAGTGTTAGGGACAGGCGCTTTAATGGGATTTTAATCAGCAGGACCCTTACAAAAAGCAAAGTAACAAGGACAGACATGTTCCCGAGAAATGCGATTGTAAAAATTAAAAGTAACTAAGCTCGTGCCCAACTCAACAAGAAACTCCTTTTCCTAGAGAAATTACAATTTTACCTGGAATTCATGCAGAAAAACTAGGTCATACAAAATATTAAATATAGTTCATGTATCGAAATTAAAATGACACATTGAAAGCTAATAAAATCTCCAAAAATAATAATTATTATGGTGAAATTGTGGAAAGTGATATTGGAAGATAAAGGAACACACCAATCACATGTTTCAATCAAGATGCAAAACGTACTTTTTTTTTTTTGGTGTGTTTCATCCCCAAAAGGATAACATATGGAAAACATACGGCGCTTCCCTTGACCTTTTCCGTATAAAAGCAGTTGATTGAAGTGGCCTCTGAATGTTTTGCTTTGCTGTGTAACAGCCCGAGCACCCCTGGGGTGCCCCACGTTTACATTTACACACCAAGCAATAAATCAATACCTGCTACTCTAATACAGCTCTAAAACACAACATTCTAGAGGAGCATTCACAAGGTTACAAAAATGACTGAGCTGTACACTAACACACAGTCTTTCAACAGCTGTTGGTCAACAACAACAACAACAGCCACGACGTGTCCTGGTTTCATCACTCTCACAGTGGTTTTCTCAGGTCTGGCGACTTTTG
>CAAE01015106.1:305575-319331 GCA_000180735.1 Tetraodon nigroviridis | reverse complement strand
TGTGTTTGATTTTGAAGACATTTCCTGCAATTTGATATCAGAAAGGATGCCACTTTTGTGCTGTGTTTGGTCACATTGATGACAGAGAAAAAGGGTAGCTGTATAAACCTTATAAAAACACTTCCCATACTATTCTGTGCTATCTGCTTTAAACAGGGATTAATATATTAAAAGAAAACTCTGTGTTGTACCTGTCTCTTTATGCCATGTTGAACAACCAACTGCTGCTTAAAACTGCACACAAATGCTGTGTTAAAGAAGACCAAATCTCTGCTTCTTCAACTCTTTAAAATCATTTTCACGTCTCACACTCTCCTTGTTGCCTCAAGGCAATCCAGATTTTAGATTCCCATGGCGACTTTCCAGGAATCTAGTGGCTGGGGATCATAGATTCAGACGGTGGTTAAGGATCTGTTTTATCACAGAGGAATGCCAGGGCTGACACCTCTGGAAATGCTGTCAACGAATGAGACGAGAGCCTAATACGAATATGGGATCTGTGATATGCATGTATCTTCGTGCCACTGAATGTTAGTCCTCTTACATACAGATGCAGCCGATCAAAGTGCTACAAAAAGGGCCAAAGACTGCAATCAGACACCATGCAGCGAACATCTAAGGCTCCGTGCAGAGCTGAGGTCGTGTTTTGCTGCAACAAACTTAAATAAGACAACTGTAGTCAGCAGAATATAAGAGAAATGTAACAATAAATGATACACCATTTGAACTCAGTATAACACAGCTGAGCTAGCTGGAAACTGTTTTTCATCTGGTGTTTCTGTCATCCTGATTTTACCTCTGTTGCACTTTGAAGTGATTACTTTTAACAGAAAATAAGCAGTAGAGGACATAATGATTTTGTGGTAAATTTTGCACACTCAAATTTCAACTGACTGTATTCATACAATTATTGATTAAATAGGGCCAATGTAAAAGTGTTCCATCTGCAAGCGTATAGATGAGTGCAGTCCTGCAGGCGGAGAATCCTGGGTGCAGACAACACAGGAGACAATTCCATTTACAACTGTAACATTTTCCTTCTGTGGCTTCCTTCTAATGTGCTCATTAGCGCGCTTGTGTTGAGCCTCATCCCTCAGGAGATGGTGGATGGGTGAGATCTGCCCATGTTTACTGCAGTACACATCAAAGAAAGTCTCGCTATGTAAAGCGAGAGTCCTGAGAGGGCCTGTTGATTGCATACCCATCATGCACCACTGCCTTTTGGACAGAAGCAGCCTGGGAGACATAAATATTTTGCGGTGGCTGTGGACAACTCCATGGCCCCAGCGAGACATTTGACTTTTTGAACCCTGTTAGGGACAGATCTACCACTCATGCTCAACTTAAAACATAGCAATTATAAAAAAATAAATAAATAAAACACGTGGCTACAAGATGTATGTACAAGATGATTGCACAATGACCACCTTTCTAAAGATAGTCAGATTAAAGAACAAGCATTGCTGTTCCAGTTTTGAAAAGCATCTGAGGCAACAGGAAGACAGAGCTGGGCCCAATATCTACAACGGAGTAAGGACACTGAAGAAGGATTCCAGCTTTGTCTGTGCAGTCGGCACAGACACGCTCAGAAAAACCTATGTAGCACATATGATCATCAACACAGAAAATCCTTGAGAGTCTTTTCGTCCCTGATGTGACACAAACAAATTGTGGCTGACCTGCAGGACAGCTGGTTAAAGGTGGTGGTCTCTCCCTCCGAGCAGGGTTAAAGTGCATATGGCCTTGATGCCGTGGCAGCCTGGTGATGGTTGTTTAGGTGGACATTTGTCAGCAGTGCTGCAGTTGTCCTTCGGTCTAGACCAGCTGGTGCTGATGTATGGGGGTGTGCCGATTGCATGGACAAACACAGGGGAACGGAGCCTGCATAACGGACACCTGTTCACGAGTACAGGCCCAAAGCAGCAGGCTAATAAAGATGATTTCTCCCCCGCCCCTTGCAACTCCGATGCATCAGCTTAATCTTGATTATAGTTTTCTATGTCAACTGTACACCGGTAATCCCCAGCATGTCAGGCAACCCCAGATCTAAAAAGGCTATAAAGCAACCTGGAAATTTTTCCAACCCAGCCCATGCGACGCCACTCGTGAAGCCAGGAAGCCAGGTGAAGCCGTGATGTTCCAGGATGTTCCATTCTTTCCAAATGTGACATCCACACCATCACGAACAATCAGCATTTGCACAAAGGCTGTGTAATACCAAAAACAGCATTAGATCACGCCGGAGAGCAGCAAAGGTCACAGAGAATTTTGTTGCAATAAAACCTGACAAAGACAGCAGCGCAGGTATGGTGGTTCTGGTGTTTTGATCAAATATCCTATCAGGAAAGAAAAATGTATCCTTTTAATGACTTTGTTAGTATGGAGGCATAGTGGATCAAATTACAGAAATGTAACATCTTGCTGTGTTTAAGCCCCGTTTTCTTGGTATAATGGCCATTTCTGTCACACCTGTCCATTACAACACTGTTGATGTTGCAGGAATCTGTACACAGCAAATGTTTTGAGCCTGCAGCAGCCCAAACGCTGAAAATAGGAAAGGAGCAGAAACAAATCAAAGAGCACAGAGAAAATACTGAAAATACTGAGCCAAGGAGATGAAGAAGGCTCATTTTCAGGTTAACTGTACATGAACGTGTTTTCCCCCCAGGGTCATTGTCGGAAAAATTAGCGATGAAAAAAACTGATGAAATGATGACGACATGGTGAAGTGTTCTTTTAAAATAAAAACCTTGTGGTCACAGTTTGGTGCATGGACTTTAGAGGGTGGCCTGTCACAAACAATGATGGTTTCACAAACACCATCACTGTCCTCCTCTTCACTGCAAAAAAATTAATCCAATGACAATAATGATCTTTTTGTGTTCACAGAGACAAACATTTCCTTATTCTGAGTCATTACAGACAGACATTCAATAGGGAGTCAAAAAATAAACCCATGAAATATGTATTTAATGAGCTGTGTTTGCGTCTACCAAATATTTTGCAGACAAGTTTAAAGGCAAAACATTTGCCAGTAAGTCAAATATTAGTGTCTTTTCACAGTTATAAATACACTTTTTTCACTATGAATTGGTGCATTGATATAGACAGGAAAAAAAAGACGACACAAAAAAATTACTGCCGTGAATTTAAAATACACATTCTTACAGGCAGGCAAAAATGGATAAAAAAAGATTTCATATTTTCTTGATATTTTTCACAAAACATATAATTAGTGAAATAAGATTTGTGTGTGGGTACACACACAGCATGTCTAGATTAAACGAATTTCCAAGGGCTCTTATATTATCAGCCACTGCACAAAAACACCAGTAATCAAACGTGGCCTAGTTGGTTGTCGTATTCTGAGTTCTGTTTGCCAGTGTTTGCCTCAATCTGCTTTTTTACTTTTGTTTTATGAGATTATATCTAAAATTGCAAGGTCTACAAGATAATCCAAAGGGTTGGTAAGAATTGTACATTGATAACAGAACCCGGCATAAATCCTGAGGTGGCGATAATAACCTCATTATGTCTTCATTAATGTACCTAATAAAAATAAAATAGAGAAAAGCACTAGTTTCTTTTGAACTGAAAAACTAAAATGCAAAAAAAACTTGAAATATTGCACTCAGCATTTTGCCTGTTTGTGTTTGAGATTGATTTAAATTCGAGATTTTAAGGCGCAGTGGTGTGGCTCTGTTCTCTGGCTATAATTTTAATGAGTAGACATGATCAGGAAAAATGCAGGAAGAGAAGAAGTGTGTTACTGCTGATGACTTTTCCCTTCTTTTTGTCATGTTGTTTTTGGTTAATCCAACAAGATGTGAGTAATTCTTTGCACCTAGGGGAGCCAGCCGGGTAGGTGGGGCCATCGCAACGGCTCCAGAGCTGGAACGCTGATCAAGATATTTGAATCGGGTGGCAGTGCCTTCTCCTTTCTCGCTTGCCATCACGCTACTTGCGCTCCACCCCACCTCTTTGCTCATGGGAATGCTGCAGGGATGCATCATCAGCATGCAGGAGAAGGGGGAAGGGGGAAGAGGAGCTAAATGATTCACCTATGTGGGCCAGAGAGTGGCTTCCTGTCAGCGCAGTTGATTCAAATTCCTGGGACTGAGGAGGCAGGGTGTGATGTATGACAAGCAGGTGGCGTGGGTTTAATATGCATGAGCGGACTGCTCCTGCATCTGCAGATTGACATTCACTGAGTTTGCCTGCTCACTGCCTCTCTTGGTAGTGCTTGAAGCCCCTAAGGTCATG
Organism: Tetraodon nigroviridis; assembly: GCA_000180735.1. NCBI lineage: Eukaryota > Metazoa > Chordata > Actinopteri > Tetraodontiformes > Tetraodontidae > Tetraodon > Tetraodon nigroviridis. The sequence continues at coordinate 315,068 of CAAE01015106.1, read as the reverse complement.
CAGGGGTGTGCAGGTCTGGTCTTAGCATCAAGCTAACCAGCTTTTTATGAAAAGACAAAAAATGTAGCTATTATAAAGAAAAATGTGAGACTTCTTAATAGGGTCAATATTGATTTCATCTAAACAGAGGGGAACATTAAAGGCCAATGGGTTTAGAGGCAGCGTGAAACAGAGACTGGAACCATAAGCGGAACAGAAGCCCCAACAGTTGCAGTACAAGTCGTTCTTGTCCAAAAAACTACTGAAGAAATGAAAATTAGTAATTTCACCAAAAAAAAAATTGCACATAGGAATAAAAATCCACAAACAGCCACAAGGAATATTACAAAGAACCACAGTAGCATAATTTACAAGGAGACAGCTGGAGGACAATGTTTTGGCAAGGTGAGCCAGAGCTAGCCACCCTTAAATAATGCCACTGATTAGATTGACTTCAGGTGTGCACAATTAATCCCAAACACAAGAAGTAAAGCTAGCAGCAAACATGGGCAAGGGAACTAAAGACACACAAAATAAAAGTATTTACCTGAACATGTTACAGTCAGGGTAAAAGCTGACTGACCCAGGCTTCAGCAAGCACAATTCAGTGCAAACTGTGAGGGTGGAGAATGCAGGGCTGAGGCCCAGTTTATCTGCAGCAGTGGGTCTGGTAGATGGGTCATTTTTCCTTTGTCAGCTTTTGTTATTTTCACAGCAGGTGGTGTACTGGTTGTCACTTTGTTTGCGCCGTCGAGGTCAGCAAAGTGACTTCATGTTTTGGTAGAAAGTCGCCTACTACTACTAAAGCTAATCAAATGTGTTTATTTTTAACTGCATGTAATTTGTGAGATTTCATTTGCCCCACCTTTAAAGATTTGCTGCCAGATTTGATGAAATTTTAAAATATTTTAATTGACACAAAAGTGAAACTGTGCTGCCCTATAATCTCGCACATACTGTATGTACTTAATTAAATGCTGCTTTTTCATCTCGATATATATATATATATATTTTTTGCAATAAAGGCACCATTATGCCAGAGCTCTAATTAGTCTTTTAGAGACCAAGATGAAAATGTAACAAATCTGTTAATTGGTTTAGTTGTGTGATAACTGTTGTACAAAAAAAAAAAGTCATCAGCAGGGGACACCCATTCATTCCAGTTCTAATCCCAGTCTTGTTTTACATCCTAGACAAAACAAGTCAATTTCCTAATGAGTTTTACTTTAAAACATTTCCCATGCTGCCACATTCTGCTCAAAACAGGCATCCAGACTACTGAAGATGTGTTCTTCCTCTTGGTATAAAAGGCCTACACAAATTTAACCTTAACAAGAACAATAAAGGAACAGTGAAAGGAAGGATTCAAACAGCTGTATTACCTATTTACATGAGTAAACAACAACAATTACTTCAGCAGATTGTACCAATTGTACTTTTTCTTGGAGCAGAGGCACAATTTGGAAAATACCTCTCTAACTGTGTCTCTGCTCCAGATTCACAAACTGGCAGTGGCAGCAGGCTGGACCTGCCAAAGGTTTAGTTTGTTGCTAGTTTAGTGAAATCCTGTTTAACAACCTCATGGCCTTCAGAGACATCGGGCCATCTAATTTTAGCCAGATCATGGTGGGCTTAACACCTCGCCACCTGCTGTTCTGTCTGCTCATGTACAAGGGACAAAAGAGTGTACCTGTGTGTGTGTGTGTTTGTGTGTGTGTGTGTGTGTGTGTGTGTGTGTGTGTGATCACACACGCCAAAACACACTTTTTGGAGCAGGGCCTCACACACTTTTTTCAAAAATGCCAGTAGGGATTTGACTTGAATTTCAGTGCATGACTGCATGAAGTTATTAATGATGATGATTTCACCTGTCACACTGGAGCTGCAAAAGACCCAGTGGACCATATTCTTCCCCTTCAAATAGTCTACTCCATTCTCTTCTATGGCCTCCGTCAGAGGATGTATGAAATCATAAAACCTGATGGACAAAAATGTTGCATGTGAATGATGGGCATATTTTCAGAAAGTGGCCCTTTCTGGTACACAGCCTCCCCTAACAGATGTATTAATCAAAGAAGTTTCCCTCAGAGCCATTTGGAGATGAATACAGTCCAGTCATTCCTAGGCACATCAATATTGCCTCTGCATGAGGTGTCACAACCAATGAATACCAAAGGCAAAACACATTCTACACACTCTGGATGTTTGTCTTCCAATTCGTGCAGAAGGCTTTCTCCTGAGGAGACAATTCTTTACCGGCACAGAAATATGATGTGATTTCTACCTTTTCCCACAAGTGTGTGTGAATGTTTATTTTGTGCACATTAGGGGCAGCAGGTTATAGCAGGTTACTGAATGCTGAGAACAGAATAAGGCCCAAGCTGCAGTTCTTGATGAACACCATCCAATGGCAAAGGCGCAGGAGGAGGAAGAACACGCAGGTTGTGAATCGATGCAGGAAATTGCAGCAACAATTGCTTTTTCATGCGCCGTCAATTTGAGCAATATTAAAGCAAATGCAAAGACTCCAATATGGGTGCTGTAGTTTCATATGCATGATGTGGAACTGTGATGCGTCTGTTATTGGAGTTTGACTCCATAATAGGAGAAGCTCAGAAATGTAATCCTCTAGAGGTTGACAACATTTATGATTCTGACTTAAATGTAACCCAAATCAATCCTGTTGAGCACTGTCACCTCGAAGCACAGAGCGTCACAGGTCAGTTCTGGGTGAGGCCTTTTTTAAAGTGGTGTTTCCATTCATGTTCTCCCTGTGCCGCCTCCTGCGTGCACATCAAATGCATGTGAAGATTCTACATGTGTGAGTGTATTAGTGACTAGACTTCAGGGTGTATTCACCCGGTGACCGCTGGGCTGGCCTCCTATTCCACCCTTGACCCTCATCAATGGACAAGTGGTGGTCAATAGAAAATAGATGGATGGAGTGTCATGTGGCGATCATCACACCATGTGACCCTGGTCATGCATGGAGATGTGTATAAACCTTGCTACACTTGTTCTTGTACTTGCTACATATAATATTCTACTATGAAGGTGAGGACAAATTGGCTGGTCCTTACAACATTCGCTTTCAAGGCTGAATTAGAGTAACCTAAACCCAAATTAGAATTGGGTTTAGGTTAGGATTAGTGTCAGGAATTTAGGGATGAGGGTTAGGATTAGAATAAAGGGCTGGGTAATGCATTATGTCTATGAAAGTCCTCACAAAGATAGAAGTGCAAGTGTTCGTCTGTGAGAGAAAGACAGAGGACGTGAGATGGATGGATGGATGGATGAAAATAGAAGCTCTCAACCCATGCTATTGTATTAGCCCAGACTGGAGGCATAGAAAGTGTGTTTTCAGCAGAGTTGATTGAATTGCTTTATCGTGCTGCAACAATTCCATAACAAAACATATAACAATGTCAGCTAATTGTTTGTGTGGACAATGTATGTTGCTATTCTGGCTCACAATGTATGGCTGTGAGATTAAACAGTAGTGAAATAACAGTTCTCTGGAGTTAGTTAACCCTATTAGGATGGAAGGCAGGATACTCTTGCTAGAGGGGATTGATTTGAGGGACTCATATTATGCTACATTATTGTGGTTGATGCAAAGGCTGAAATAACATCTCAGCTGTCACTGCTGACAAGCAGGAAAGCCGGGAGCTTAAAAAATGGAAAAACTGCACAGCGCACCTTAATCCAGTTACACCCTTACTAAACGGCAGCCGACTGAACTTTGCTTTTTGCCTCTAGACGAGAAAAAATTAAGTGACATAGAAAAAAAAAAACAAATCTCCCCAAAAAGAGCCACAACTATTTTTTTTAGGCTTTAGTGGCCCCCACAAACGGGCCCCTGCTGTCTTTCTTTGTGTCTGCCATGTGAGAGTGTGAGCCAAACTTTAGGGACGGTCTCAGTTCATAATAGAATAGAATAGAATTGTGTTTTATGTATCCCACAATGGGGAAATTGCACTGTGGCACTTCACTCTGATAGAAAGAAAGGTCACAAACCTGCAATTTTTTTACCTCCTACAGGTGTAAAGGAAACCAGTGTTAAGGAATAACTTCTTTATATTTATGGTAAAAAAATGAGAGAAAGTTTGTATGTGTGTTAGTGAAAGACATTGGCTAAACAGAGAAACACTAGCAGAAGCAAGATGGAACACCTGCTCTCCCTAAATGAACATGCACACTATATGTGAGAAAATGAACTGCTCGAGAGAGGGTTTTTTGTTGTTGTTCACGGAGTGAAGAAAACCCACTGCCACCCAGCTTGAGAGAGTGTGATATACACGAGTAACTGGTCGGTGTGATATGATGGGAGCAGGATGGAGACGACTCTGCTGGTGAGGGTACACTAAGCATAGCCTGTCATCAGTAAAAGCTACAGTCACGCTCGAAGACAATCTGTAGATGAAAATAAGTGGATGTTTGAGCACTCCAGATCCAACATAGAGTACACTCAGAGCTCATTTGCATTGACAGCCATCAGAACGTGCGACGGTTCCAGCCCGACCACACGAGTCCCGCAATGTCTTCAAAGCCCTGATCAACTATTCCAAAGATGTTCAGCATTCATACTGTTCTACTTTTTTCCTGCATAGCTGTGGAGTTCTCTTTAATTTGACACTTTTTGATTCATTTCTCACTATTTCTACTTATTTCTCAGTTGCGATTTTAAAGCTATTCTGTTGCAAAGTCTCTGTCTTACATTTTTTAATATAAACACTAGTAACACATTTCCTGTGCTGATGTGTTTATTTCTAATAAGACTAAAATAGTAGGAATTTAACTTTACCTGCAGAAAGAAAGCATTTTATAAAATTAATAAAGACCTTGGGCCCAGCCCAGTTGATTTTTTGTTTAAGACATTTCATTAAAGTTTACCCAGGTGTTGCATGATGAGCCCTGCAGCAGATTCCGTTAAATCAGATAGGCCTTACAAAATGTGCCTGACCAAGCAGTAAAAGCAAAGATGCTACTTTAAATGAGGGCAAACATATCATTCTTACTGTTTAGATGTAAGGGAAGATGTAAAACAGTGTCTATAAATGTAAAAAGAGCTTTTCACGAGAAATGCAACAATGCTGTCTCAGGAGAACAAAGAGTTTTAATGCCACTCAAAACTTCAAAAGACCAAAGCAACATTTGTCGCTCTGAAGCAGCTTGTTACTATGCGACAATTTTTAGAAACAATCTGAGGGCAATTGCGTTTTGTATCATTTGTGAGTATAGATCTCAAGTAAAAGGGTTTTTTCTGAGATGTAATTTTACTGCTCAGTGGCAGCATAAAGAGTCACGCACTCATTGGGTTGGAAACATACTGGTTGTTTTCGAAAAGTCTCCCTTACTGCGGTTTGCCATGTTTTGCTCTTTGTGTTGCCCACTTCATTTCACAATTATGCTTCTCCTTTCTCCTTTCTGCAGCTTTTTGGTGCATTTTCACAGGCTTCTAAATGGAGGCTTGGAGCAGAGTGGTACAACACTACTGTCTCCTCACAACATCCGGTTGTATTTCATACATCAACTGTAGAGGCTTTTTCAAGTGGAGGTACTTTAGGAGTAACCAAACTCCTACATTTTCTGGTTTGTGCTGTTTTGTAGGTATCACATCTAAATTTAGCCCTTGCTACAAGTCACATTACATGCAGCAGTTTAAATCCTATAAGAATAAATGCTACTTTAACAACCTAACAGGGAGTACATATATTTGAAGCAATGCCCACAGCGCATTTCCTGATTATATGCATGACTCTGACCACCAAATGGTTGGGATATAAGCAGGGCTAATGTCAGACACGCCTCAGTTAGTAAAAGAAAAAAATAAACAGCCTCTGCACAGGAAAAAGCCTAGCAACAGCAGTGAATCAGCATAATGCTGTTAATATCTTGCTTATGGCTGTTGTTGCAATTCTACAAAAATCTGTCAGCGCTGCGTGCAGTTTCTAAGTCATAAAGGATCACCGCAACAGTACACGTCATTGCTAGCTTTAACTAGAACCTTGTGCAGATGCCAGAGAAGAATCCTGCCCTCGGCAGCCATCAATTCACAGCAGCAAAGCTGACTGCAGCCTGCCGCTCCCTCACTCGCGCTCTTTTGCTCATACCAGAATTAATTTCTCCCCAGAGCTGATAGGCTACGCTCTACTGCAGCCAATCCATATAATTAGGCCGTCAGCAATGTAAACCCCTGGCTCAGACTTCAAGTCCGTTTCAATATTAGGTGCAGACATGACAATGGCTTCATCAAGTGTGAGTTTTCTTTGCATTACTTTGATAACATGTTTTTTCTCCGCGTCGATGGTTTGGTGCAACAAACAACTGGCTTATTTTCCGTTTTGTTCTGCTCATTCCTCATTGGGACTCCAGGGAATCATTCATCTACTGCACAGAATTCTTGATGTGTTCTATCTTCCTTTGGGTTTTCTGATGCATTTAGTTTCTCATTACTTATAAATCACTCATAAGTGTTTTAGCTAGTGCAAAGTGGAGGGAGAAACCAAGGTGTACAACCATTACTTTTCTTTCGGTCAGCCCTCTTACATAGGCGTTTTTCCTCCTACAGCTAATTACGTAGGGTTTTGACGGCTGGTCTCACCCCATATGGTGGTAGCTCTGTTAATCTCCACCTCCTAGAGAACTGAGGCATGACAGCAGGCGTGTCAAAGTCACCATCAGAAACGGCAAGGCTCAGAGGAGGGAGGCTGGGCTGGTGAGGAAAATGTGTGCCTGCGTGTGCGTGCAGTATGGTTTTGTGGGGGGGAGGCGAGGCGAAAGGAAAAATTAGCTAGAGAATACAAAGTCAATGAGCCATGAAGGAGGCTTCCTTCTTCTGTGTTCGAGCGATGCAGTCGTGCTTCCTCATTCACTTTCACCCCCACTCCTGGGGCAAGGACAGAAAACAACAGCCTTGGGGGGGTGTGCTGGCTGGTGGAAGAACAGTCAAGCTGTAAAAGGATTGAGAGTGTTTACTTGGTCTGGTTGTGGATTGTTGACCGAAACCACAGTAGGCAGCACAGGCCTCCACTCCTCTCCCTGTGTGTTTGAGCAGACATTAACTCGGAGCATTCTTTTGTATTTTCCCCAGGCCGAGCTGGATCTCCTTGGACTACAAAAGACCTTCGGGATGAGGTGCAAAGAGAGTGCGCTGTACAGAGAATTATAATATCAAGGGTCATAGTTATTAGACACACAATGGCTTTCTTTGTGTAATGACTGATACCACTGGGTAAATGGGAAATAGCCAACATTAGCTGAGTCCCCTCATGATTCCTGTTTACTTGTAGAAAATCACGATAAGCAATGCAATCCTTTAAAAAATACAATAAAAGCAAACACATAGACAATTCCCAGACAGTCACTGCAGCTTCTGCACCCAAAGTAGAAGTACTTTATTTTACTGTGTTCCTACACTGCATTCCGTGTTTTTTATTTTTATTTTACAAAAATACTATTGTATTTGAAATGAGTCCCTGAATAACAAAAACTAATTGCTTTATTGCAGAGTTATCTTATCATCATCTTACAGAAATGCTATCATCTAATTATGTTATAGATAGCAGCTGGGCTGGGAAATTCATTCATAAGTGAGTTTGGTCGGGTACTTCCCCGAAAAGACACAAAAAAACCCTGCAGTAAGCGGTGGAACTGCCCCATCTCTACTATCTGCTTCGTCTTGCTAAATAATTCTTCGTCTTCAGCTTAATTGACTGACTCCTGGCTTCAGTTTGCTCTCTAATTCAAAGTTGTGTCAATGATCTATATCTATACAAACAGTCTAAGAGCAAAACAAAATTTGTTTAGGCTTAATGTGTATGTTGGCAGTATTCTTATTTTGTGGCTAAACCAACTGTCTAAAGGCTTCCATTGATTCATTTTTAGGTACGCTGTAGCGATCAGCCACTGCCTCTATGATTTCATCAACAAGGCATTTAAGCGCTGCCTACACCATTTTCGATTTCTTCAAAATACTATGCAAAATGTGCATTTTCCTTTTAAATTCATTTTCCAGTGGACTTCATGATATATTCATCATTTAGTACCTATATGTAGTCACCATTGAGAGTATGCACAAAGAAAATATTTTACACTGCTGAACATAATAACATAGTGTGTGTGTGTGTGTGTGTGTGTGTGTGTGTGTGTGTGTGTGTGTGTGTGTGTAAAACCCCATTTAAATTAAGCAGATTTTTAATTTAAAAGAGGCGACTAAACCCTGTTGCTCTGCAATCAAACTTTCATTGCATAGTTGAGCCAGTTTGGTCTGAGGGTCCAAACCTGACTGACTCACTATGGCTCGTGTCACAGAGCTTTAGACTTTGCCACGTCACATGTCACAGAAGCCTTCGGCCAGTGTCACTACTCCACCAAGTGTTGACCCTTGACACTCCGATCAGTGCAAGAAGAATGGCCCAAACGTCTCGCTGGGTCTGACACATGGGAAACGAAGAACGACGGCTTTTAGCTCATCCCACAGAGGTTGCGTGTTTGCGAAAACATGGTTTCCCAGCTACATGAAGTAGCTGGGGAGAGGGAAGTCTGGGCTTCTCTGCTTAGACTGCTGCCCCCACGCCCCGATGACGGATAAGCTGAAGAAAATGAATGAATGGATGAATGAAGTTTTGTCAAAATACAGCAGCGATGAATAGCAAAATCCAGCATGAGCCAGTGGCAGCAGTGAAATGTGATCCGTCATTTGTTGTTCCTCTAAAGCCTTTTATCAGCTGTTCATGCCGACAAATTTACTGAAGATGACGCTCCTTTCTAGACTCATTTGAAAAAAAAAAAAAAAAAGGTTCCTCCTCCATAGTCGAGTTGTTACATAACACCACTCCCCAGTAAGAACTGCTAACAGAAAAGGCACCTACCTATTCACCTTTGAATTCCCACTGGCCATAATCTGACTCTGAAATTCCATAGCTCACCATGCATGGTTTGCACCTATTTCAAAGAATTCTCTGCAGAATTTTGAATTTCTGTTTTATGTCAAAAGTAATTTCTCTTATTTTAGTGGGAAAAAAAGTGCACCAAGTCATGAGCGGCTGGCTCTAATTTATCTGACAAAACCTATCGTCAGTGAAAAAAAACCTAAAACTACAGTTTTCAAAAAGCAGGTTTTTAATGTATCCTCATAGAATACCAAGTATATTCAAGTTCTATAGATACCAGTGAGGATCCTCCAAATGGGTTTGACTGACTGCAATGGCTGCCTGTTTACCCTGAAGTGGTGTGAGAAGTCAGAGTCAGCGTTTTCTGATGGGTTATTTTTAGAGCCCCATCAGAGAGTCCAGCAAAAAGCTTGTGATATTATATTTGTGCGAGTCCACGACTCCCAGAACGGGATATTTGGTGTCATCTCAGCCGGTTCGGTAGGCTTGGAATAAACGGTGGAAGCAAGCTTCTTGACTCTGGTCCTGAACTTGTGAGGTGGAATTATGGGTAAACTTTAGCTTCTGTTAACACGGAAACGAGTCACGCACGAGGCTCAGTTGTGTATTAACGCACACTG
>CAAE01015106.1:282192-296847 GCA_000180735.1 Tetraodon nigroviridis | reverse complement strand
TAGTGGGCTACCCGTCTGTTCCAGAGTTTTCATCCTTCTGCTTTGCCAGTTAAAGCTGTTTTATTTGCATTTGCTCATTGTTTTTTTCTACCGTGGTTTCTCTCTACAAACCAACTGTGGAAAAATGCTGTTTTTATTTTATTTTTACTTTTTTTTTTTGCTTGAGTATTTGAATAGTCACTGATGTTCAGTGATGCAACAAGGGACTGTCAGCTTCAGACCACAGAAGACACTAGCTGGACCCATTTATGCAGCCAAGCATCAAGGATGGTTGAAATGGTACAAAAAATGCAAACTGCACAATTGGCTGGCTATTACGGTATTATTAAAAGGACTGCACCACACTATCTAAAGCCTTCAAATTAGTCTGCAAACTAAAGTGAGTGCATCTCTGTTAGATGGTGTGTGTCCCTGCACCTTCCATCCTCTCCCTCTTTGCTCACCTTCAAGTTGCTGTGTGTCAGTTTCTCTCAGCTTCACTCTGTTGTCCTCTGGTACTTTTTGAAGTAGACAACAATGCAGTGAAGACAAACAGAAGCAACTACAATGATCCATTAATTCTGGTATATGCAGCAATGCAAAGCATAGATGCATTTTTCTCTCTATCAAAAAAAGCCTTTTTCTAATTTTTTCTTTGGAGGACAGTTTCTAGCAGGATAGGAAACTGGGAAACTACTTTTCTTGTTTTGCATTTGCACATTATCTATTGAATCTCTGCCCATCAGGGTAGGATAACTCCTAATGAATTGTATTCTTGCTTTAAACTGCACAAATTCATCGTAGTGCAGTGAGAGAGAACCAGCTGTTAAAGGGCAACACTGTTGAGAGAGCAGCAGTGTGTTCTTTCCTTTTTTTTAACAGAGCCAGATGTTGTAATCCCAGCTGTAGCACTGCTGTCGAGACATTTAACTACTGGCCGAGGGGCTTTAAAGCTAAAATTCTTTCAGCTGTGGACACGATAATCACACCACGGTAACAGTTGCTTCATCCTCTTCAACAGCATTCTTTTCTACTGATTTTACAATAAAAAACATCTGAACAGTAAGTCAAAGATCTGAGAATACAAGCCCTTTGGAGGGTGAATGGCATAATTTTTTACCAGCTGCTTTGTTTTACCCCAAATACTAAAATCTGTAAAAAGTTGTGTTCATGACAACTGTCCTCTTATCTTTTTTTGTTCTTGTTTTTTATGTCTTATTTTTTTTCTGCTCCAATGATTAAATTTCCCTGCTGGAAATGCACAACCTCTCATTTTTGTAACAGCCGATTCCCAGTGTTTGGTCTGACTTTAGAAATATATAGGAAATGACAGAGGTACAGCAAAGGAGGCATGATGTAACAGCAGACAGTGCAAGAAGAACACAAAACATTGTTTCTGGCAGCCTCTCCCAGCATCCCCGTCAGTCACTCTCATTATCATCCAATCGCGAAAGGATGGCTGCTTTGTCCAGCGTAGTGGAACACAACCTGGCAGCTGCTGCAAATGACAGGACATGCCAGCGCACTAGAACTGAGCCAGGCTGATGCTTTCTGACATACCATCTTCCTCCTACCTATGCAAGTGCTCTGCCCGACAATGTAATTTTAATGTCATTTTTAGTTTCCATTCTAAGACTTAATAAGCAGTGAACCTTCCTCCTCCGCTTCCAGCTCTGGTCGGGAGTTTGTGGCTGAGACACTTTCACTCAGAGCTAATCTCCTGACCCACTGTAAAGCCTCTGACTTCTCTAGGACTTAATTACCAAACTGCTCTTCCCACCCAAACAAGGGCGATTACGTTTGTTTTTAGTGCTGTGCATTCAGTTGTCATTCTGACCCCGCCTAACTTGTTGCGACGACTTGTGTTTATCACATATTTGCAAAACTTCCACCTTATTTATCTGGATAAACTTGTAGGTCTATATACACGAATGACGCTTTCAAAATAGAAGTACTAAGAGTAAAAAAACAAGGATGATTTGTCAACACAGAGAAAGGCAAACAATAGTTCTATTTCTAGTAAAGTGTTACCTTCTTAACCACACTGGGACTACTCACAAAATCTAAATTCATTCATACTGACTGTGGAATAAACCAGCTGAGCACCACAGCATGATAACATTACACTCCTATTTGGAGTGACTAATTTACCCATGTGAGGCATGTAGTTTCATTTATTTATTTATTTATTTATTTTTTCTTTTTAGACAGGTGATAACAAAAAAAGGACATTTGAAATTTGTACTTATGACAATTCAAAATTAAGGTCATCCAACAGAGGTAGCAATAACATGATAGGTGAGAAAAGTGGGTATTATGCTCTTCCATGTTAGCGCATTATGAACCATTTAAGTGAATCATTTAACCTCCAGCTGCTTCACTGTGGCTTCACAGTAGAACACAACACACACCAGCTCTGTCTGACTGCATGAATTTAATAACGAAAAGTGGCTTTAAACTCCTGCTGAGCCACATTTATACTTTATTCATAGAATTTAATGACAGCAGCACTTAACTTGTCCACACTCAAATGCCAAATCAAACCGGGTTTTTTTTGTTTCAGTTAGGGTTAGGGTGGTGTTTTAGGTTTGCTTTTTTTTTTTTTTTTTTTTTACTTTTTTATAATTCTTAAATCCAGCCAGGACAGGATTTATAAATGTGATGTTATAAAGAGGACACTTGGGATTAGCAGCTTTAGCCCAAAGTGAAGTGAATAAACATGCTGGAGACAGAGATGAGTCACTAAAGATGAACCATGTTTGTGTTGGAGTCCACAGCCTCCTTTCACACTGTTGTGTGGAGCACTATCGCACAGTAACTCACAGCCCTGAGTCTGGAGCTTAAAAGATATTACGCTGCTCAGGCTTTTCATTATCCCAACATCACCGCCACCCAACACGACGCCGGCAGTCTGTGCCTGCTACACTTTAGCTGCTAACAGTTCTGAAAGGTGGAGGCAAACACTCACAATGATGTGTGGAGAGGCAAGTGTTTGCTTTACACGACATGTGAGAGACCAGCTGAAGCTCAATACCATGTGATTATACCTGCTGTTAGAAGACTCATACAGGTGTGAGGAAAAAAGACACACAAACGGACTGTGACACAATAAACTCCTGACTAAAACTGAGGATGTGGCGAAAAGCTTTGCATTTAATCACCACGACAGCCATACCCAAGCCAAAATGGAATCCTGTGTGTGTGTGTATCTATATGTATAAAGCAAATCGGGGCCATTATCAGTGTTTGGACTCATTTACTCCTTGTGCCACCATATTTAAAATGTGCAGCTGAACTGTTAACATGAGGAAAATAGCAGCCGTGACTCAATGTGAACTGATTGAACTGACCTGAGTTAATAATGCTATAGTGTACGCTGGAGGGTCCTGCGATCTGGTAAATAAAGAAATTGTGCGTCATTCAGAGGAAGGCCATTGTGTGGATGAACGCTCTGCCCTGTTGTGATGTATGATAAATCTGTGCATCGCTGTGTTCACGTGAACAATACTACTGTGTATATATGGGATAGTGTTCAGCTGCAAATAAGCTAACTGATGCAACAAGTCACAGTGACCTTGCAATCTAAATATGAAGCATCAAAACTAAAATTCCACTGGATGACTTAACCAGAGAATGGGTACTAACTTAAACATGACGGCATATTTAGGCAATAATGTACCGTAACCAAAAAAACAAGAAATGAAGATCACAAACTACAGTACAGAACTACGACCAGAAAGTGAGGACATCACAGGTCAATAAGCTTTTTGGTTGTAAATATTTGAAGGTATTTATTTTATAGATTTTTACATTCACATCACAACATTTGCGATATCTGTGGTATGCTTATGATCGTTTAAATGGACAGAAATTGTTCAAACCTAGAAAAAACATATATATTTTTTTAAGTTATGCCTCCACAGCCACACCAGTGATGCCACATTTTATAACATCAGTTGCCAGAACGTCTGCAGAACGTCTGCAGTAGATATAATTAAGACAACCTTAGTTTTTGTTTAAAAAAAAAAAAAAAAAAAAATCTTCAGGAGTCTCACCGTGGGACTATCACCTTGTAAAAGTTAATAGAATCCAGTCAGCAACATCGAGGAGGATGCAAGCTCTTCCCTGACCCTACATGAACAAAAGGACACGTATCGACATCCTGCTGCATGTGCTCAGAAGAAAAGTTGTTTAATGTATTTTGCCCTTGATTCTGGAAAACATATGATAATACCCTCAATCACAACAACTGGCAGATCAGCCAAAAATCAGCCACGCTTTTCAGGTCAGCACCACGACAGAACCTTAGCAAAGACAAGTTATTAGCTTATTCATCAGGGAAAAGATGAATAAGGCAATAACCTGTCCTGAAATCAATGGGTGCTGTAATTAAAGTGGACTGGTTTAATCAGATAAACCAAGGACTGTGTGAGCAGCCAAGCATAAACAGTCATTACTCAGCTAGTTAAACTGCGTGGCTACACTTATTTTACACCAATTGCTTTTATCCAAGGCAGTGTGGGACTTTAACCTTGGGAATCAGATTGGCTTCATTGCTTTCCCTCACTAGTAACAGATGTAGAAAAGTCTCAATGACATCAACAGTATACAGATTCAGGAAGTAACGCCACCATTAGACCTCTTCAGTCCACTTGTTCTCAACCTTCATGTTTCTGTTCACTATAGTCTAACAGTTTGCCACAGCCTGGCAGACAGGTAAAGAGATCTTAAAATGGTAATACTCAGCGTGCTCTGCATTTAAAAACAGCCCTAGCATGACCCTCCGCAGCCCTGTATTGCCCTGTGTAATGCATAATAATTCAGCATTTACAGTACACCAGCATTCAAAGCTGCTCCCAAGTGCTCAGAAAAGCAGTCTACTTCATTCACAAGGGCTTTTGTTTAAACCTGCACGTAATAAACATACAGCAAGGATTGAACACAAATTGGGCCTATTGTATTATTAAAAAGGTATGCATAACCGAAGGCTACTATTTCGCTACATTATTTTTGCAGATGTTTCCAGATCCCCTCCTATCCTATCTTATATCCTATATCTTGTCTTTTTAGTGTAAGATGGGGTAATGCCAATAATTTACTCTTTTCACAGTATGGGCACGGGGGAGCTATTTGACACTGAGATGGCACCTAAGGGCTACACAGAGAGGGGAAAAATGCACTTGAATTTCAGAGAGAAGAAAAAAAATGCACTAAAATGTGTTCAGCAGTCAAGGTCAAAATAATTGTACACAGGAAAAAGACTCGTGCCCCATAAATTTTATGAGTGATGCTGGTTATGTCGGTCAAAATGCAAGAGAGAGAGAGAGAGAGAGAAATGGGGGAGTAGGGACTGATTGGAGTGGTAGATTGAAGTGCTAATGGTTTGTTTACCGCTCTTCCTGCAGGCTGCATCTCAGCTACTCCAAAAGCAAGTAATGAGTCTGCTCCCCTATTTATCCCCCCACCCCCATCCTAACAAGCTATTTTAACAATAGAGCCATGATGTTTGCCTGCTAAATATGGACAGAAATTGTGTTTACAGGAGATGTTACGGTTGAGCTTTGTGGGTTGATTTTCCACTTCATAAGGCAAGGTAAGATTGGGGTTTGTAGCCACTGAAGAGCACCGATGTACGGACAACAGGGACAACTTTAAACAACAAAGAAAGGGCGTCTTTGCGAGCTGTTCACATTTTTATAACTAGTATTTAGGACAGGTAACGGCAAAGTAAGAAGGAAAAAGATATTTGACCAGCCAATGGTATTTGTAAATAATGTGAGCTTGGAGGTATCTGTAGTGGGTGCAAATCTGAGATGGGGAAAAAAATCTATAATATACACAGAGTAGTGTGTTTAAAAAGTTAAATGCACAAAGAGAGTTTTTGTAAAGGTGATACATATCTGACTGGGTACTTTTCTCAGGGTTAAGTGATTGGAGGGTTGGAAATACATCTTTATGCACAATCTAGATAAAACCAAACCCAAACACATCAAACAGGATTGTCAAATAGAGTAGAAAAAGCAAGACAGGGGCCAGTCTGGTTGAATTATTTGCAGTTGGGCAGCTAAAGCTTGTCCTCTGGCACAAGTCATGCACAGAAATGTCCTGTGAAAAATGGAAAATACTGAAAGATTTGTTGCTTTTGCTGTCAGGATTTAGGCAAGAAATGTTAATTCGAATGACAATCTCACACAAGCTAGAATTCGTGCATTTTATTAAAATTACAGTGGATCATTATCCTAACATGGGGTTAAATATGTGACACCTGTGAAGTGACCTAAAAGGCTTGGTAGGCTGGGTCTTTTTCGTTTTCCTGATGTGCTAGAAACTACCAACATGTCGTTTCAGCTCCTGTTACCATGGTTACAGGAGACGACTGTTCACACCTGTGCAGCATCTCCACGACAGACGCAACCCAAAAGTGAGTCCTTCATGTATACAACTGCTGGACCCTGTTATAAAAGCAGAAGAACATTCTTTCCACCCTGGAAAAAACATGGTAACAATGAGATGGCGGGTCAGTGGTGAAAGACAGACTGAGATACCCAAGTTCAGTGGTCACTACATAAAGGAGGAGCTGGATTTAAAATTCAGGATGAAAATGGAAAAACTATGGTGCACTTGCAGTCATTTTTTTAACTCTAATTTCAATATGATGATCTCAAGACCAGAAAAATAGACATGTAGATACTGAGGCTGCAATAAAAGATCTGAGTGAAAGATCAATGTGGCAGT
Organism: Tetraodon nigroviridis; assembly: GCA_000180735.1. Lineage (NCBI taxonomy): Eukaryota > Metazoa > Chordata > Actinopteri > Tetraodontiformes > Tetraodontidae > Tetraodon > Tetraodon nigroviridis. The sequence continues at coordinate 290,133 of CAAE01015106.1, read as the reverse complement.
CAATACAAGAGCTGTTTGAATCTGCTAAGTGAAAGCAGATGGTAGTTCGGTTCTGTCTCATCCAATGCCGCACACGCTGGACCCTTTCTTACACAAGCTGATAACCATGTACCAGAGGCCCATCTATGCAACACAACAGAGGTCCCTTCTATTCATCTTTGAGATTTAAGTGTTTTTATGAAATTAGCTATAACATTTAACACAAATTTGCTTTTAAATTTTGCAGGGGGGGAGGGGGGACTGTTTTATATATATATATATATTTTTTTTTTTTTTTTTTTTTTTTTTTTTAAATCAGGGACAACTTGAAAGGTAAAGGCAAAGCCAATGCTTTAGGTTTTCTATCTCATGTTCAATCCAACCTGGTAATTATTCAGTCCAATGGAGTCCGCAAGCGTAAGTGTTTTTCCCTGGTTTCCCACCAACTGAAAAAAGACATCAATTTTAGACCAACATGATCAAGCTTCAACATCGTATGACAGGTAGTTACAGTAACAAACCAAAATCCACCAGCTCTTTTCAGCTCTGAACTTACTCTGTTCACTTACAGTGTAACTAACCAAGGCTTCACTTCACCTGGGAGTACAGCCCTGTTTCTACCCCTAACTGAACACTGGCCATATAACAAGAATTTACGCTACTGAGAAGTTCTCACGCTAGTAAAAGCAAAGATTTGGCCTTTGTTGTCTCCATAGTACTAGCTGTCCACACCTGCTGGCTGTATTACCATGCTTACCCTATTCAGAGGAGCCATTAGCTGCTCAGCCATCCGTGTTCGTGTCAAAAAGAGCCGTCATGTAATTAAAGGCTGCTGTATCAGGTGTTCAACTGCCTCCGAGTCACATAGCTCTATATGTTAATTACTATTCTACAGGGGCAGCATCTCCTTTGACACACTCTGTACAGCATGTCGACATACGCATCAACATAGTTGAAAAAAAAAAAAACAAAGAAAAGAAAAAAGTACATGCCCCCAGGACACACCCCCACAAAACAACAGCAATAATACAGCCATAACGAATAACGCACACACATATAAACATTCCTGCATGACCAAAAGCTCCATCATCCTACACACGCTTCCGCAGGCTTCATGCATCCAGCTGCACTCAGAAGATTCCCAGCTCCCTGTAAATCATGCCACACTAGTTCTGAGGACCTGCCGCTGCAGCCGCCTATTTCATGCAATTACATCTGAAAGAGCCACCAATTTTCACTAAGCTTCAGTCGGAACTGGGTAAACATTTCGCACACGTAGGGCAATGATCTTCACACGCTGTGTGAAGTCGCTTAGTGATGCGATGTACACAAATCCAGCATGATTTATAGAGAACGGGACAGGTTCCTGTTTACGCAAAAAAATTCAAGTCCTGCTGAGAAAGTGGATGTTTATCTGTGAAAAACCTTAATGTCTATAGCTTTGACACAGCCCAACTCTGAAATAATATGTGACCCTATGGTGTTCGTCAGTGCCCAGACTTCAGATCTGCTGTCAGGTGGAGTGGCAAATACTTCAGATAAATATTTGTACCTTGAAATCTGAAAAACAGAATAAATCTGTCAATAAAGCATGATGTTTCCCAGAAAGGATTTATCTTCCAAAATCAGTGTCTGCCTGATTTTTTTTTTCCAGCTGTGTATTTTTGTTTAAATGTGGGAAAAAAAAAACACAAGCGTTGTGCCATTTTTATACTTGTTCCAAAATGTAAATTCTGTTGTGTTTCACCTCTGCATGGTCTGGGAAAACTTTCCCTTCAGCGGACTGCAATCCCCCGCAGCATTACTGGGCCCTTCAGATCCTCCTACCGAGGACTGCTGCCTAAAAAAACTCTGCTGATATGGTTTTTAGCAGGCCAGCGGGGAGAATGAGGCTGCCTCGCAGGGAACTTGAATAATAACATGTTCCACCACAAGCCGCTACCATATTGTGATGGAAGGGCCTGCGTGTCCTAATGACCCTTAGAGGTGTGCTGGTGAGGGAGGCTCCAGCGAGGTTCTCCCAAGGTAACCTCATCCGTGGGGAGGCTCCCAGCAGGTTGATCCGACTGCCTTGAACACTCATTGTAAACCCGCATAATGAACCATCTCACATCATTTGTGGATGTAATTGAGGAGCCACTCTTGAGTTCTCAAACTAACCCTCCAAAAAAGTCCCACGCGGTGCTCCTAGAAACAAACATCCAAACACTTGTTTTGCAGCCTTTTTCATTCTTAAATGGGTACAGTCAACATTTGGCTTATAGGTCTGTATATGGGTGCAGGAACGGGGGGAGAATGACTGAGCTGAGCAAATTCCTGCCTCCAAACATATAAATCATTGTTCACTGAATCTGGAAAAAGCGAGGAACTCACATCGTCCTCTAATGCTGTTATTTATGTGTTTGTTTCTTTTACAGCATTCAAATAAGCGAGCAAAACCATATCAAAGTGACTTAATTTGAAAATTGATTCAAACTAGACTGATTATAAATACTTAGAGCATGAACATTTTAATTTGTTGTGGTAGATATGCTAAGGGAATCTAGGCCTACCAGCAAATCTTCCATTTTCAAGACCGTCATTTATGTTGTGCAACAGTGGCACATCTGTAACTGTGACTACGGCATTCTGACAGGCCACTAATCAATACACCACTCAAGCACAAACGTGATATATACTGCAACAATCCAAGGACTTAGTTAAGACAAACATCTGCTTAAGGACCAAACTTTTAATGCTGTTATTAACAGGAAATGACAACTGCCTGCGTTACAGCCTGTTGTTTCTATAAATACCAAATATTGACATGCTGGGTAGTGACAGGACAGACGAGATGAATTTGTTTGGCCAGAATATATACAACCATTTCATCAGCATCAGCAGAGAAAAGCTTTTGGGAGACGTCGACCTTAGAAGCAAATGATGCTAACGTGTATTATTGACAAAATGTCCATTTTAATAATTTTTTTAGCCAATTAATACTAAACGGAAATTGATTTTAGATGAATCACGAGTTCAGATTGAGTTTTGGCAATAAAAAAGTAAAAAAAAAAAAAAAAGCTACAAAATCAAAAAAATCAAATCAAAAAAAGACTTCTTGGACATCAAGGATTATCCATGAAAAAGGCCCTCCTTGGGAACTTATCAGTAATCAACCAGAGGATCAGTGAATATGTGCTTGCTCAACTTTGAAGTGCTGTTTTTGTGACTATTATTTCTTTCAGATGTGCGCCTAGGGGTGCATGTTGGGAAAACAGGAGGAGCCACACACCCTGCTTTTAATTTGATAGAATGACAGCGCAGGTTAATGTTGATTGATTACAAGTTTACAATAGAAATGACAACACTAATTTATCACAGCGAGTAAAGACATTCCCTATTACTTACACACACACACACACGCACACACGCACACACACACACACACACACACACACACAGCCTTAATAAGTTTAATATTTTCAACAGGAATAAAAAGCAAAATATGCATCTCTGGTGTCTTTGAATACATGCTGCCATGTTAAATACTGAAATGTCATGATATGGATTCTTTTTTTAACCTGCCAAACTGATTGGTTATGAGAGAAGCAGTTTAAAGGCTTCCACACTTTTATGAAACACATAATCACAGGGGCTGGTAAACACTTCAGGAATGTACAAAAGATTTGAGAATTGCACCATAGCATCACAAATCATACAAAATCTATATCATCTGAACCGTACTCGATGCGCGTTAAGAGGTTGTGAACATGTCTGTGACTGCGAACTATAAATGAGAAAGCGCACACAGGGGCCCTTGAATGCCGTCTCCCCGCACCACCTTTGATTACTGCATATGTGACCTTCTGACCTCCACACTTTGATCAGGCTTTTATATGCCAGGCGTGTGCGCACACTCCCACTGCCTGTACACGTTCGCTCCCTCACACTCTGACTTAGATTAAGGATCGTGCAGTGCGTGTGTGTAAAGGTGAAGTTAAGAGTTATTTTGATATTGAGTAAAGCTGTGAAGGCATTTTCCTTTCTTTTCTTTTTTTTTCCTCTGCTCTGCATAGTAAGCACCTTCACATCGGGCTTACTAGAGTTCATGAACATGCTGGCAGAAGAATTTCTATTAAATATGATCATCAACAGCACGTACGCTTGAATATATGAGCCTTATGCTCAGTGTGTATTTTGAGTCTTGCTGTGAAAAAGCAGCAGAGATTTTGCTTATCTTTGCTGCTGCTCCGCCAGCTTCCTATTTGCGAAAAACACATTGAAGACGGATGTGCCAGCTGCAAGATGAGCACAGAAAATGGCTAAGACAGTTTTTACCAAATATTCGCCACCTTGTAATTCCAGCATGTGTGATTTAACAGCAAGTGGTAGCCAGAATAAAAACTACCTGCAGGAAGGGGATATAAATGGGAATGTCAAGTCTGCACTCGAGACTTAAAGCCAAAAAAAAAATTACCATTCCAAAACTACCAAACCATTCAATAATTTTAAGACCAATTTGAGGCCCTGCTCAGCCCCCTTGTGGACTGATTCAAGGCTCAACGCAGCAAACTAGTAATCAGTTTCTGTATAACTCAGGAGCCGATTTGGCTGCTGCAACAATAAAAAGCTTAACTGGACTGGAAAATATCACTCATCAGATCTTGCATACTTTTGTTTGTTTATTTATTCCATAAAAAAGGATAAATAGCAAAATAGCCATCCCCAATTTTTGTTTGCCAAAAGTAGCATTTAAATCCATGAATGTCCTTGTGTCTGTCAAACCAGCAACCTGACATCACTGGTATAAAGAGCAATAGATCCTAAATAAAGGTAAAGTTCGTAGCAGCCTCATCAAATATGTCAGAGCAGTTAGACAGAAAAAGATGCAAGTTTTGGTGGCACAAAAGATCTATCAACACCCTGGATTACATAATCCTGCATGGTAATTTCACTTCAGGCAGCCTTTGGGCGTACACCGTACAAATGGTAGTAATAATCTTCATTCAAATGTTGCAGAATCAACTGTCAAATTCAGTTTCAAGGGGTTTCTTTCTTTTTTTTCTACTATCCTAACAGAAAATGGGAGTCTTGATTCAACTTGGTTCAGTATCTCAGCAAGTGGGTGAAACTGACTGTTCTCATGACCAAAGATAAAAATGACTTGATTGCAAAAGAGCTGCAAGGGCCAAGATGATGATCAGAAATCTCCGAGGACCAAGAAGATGCACGATCTGGCACAAGCCTGTCCACAGTTGGAGGAAGTCCTTATCTAATTTGATGCATCTCTGTGAGTCACGTCGCCAGCATGCGGGCAGGAAAAGTTAGAAAATAACATTCAAGGCAGCAGGAGACAGCAGTTTACCCAGGAGCTGTGCTTCACCTAAGCATAGCAATAAATTAAATACATTTGAAATAATGGATATAGTGCTGCATACACCTATGGTGACACCATAGAATACACTAAATCTTTTAAAAGCAGCTATAAAATCAGACAACTTTTTCAGAATATACTGAAAAATGAAGCCTGATAAAAAAATCACTATAATGGTTGGTTTTGACAATTTACTAAGTACCGGTATTTAAACAACTGAATGCAGAAATAAATATTCACTTTATTTTTTTAGTATTCCTTTTTTTTAATTTCAGCACATTTCCACATGTTTGGCATCATTCAAAGTTCAACACTTCTTTTTGATTATTCTAATTTTTATTGTGGTTTTCGGTGCTGTACAGTCATTCAGTATTGTTTTGTTTTTCCCAGCACAATCATTCTCCTGCTATGAAGCCAAATGCAGTTTTTATTCAATCTTAATGGATCAAAAAGATGTTGGCAATAAATCTGATAGATCAAATAGAGACATAATGAGAATTATTTACACAGTAGGTCTAATTTGAGGAGGTTTACAATAAACAGTCGCAATGTGTCGCTGTCTTCTAAAAGGAAGGCTATATGAAAACATCTTTAGATGATAGAAACACAAAAGGGCACATTAGAAGGCTGGAATATATTTAGACTTTAAATACATCATTAATCTAAACTAAAATCAGTAAGTGTTAGACATTTTGCAATTGCATTTAAAACCAACATTCCTGTTACTGCTATTCAACAAAGTATTAATAAAACCAACTTAAAAATCCATGATTGTCAATTATGTGATGGGATCTGAAGGATTTCTACCTTAAAGCACGATTGTCCTCGTGAAGGCCACACAGTTGTGACGCCGCTGTTGTTTCCCGCTCACAGAAGCAGACGTGTGCTCTTCCTTTATGTAATGAACAAGATGCTTTGAAAAATTGTCATGTAGATTAGGGGTGCATTGCCCAAAGACTGCTCGTCAAACAAAAAGACATTTCTGTGTCACCCGCCATGAATTTCACAGCTTAAGCTGCCTGTCACTAAACAGCGCCATGAGAATGCCTTTGCCCATACATGCCGTCTACTGACCAAGGAACGCGTGAGTCATTCTTGATTAAATGAAATCATTTATATAATAACTATTCAGAGACATTTTTCCTTATTCCCTTCAATTCCTTACTTCTCACTGTTGCGCTCTGCATTCTGCAGTCAGCTACCACTGCAACGGTAGCATGGCAGCCATTTTGAACCAAGGTCAGGCATCTGTTGCGCAGAGATTAAGGAGGATCAGAAGATCACAAATGCTTTCAATCCGGGTTTGGCCAGGAGATGAAATGACCTCCCTCAACGAAACTTGCATAGCTCAATCACAGATGAGGTCTTTGTCCCAGTGGCTCCATACATTAAAACACACACATGCACACGTGCGCATGCATACATCCAGAGCTCATTCTTTTCGTGACACTGTAGCATGTAAAAGCTTCTATTAGCAGCATTGCTACACAGACAAATAACACAAACCCTATTTTTTACATGACAACTAATAACAAGGGTAATGGGACGTTATTTAACTTGCTGCTCTTTACTGTGCAAAAGAAGGTCAGCAACACGCCAAAAGATTGTGCCACAATCCTGCCTAAACTGCCTTTAGTCCCAGAGCGAAGCGCCTGCCACACATGGATGGAAAAGTCATGAACTGGAAAATCTGCAGAAGGATAGACGGTGGACGGAGCCTCCAGTTGAAATGAGGGAAGCCATCGCAGCACATCTGAGTAAAAATTACAGGTTCTGCATTCACAGCGACCTTGTTCGTTACCGTGGTAGCTGTAATCTCTGCTGCATATTTTAAAAAGATGCAGGACTGTCAATGTGAAGTAGTGAGGTGGTGAAAAACAAGCTGGGGAGACTGTGTTCACGTAGTGTTGTGGCAAAGTTTCCCCTTAATGCATTCTATCCATGACACTCTTTTATTGCAAAATATTTTAGGTGCTGGCAGTGTTTGTTGCTTATGTATCTTTTTTAACAATAACTAATAAAACAACAGTTCTGTTAAGGCTAATGTTGCTTTCCAGTGCCACAGCTTATATAAAAGCTTGGCCTGAATATTTTAAACCAGAAAATTATTATAATATATATATATATACACTACATTATTAACAGAATTGTAATTACTGTTCGGGTTAGGTAAAAAACTGTTTATTAGAGCTAAGATAAGAATAATAAATTACATATTTTAGAACATATCTTAATTTTGCAGGAAAATTAAAACAGTAATCTTTAAACATTTATGAGATTGCAACACTCAAAAGCTAAGCTGCTAAGAGGTGGGTGACGTAGAGCTGTTTTAAATGTCCAGCTTGTCTGGGGTTTTTAAGCAATCAAGAAGAGGATGTCCTCTCAGGCACGAGAACAGGGAAAAACAGACTGTAAGGCATGAGAAAATAGAGGGTGGGGGTCAGCATAGGTTGAAATAATATCTTTAATAATTGAAGTCCTGTAAAGTACCACAGACTGAATCAAAGCCATCCATTGTTAATGTTTTCAGCCTGCAGCACTTTTGTCTGAAGACGTGTATACAGCCAATTCACTTCAATAAATTAGGACAGATGAATAATATGGTGAAT
>CAAE01015106.1:265719-282164 GCA_000180735.1 Tetraodon nigroviridis | reverse complement strand
CCTTCATCAATACCATACACCAATATATTTTTCTGAAAATTGGTTAATGCTGTTTTCCCAAGGAAATAGTGGGAAAGCCAGTTGCAAATAGCAATAGAATTAATGAGAAGAGATGGAAAGAAATCAAACATCATAAATGTTGTCCAAATGTTCATTTCTTCTGATAGGGATGGTTGAGTGTCAGTATTTGACAACCCAGTAAAGGAAGTTGCGATCAACACACTGCTGCTCACTGTGCTTCTGAAAAGCCATTTTCAAGTATGCACAAGAATTTGAATATCTCTTTTTTGATTTGCTGCAAAGATGGAAGCAAGTAAGCAGTTTGAGATTATGGTCTCAACAGTGGAAGATAAAAGTGAAGTAGGAAAAAAATGACAGGAGAAGGAGGGAGGAAGTACACCAACCGAAAGAGTGCAAATGCCCACGAGGGGGCTTTAAATAGATGACTTGGGCAGCCTTTGTGTGAGCGTGCATTTGTACGTGTGTGTGGGTGGGTGTGTCAAAATGAAGATGGCATCTGATATAAACAGATGCAGACTGCATCAGTGAACATCACCCTGCCTAAACCAATGCTTAAGCACCACATCTGATGACCTGTGAAAGAATGGAGGTCCACCATCACGACAGCTCAGTCAGCTTCATGCAGCTGTGAGTAGGTGTGCAGAGAACCCGCAGAGGCCACATCCACATTTCCGTTAAGTCAATCCAACATCTGAACATTAAATATTAGTTTGGTCAGAATTCCAAATGTAAGTACCCTGCTCGTTTTTATTAGTCTTAACAAAGAGAAGAAAAAAAAAATAGCTACCGGTCTCTGTCAAATCTCCTTACTGACTACTGTTCCCTTCTGGAGGGGACTAAAAATGAGAGGAAAGAGTATGATGGCAAATACCAGAAAGAACTAAACTGTCTTTTCCCAAAGATCTGCGAGGCTGTTGCCAAATGAATGAAGATGTCACGAGAGTTCTTGATTTCAGAGTCATCCAGATCACTCAGAGGGCATTTATCCACACACAATGTTGGTGTTTCCCTGCTGATATTTAAACTGATTCTTTGTCTCGGTCTTTGGTCATGGTCTTTGAAATCAATTATCCTCAGAATGAGGAGGGAATGCAAATAAGTAACTAGGCTAAAAATATTTTCACTAAATTCTTTTCAGGTGGAAACGAGACACAGCCGGCAGCTTGGAGCTGGAGGGACATCAGTTGAAATGAGTTCTCTGTGAAAACTACAGGCGCTGACCATTCTTCTTTTTCCCCGGTCAGACTCACTGATGACGTTTTCTATTTCTTTTTTTCATAGCTTTATTTCTACTACATTTTTAAACTGTATTTTCTTTGCTGTTACTAAATGTTGCCAGTGAGGAACCTCACATAATGACTTGAGTGGCTCTTAATTAGCCTACAGGTAATTAAGTAAGCAGCAGCAGCAACAGCCCTTTTTTTAACCATCTAGTAGTATAGACATACTATATTGTAATCACGTTTTGATTTTTTTTCATAAGCCCAGCTCAGGTCAATGTTACAAATCAAATTTTGTCATTTTCATTACCTTGTTTTTGATACAATTACAAAGACCTCCAGCTACTTGTAATATGACTTATTTAAAATAACAATTTTAACCTTCTGGACGGAGGCTTGTTAGCAATAATATTGGTGCCTTGTGTTGACTGTTTAGGATAGACTAAAAATCTGAATTAACACTATTGTTTTCTCATAAAGTTGAGTTTGGATAAGAATTTGTTTTGAATTGAATAGTTTTAACTTTATTCAACCTTAAAGTACATCTGTAAGGCACATCTGAGTATAGCTGAAAGTTAAACCAAAGAAGAAAAAACAGCTTATTTGCCACTGGCATTATAAATTTCTAACAACCTGCCCGGAATGACTCTATTACAAAGTGTGTAGCGCGGGAGTCAGTCAGACTGCACTTCCATCAACACCGTCATTCCAGACACTCGTCAGTGGAAGACAAAAACTCTCTTTCAAAGCACTTTGTGATAGATCCTTCACATTTCTACCCGAAAGTTTGAAGCAGTCTCTTAAATCACCCCACATTATCCAGAATAATATGAAAGTGAGCACAAGTTCACACATTATTCTGCTGCGTAAAAGTCAGAAAGACCCCCCTACACCCACTTTCCTGTTCACAGATCAGATTTATCTTCCCAGAAGTGCAGGATGTCTCTGATGATCGTCTTGCAGGATGACTCAGTAAAGCATGAACTTCCCTTCATCATGGCTACACAGTACCGTAGTTAGAAAGAAGAAAACCTGACTGAAACAGTATTATACTCTCAAAAACAAGATTCAAGTAACATGATTAACATGATTGTGTGCTCTTGTTTTCATAAATGGAAAAGAAAAAGTCTTCAGGAGAAAGAATGGTCTTCTTTTACGTGTTACACAGAAAAATGGAGACAAATGAACAACAGGGGGACAATGACTCCAACAGAGACAAAAGTCCATATAAGAGCGATATTTTGGTTTTATTGGAAAGCTCTGACTGCAAAACTGAAGGTCGCAGATCATTTACTACAGTTCTATAGGAATATGATCAAGAATATCAGCAAAGCTTGCCAGATACAAAACTAAACGGTGCATCTGCCCCAGCAGCAACCTCTACCTGGGATGAATAGTAAAAGAACTGCCTTTATATCATTTTTGGCCATACAGACCAGTTCCTATTATAAGTTCGCATTCGTCTGGTGTTACTGGAGCGATGATGCAACCAGATGAGGTCAATGACAATGAAGGACTCAGAACTCTTCCTCTAAAAAAACAACAAAATTAATAGCAAACCTTGCAAACTCACAGACCAGTTAAAAGCCTCAAGGTTAACTGTGAAAAAGCATTTCTTTGTTGGCAGTAAAGAGCACAGCTGTTACGGTTGGGGTTTGTGCAGGACCCAAACGCAGAAGACCACACTCCAGGGAATAGAACTGCCCTTTATTGGGGTGTTCACCCAAAACAAGACCAAAAATACACTCCACTCTGGAGGAAAAAGCAAGAATACAACCTGTGAGTTGGTTTCCGTCACGAAAATGCACAAGTGTCCAAAACTTCATGAGGCCTGAGCTTCTCCAGCTCTGTAACCTCACTTGGTCAACAAGGAAGAGAGACAAAAGAAAGAACACAACACTCTGACAACCTGAGGCAGGTGTTGGGGCCTCAAGTAATCTGCCTGATTGGATCACTAACAGGTGTGAGTGATCCTGGCAGACACCTGGGCCCCAACTACCTCCCCCAGTGGCCAAAGAGGGAAAGCCCCAAAATATACAGGGCCACTGCCAACACCTGGCAGAACCCTGACAACAGCACTGCGTGTCCAGCCACAACAGCTTTGATGAAAAGTAATAGCTCAACACACAGATGCAGCTGATTTGAATAAAATGGCAGGGAGGAAAAGTAGTAACCTGATTGAAGGGCCCATTGTTGTTGTACCGCTGTGAAAGAAGAATGTTAAACTATTGGCTTAAATTGTGAGCACCTTCTTAGTGGAACTGTTGGAAAAGTACTGCTACTTTAAAGAATCGAATAATAATGTTCTTATCTCTATTTTTAGGCCTATATGTGACGCTGAATTGATGTTCTACTAGAAACACCTCATCCTGCCTGTTTGGTCTATGGGCCACTTAATCATCTTGCCTTTGATCTTACAGCAATCTACTGTGTTAATACGCAGGTGCGCAGACACAACCACACACACAAATGCACCATCTCTTTCTAGATTACTTTTATGGAAGACAGTAAATAAGCCATTAGGATAAGCTTTTCAAGGGAGCTGTTGTAATGTCTTGGCTACCGTGTTATGTTGACTAATTCAAACTGTATTTTGTAATATGTGTGGCCTCCCGCTGGAATGGAACTCTCCAAAGCGGATACCTAGGGATTGCATTTATTTTCCAGTTATTACCGTCAGGAATTGGCAGGCACATGCATTAAAAGAACAACGCAAATAAAAAAGGAACCTATTTTTAAAAATTAACCATGCAGAAAAAAAACCAACAGCTTTTTTTTTTCTCATAATGACTGAGGTTTTAGATTCATTGGTCACAGAGAATGGAATAACATAAGAAACCAATTACTATCAGTAGGAATGCAGCCTGACAACCAGCAGGACATTGCGATTGGAAAGTGCTGCAGGTTCAACATGTGAAGTATGTGATAAACTGTTTCACATTGAAAAAGAAGTGAATTCTCTGAGTCCTTAACTGCTCTGCTATTATGAGGTCTGAATGGGCTCATAACCTTCTGTAAGCATCTGCTGCAGTAGCTACTCAATCACGATATCACACCACAATCCTAATGGCTGCCACGCCACATCATCGTGAAATTAGCCACAGCATCAATGTGGTCAATGTGTGAACGCGAGCCGTGTAGCAGCATGTCCACAGTATGTTTTGTCTCATGTATTCTGTCAGCTCAACCCGTCTCCTTGAAAACTGATCGATCCAGATGGTTGGATCAGACATGATGCTCTGATCTCCTAACACTGGTACATGCATGCAGGTCCAATCACAGATAAACCTTCACCAGGTCTGCACTATAAGTAACTAGTCACTGTTTTCACAGCTCAGGTAGAATGTAATGTCTGGTCTTGAAAGATTCAATTTAGAGAGTGCAGAAAGGGCCCGCCTGGCTCAGCGCTCCGCTCACTTGCCCAGCATTCACTTTGAGAAATTGGAAAACAGGTGAAGTGCATTTTGTTTCCTTCTACTCCACTGCCCACGGGCTTGGCTGTAAGGACATGGAATTGATGCATTTAAGTGTTTTCAGATTTGTAAAAACGAGCTGATCCACGGCACTGATCTGTTGTGACAGTTCATGCTTATCCTACAGCAGCGTCGAATTAGAGCTGCTGCTAAAGATGCTTAAAGGTAGCAACCGTCTCCACGCAGGCTCAGATTAGTGCTCAGTCTGGGCAGCTGCCAGGATTGAGTCGTTTCAAAGAGGAAACACTGAAGTTTGCTTCTCCATAAAGATTACACGATTTGGCATTTTTGCTGCGTAAATGCTGCGTAACTGACAACAGGCTAAAAATCCACAAAAGATGCTTTTGTTTTTCTCAGAAATCCAAATAACAATCAAGAATCAGTGAATCATTTCACAATTACAGCAATCTTACAGCAACATAATTAGATACTTTTGTTTTATAAGCTGTGAGCTAATAATGATGATTAGACAACAATTCCATCATGAAACAGTCACAGTAATTTGTCCTAGAGGAGAGAATTATAAAATAATAACTTCACAACTATGCTTTGTTGGTAAAGACTGTAAATGCGAACTGGCTCCACATACATCCGTCTACTCTGACAGATCTTTCTCTCTGTGTCTGTTTTTTGCTTCCTTTTTCCCCAGGTGTGTCTTTTCATTCCTGTGCATGGAATTGTCAAAACGTCAAATGCAAGAAAGGAATCAGCCCTGATCCATTTCAAACCATTCTGGTGCGCCTTTAATTAGTCGAACACAAACGTTCCCAAATGCTTGTGTGTTTATTGCAGCACTCAAGGTCACGCCACTTACAAAGACATGTGCACAATCAATGCAAGAGTCTGTCAGGCAGGCCAGGGAATGGTGCTTTGCCCTACTTGAAAAATCCAACAAATTGGGTTTTCCAGGTTGCCTCTCTTTTTGAAATAAGCAAATAAAGGTAGAGATAGTTATTTCTGAATTCATATAAGATGCATTGTATGTAAACAATGGTGTAGGTGTTTTGACAGGTCTGACAATTAAACATTTTTTTGTTTGTTTTTGTTTATTTAATTGGCTACGATCTTGACCGTGTGGTGGTTCCAAACTGCACTGGAATGACTGGCAAACTGTTGGAATTCTTACTCAGTTCCAGGAGTGAGGTTCATGGCTCCTTCCTGCATTCCTGTTTAATGTTGTCTCTAAATAAAGCGTTGCCTTTCATCTCCTCCATTCACCGTCACATTGTCATGCGCCGTAGTCCATCATGAATTCAGGTTTCTTTTCATGTTTAATCTCAAGTCAGTCAGCGTTTGTTCAAACCTTTTTGATGCTGAATACATTAATAAATTTCATTTTGCCCTCCGCCAACCAAAAAGTTATGAACACATGAATGTACACTAAATCACAAGGGTTGTCTTTTTTTTTATTAGTTACACAAAAAGCCACAGAAAGCCAATTATATTTGAAAAAAACATCAATTTACTTTGGGATTATTATTAAAGAAGTCCTTTTGCTTTTGCAGAAGTGTGTCAAAGTAAAAAAAACAGCCTTTTTTTCCTCAAAATCATAATATCTACAATCTAATATCATGATAATACATAATGTCTGAAGAATAAATTGGCTACGGTAATTACTGTTCAGTTATTTGTGGTGTTTTTTTCCAAACAACTGAAAAGGAGTGGATGATTCAGGAATAAGTAGGGGCAGAAAATGTAATGAAATTATACTTTATACATTTAAAACCACTTCTGATCTCACGATCAATTACAAGTGTGAGGGAGTAAAACACTGAATACTGCTCTGCTGTAGCTATATCGCTAAGTAGCTGCCCTTTTCTGATTAATTCCTAATTATCCTGCAAACCACATTGAGATATGTGTCAGTTAATTAGATTACAGAATTCATCCAATTGGTGATGCAATCCATAGATCAGCGGGGGACAGCGAATTAGCTGACATATTATGTGACAATAATCTTTTTACTGTGAGGATGGGTTACAGTTAAGTCACCTAAAATCCTGTCAGGCATGTTTCTCTTCACCCAGAATGTTTATTGTCAAAGTCAATATCGCAGAAACAAGCTTAAATCCCTCCATCGTTGAATCTGTCTATGGACCTTTGTCTGCACTAAGCTCATTATTGTGTGTATAGGAATGTGCAATAACGTGCTGTACATGTTGTCTGAAAGCTAAACAGTCATGCTGGAAAAAAACCGAGGCCCACTAACAAGAATGACTCGTGGGCGGCAACAAGAAGCGTTGGGAAAAGGTGACAAAGCACCCTAATTTATCAAGTGTCAATTTGTGGTTGTTCCTAATATATATAATAACCCTAATATTACTAAAACTATATCGAAAATGCATATAGATACAGATTTGATCTGAGAATGGGTTCAGTCTCCCTGCTGTTGCCCACGTCAGTGTCACCTGCATCACAATGGAAGAACACTTTATTTAGGACTTTCGCTCCGCTCCAAGGTCACAACCAATGATAGATTCAGTGGAACAGAGAATATCCTATACACACAAACTGCTCCCACATTTGTGTGTGCAGCTCAGGATTCCCCTTAATTTAGTGCAGTAACGGTCGGGACTCTCCACTAGACTGGCTTTACTTGTGAATCATTCCAGTCAGCACAGTGAAAGATCGCCTAGTCGGTCTGGAACTATTACAGTGTAATTGGCCTTTTTAAAGAGGGCCTGCACCATGTGACACCGTGTAACAGAGAATGACACTCCTTTTGCTCCTTTTTTGTCCTTTCTCCAGTTCTTCCTCTCAGCATGTGTTTGACTCATCATCATGTTCCTCCTGACAACTCCTTGTGAACCCTCAAAGTCCGGCAATCTATGTTAGACAGTGGTGGTGTCGCACTGCTTCTGTGGTGGCGCTATCAAACATTAAACTATCAAGAAATGCAACAATAACAAAAACGAATAGGTGGACAGTATCTGAAATAGTAATTATTAAAGTGTTAACATTTATCCAAAGCTGACACAAAAGGAGAATTGTACTTCATCTGCTGATCTGTGGTTTCATATTTCCACATGCCATCATATCAGACATCCTCCATCCAAGGAAATCAAGGAGAACATTGGTCATTTCAGGGCCCCCAGGATGGTGGAGGTGAAGTGAAGGGGTTTTTCTTTTTGTTTTGTTTTTTTGTTAAATGGTCATTTTAGGTTAGTTTGAGGGCCACAGATAGACGTCATTCATGTTGTCCTTCTAAAGCAATCCAATGGCAAAGCCCAGAATAAGACAGTGAATGTCTGACGCATGTGCTCGCACTACCTTAGAAATTTCACTGTTGATTTGCTGAAGTGCAGATTAAAAATAGCAAAAGGGGCCCTTTCTAAATTGTGTTCGTTTTTTTACTTATATACATGTACTACAGTCTTTCTGAGGCGTCGGAGCAGCCCTCCGACTGCAGGGAGCAAACTGCAGAAACAGAATGAAGATGAGATGAGAGGAAAGGGGGTGTCAAACATATCTGCGCATTAGCACATCATTTGGTTTGGAGAGAGGCAGGAGGCCTCTGGGGAGATGAACGGCAAATGTGTGCTGCGTCTGTGTACATGAAGACAGGGAGAAGAAATCTGAGTGTGAGAAAATGCACCGGTGAGACAGTAATGAGAGTGTGGAATGTCATATGAGCAGACACTGGTACTTCTGTCCATAAGACATGCAGGGGGCAGAAGCGACACGAAGACAAGGAACTTTATTCCAAGAAGAAAACAGCCACAGGCTACAGGAGAGGAGATGGCTGAGGAATGGCACCTTAAATGATATTTATCATCTAAACTCCAGGGAACAGAGGATTAAAAACACCTGCCAGCACAAATTACTGATCGGGGTGGGGGTAGGGAGTTGGGGGGCAGCAGTGCAGCAGCAGCAACAGAAGTGATGTAGGCATCTGAAAGAGCTGCTGGGGAAATAAATTCTCCCACGTTTAAGTTTTGGTCATTGTGAAATGGCACAAAAACATATGGGATATTTTGTTTATTGACCCATTATGATAGCCAGATATTACAGCAAAGAATTGTTTCTCAAGTTCAAATGATTGAAAGCATTTGAAAACCCTGGTATTTTTTTCCTAAATTCAAAACAAGATTTAAAAAAAAAACCTTACTTGGAAAATGTCTAAGACGCATTCATGCATCATTTTTCAGCTTTGTTTTGCAAAAGAGGCATCAACCTAACCATTAGCCAAAGACCGGAGCATCTAGCATTACCGCCATTAAATAAGGAAACAGGGCGCCATTTCCCATCTCTCTAAAAGCTTGCAGAGTCCCATAGGGGACACCTTATGAAATACTCGGTTTATCAGGCTCCTTTGTGTGGAGAGGGTTTGTCTGCTCTAATCTTCTTAGGCTGGATTTTCTTGCTCACAGCCATGTTGGGAACCTATGCGCACTGTAATATAGGATATGCCAAGTCTCCCCTCTTAAGCCACAGAAGCAAAACAGCCAAATATGATCACGCGAGGCCTCTTTTTTTTCCTGTTGAAGACAGTGACCATGTGACTAGAGATGTAAACTGATAGGACCGTAGTGTATCTGATGTACTCTCAGATAAAGATAAGATCTGCAAGCTAAGATAGGCATGGGCTGGATGCAAGGTCAAAGACAAAGATTACACAAGCACACACACACACATACTCCTGCCTGTGCATTACCCCATCAAGCACACACTGACAAATATGACAAGAGAAAATGAATAACTTTTCCTTTGCAGTCTGCTGTTCACCAAGGTAAAGCTCGAAGAGGACCTTTTTGGCCCCGCTGCAGCCCTGCAGACCTGCGAAGAAATGCTGCAAGAATGGCAAAGTCGTTATGATGTCAGCAGATCCAGGTGAGTTGGGAACAACTCACAACAGCGACAAACCAGTACTGAAAACTAATATATAAAACTAATGGAGGCTAACGAGTAGCTTAGCTTTAATCTCATCCTGCTTTAAATTCAAACTGGAAAAAAAAAAATAAGGAAGAACTGCAGCCTTCCAAGACAAAAACTTTTAAACTTTTTCCAGTGTGCTAAAATGTTCTTGTGTTTGGCTCCCTGGTTTTCACTGGTGATGTGCTTTCCAGTGAGACGGATGACAGCAGCAGTGTTCCAGCAGCTGAAAGGGCAGAAGTCAATCTAGGTGCCAGGAAACCTTCCATCCACCTCACCCTTCCTGATTTCCAGGACGCCTCAACTAGTACGTCATCTGTTTACAATTATTGTTTGTTTTTTTGTGTCCTTAATAAAATGATTTCCTCTGTCCCAGTATAACCAGTCCATTTATTCTCTCTACCCATTATTCCCTGTCAGGTTCTTTGAGCCCTTCATCGGTTGCGGCTTCGCGCTTGGAAGCTGCTCTCTCCAGCCATGTTGGGAACTATGCGCACTGTAATATAGGATATGCCAAGTCTCCCCTCTTAAGCCACAGAAGCAAAACAGCCAAATATGATCACGCGAGGCCTCTTTTTTTTTCCTGTTGAAGACAGTGACCATGTGACTAGAGATGTAAACTGATAGGACCGTAGTGTATCTGATGTACTCTCAGATAAAGATAAGATCTGCAAGCTAAGATAGGCATGGGCTGGATGCAAGGTCAAAGACAAAGATTACACAAGCACACACACACATACTCCTGCCTGTGCATTACCCCATCAAGCACACACTGACCATTCATTTAGCCATGTGTGCTGATCATACAACTTCCTGTCACAACAGGCAGATGAAAAGCATTAGATGGGGAAAATCTACCCCTCAGCAAAAAATATTCAGGATTGCAGAGGGGAGCAAACCCAGAGACAATCCAGGACAACTTATCTGAGTGCAAGAGAGCACCGATGCATTTTTATCTGAAATATTAAAGCCTCTGCATTAATCTGTCTTCCCTCTCCCTGGGGTGCTGGTGAAGGCTGTCACTGCCCTGGAGCTTCATGTGGAAAAATAAATGTATAAATAAATAAAGGGAAAACAGCTTCTCACCTACCCCATGTCAACAGTCCTGAACAGATGCTCTGTCCTTTTCCTTTCAAAATGACCAATTTAGACTTTTGTCTTTTTAAAGTTTTGATAGTAGTAGTAGTACAGTAACAATAGTATTGTTGTTTTGCAGGGGTCATCAAGCCTAATGCTACAACTTCATCTGTAACGCCACTATGAAAAGGCAAATGTCTTAGAACATTCTTGTACTTCTAATAACTGTGATGCTGACAAAGACACATTAAATCCATGAACCTTAACACCTGCTCCAAATGTTGTGTTGGCACCACATAAAGGTGGTGGCGGCCATGGTGCCTTTATCTAGGCCACCCGACCCACAGCTGGACCCATCTGGCCTTTTTATATCTACTCTACATCTCAAACACATACACATGCACATGTAGGCTTGCATGATACTTATATCCAACCCCTCTACTACCACACACACACACCAGCTGTTGTGGATTACAGAAGAACGAGTGAGGAGTCTATTTCCTGACATATTAGGACCAGTGTTTGATGGCGTTACCCTGAATGTGACCCAGAAAAGCGTTAGATTGCGTATTGTTATTACATATTACAGCGCTGTGTGCTTTGTAGTGAATGTAAACAGGGCTCAAACTAACAGGGGAGCTATTCCATCTAAATAAACTCCACCATCTTGTAAGTCTAAAAGCAGATGATGAGTGTGTTGTGGAATATGCCAGTTGTGGTCCAAAATCCAAATCATCCAAGCTATAAATTATGCTTTGTGCTTAGTTTCCTAATCAGATCAAGTCTCAGCATGACAACACATAAAATCCTTTAATCAGGAAAGTTTCATACTCTGAGCAACTGAGATGCTCTCTGCTCTCAAAATCATCTGTCTTAACTTGTCTCCATACACTAGCACCCCCAGCCCCCCCATGCACCCACTCACAGCTTAACCTCCATTTATTCTTTGTGATGCCACAGACTCTTTCTGGTACAAGTCTCATCTTTGCTAACCCTCAGACCCTCACACACACACACACTCACACTCACACTCACAATCACACACACACACACACACACACACCTTTTGTAGAAGAGCTTGGTAAGAAGGAACAACATGCAAAATAGTCACTTGGGTACCAAGCTGAGGCTTTAAAGCTTAACTTAATATGAGGGAAAGAAGCTGAAAGTGACAGACAGAAGCGAGCTCACTGATTTCTTTCCCACAACAGCTCAAACGTTTTTCATCACATCCCTGAAGCATCCCAGACTCCAGCTGGGATCAAACACTAGACTTCATGGCTTTTAGAGAAATGCATATTAGCACCTAAAACAGTAGTGTCTCACTTTCTCTGATGCCTTTATTCCACTCCATTAATAGCCATCATAGCAAACACATAATAGTCTTTTAAGTTTCCATTTCAAAGTCCAGATATGTAACAGAGAAATTTCATTTATGAGAACATGCTTGGCTACTTTTAGTGAGCTATTAGACGAAAGTTCACGTCAGTCTGAAAAGAGCAAAACTGGTTATGATGTGCCATATTTAGGTATTAGGCCAGTTCCGATATGCAGCAGTAACTGTTTTCAGAGATCAAAAAATATCTTGCCTTGCTTGTGTTGCTTTCCGTCTGTGACAAGTATTTTATTGGGAAAACCGCTTTTGTTGTGGATGTCCTATCAATGATTTAATGCAACGCATCTGATGGAAGGCAGGGACAGGGAGAGGGAAAGACACTAAGAGAGATGTCTCTGCGTGGATATTTCAGGGTAAAGTTAGCATTTATAATTCACAGACTTGTCTAAGAGATTGGAGTGTTAATGTGATGGATTTCCTTCCTGTCTAGTGCGGATCTAGTCTTCTAGAATCTTTTAGATTTCTTTGTGAATGAGCTACATCCACCTTTACCCACAGTAGCCAATATTGAAAACTGATTTTAAACCATTTTAAGCTAACAATAGTAAGCTTGCCTGTACCATTGACAATTCCTGACAAGTTGAGTCAGAGGCCTTAGCATTCTTAAGCATGTTTGCTCCTCACAGATGTTACTGCTGATAGACTATAACTTACAGCCATGCCTCCAATGGTGACACTCTCACTTGTTTTTTTACCACGATCCATCAGATTGAACTATAATCCTGCCACTGTGTTTACTCTAACAGAACAGGAACAAAATAAATAAATGTCATTCTGTTCCACCTTTGTTTTTGGTGGACAGGATCCCCACAAAGCCACTAGCAGTATGTTCTTGTGTCTCAGGCGTGAGCGATAAATCTATAGAAGAGAGTCATGCAGGGGGCATTGGAACCAAACAGCAGAGTGACGTCCTGTTTGGCCTTTAGTCTCGTTATCTTTAGTTGACATTATCTCTATGGTTGCGATTTTACCTTGTGTGCACCACCCCAGGAAAATAACAGAAGACCCAGGTCGACTCCCATCTGCAGCACTGTATGCAGTCAGCCTGTCCCTGTCTCGTTGCTCATCAGTGCTGTGATGAACACACCTGGGGCGTCTGTCAGTGTTTGGAAAAAGTGGCATCTCCTCAAACTGCATCAGCAGAGTCATTGGTAAAATGATAGCAAATAATTCAAGTGGGTTTCCTTCATGTGCAGCCTTGTGGCTTGAAAGTCAGCACATTACCAAGAAAGTTGTCTCTGGTAATGTAAAATTTGTATTTACAGCTGTTCGGTCGGCATAATTAATTTGCTTTTACACATATATGTGGATTTTGTTCTGCTGAAAACCACTTATGTGTCAGCCAAAGTACTTTAAAGGTAGACCTTAATCGCACACATTGGTGGTGCCAAATCAAGTCGTTTTAAACAGTTTAAGAGTAATTCAAGATAACGATTTAGAAAAAACTGATTTACTAGATTTTACTGACTGGTTTAGCTTTTTTGAAAAAGAGTATGATAAAGTAAAGATGCCTTCAGGATTAGCTAAGAGTTATTTTGAGTAGAATACCAATTCCAGCTGAATGATAAACAGTTAATATTTCAAGTAGTTGCTGTGCAGGATTGAAACTTTCTGGCAGACAGACCTACAGGCCGAAGGGATGACTGCATCACAGAGGTCTTTAGGTGAGCTCAACCCTGTCAAGTTGTTTCAATATCAGGCTCTTGAAGGCAACATGGTGTGAAAACAGCTAATTTCAAAATGTTACTGAAAAGCTATTCCGCTCTGCATACAAGGTCTGATGAATGACAGTGATGTAATGCTTTGCAAAGCAACAGATGTATTAGATAATCTTTTCCGTCATCGACACTGAGGTGTAAAACATATGAGTGAGGAAGGTGATTAGACTAATTTTGCGTCGTGAAAAAATGACAGTGAATAATGCACTAAAGGCAGCTTTCAAGATTCAATGATGTGATAAGGAACTATGAAGACTGTTATCAGAAAGCATCAAAATTGATAATACCTATAAAATTGTGTGGGATTGGCCCCCAATTTCCTCTGAAATTTGCTACAGCAAAGCATAATAGTGAATGATGTGAAAAGATGAATGATACTGCACCCTATACAAGATAAGAGCTCTGGATGATATTGACAGTATAAGGTGGATGAAGAAAACCCACTGAGATGATAAAGAGGCTGCTTCAAAAATAGACAGCAGGAGGATAAGCAAATAAAAAAAGGCAGAGACGAAACTAAGAATAGAGGCATGAACAATAGTGGAGATGGAGAGGTGGCCTCCGCCTCCACATGCCACAATGCGCCTCTTCATCTACCGGGTGCACTGTGCAGCGTTTCCCGTCACCACCGGGGGTGGCAGCGGGCCGTGCTCTCGGAGGTTGCAGCAATCGGATTGATTCACTGCAGACGACACCTTGCTGCAAGGTTAGTCATGATTCGAGATGCTACATACAAAGCCTAGCTGGGAAAAACTATGGTCTAGATGAAACATTTGGCTATTCATCAAAAAGAACCTGTCTGGCTAAAGTGAACTTTGTTCATTTACTCGTTTCATTATGAAGTAACACCCCAACAATCTTTGCCATTAGTACTCTGAAAGGGGTCTGTCTCAGGAATTCCTTCAAAATCACATCATAATCTGAACAGAAAATAAAAATGAATCAAGACACTGTGATGCATGTTAGCACAATTACTACAACCTGCAAAACAGAACCATAGCTGATATTTGATAACGTGAGTCCTGGTCCAGCCACACACTCCTCTCCAGAGCCCCCACCCTCTTTTTTTTTTACATTATTCCTTTGCAGATTGATAAAGGAACTAGAGAGCCCACAGGGACTGTAATTCAATACTGAAATCTAACCGTCTCAGATCAGATATGATGGACTGTAATCCTCTCTTCTCTGCCATGGCCAGATGGACTACAATATCGCAGTGCCCCCTCAGAGCGATCAGTAAGTCACTGTTCTCTGCTTCCACCCACCCCCCAACCCACACACACACACACACACACACACACACACACACACAGAATGAATGAGGGTAAAGAGGAAAGACTGCTGTTTAGTGGGAGGTGATTATAAGCAGGCCAGGCCTGTGCAACATACCTAAAATGCAAAGCAATATTACAAAAAGAGCTGAAGTAGACTTGTGGGAATGTGCGTGTACCCATGTGTGATTACAATGAGCAAATTATTGAGAACTCCTCCAGCCCCCACTGACTGCATCACCACCGCCAATAAACAAGGTCTGTCAATTGTGCTTTCTCTGTCCTCCAATTGGAAAAAGATTTTCCTCCTACACGTCTCTCTCTCTCTCCCTCTCCCTCTCTCTCTCTCTGTGTTTGTCACTCATTTGCTCAGCGTGCTGATCTGATGGATTAATCAGAGCCGCTCTGACCTGTGAACCCTCCCTTTGTTGTCATGGGGAGCAGAGCACAGAGGGACATTCCTCAAATCCAACTACTCTAAACACACAATATCTGTGGTCTCCATGGTGACAAAAAATGTGCTGCACATGCTGGTTGATACCTCTTTGTCTCAACCACTGGCCACCTTGTGACCACATAAGGCCTGTTTGTGTGTACGTGCATGGGTGCGTGTGTGCGTGTGCAGTCCCTCTGGGGCACAAAGAGGCTGTATCTCTTCCATTTTAGGCCTGTGGGACGACCAATCCCAGCGGGGAACCGCTGAATCAAAGCCAGCTGGCAGTGTCCCGCTCTGAGTCTCTTACAGGACAGATGTGTCCTCAGTCTCAGTCAGCGTCTAACATGTGGGTCTTTCTCCACGGATTTGCTGCCTAAGTGCACAGTTGAAATTTGTACTTTTGGGTAAAATGTCTTAAATATTCTCATAAATATACATGTATTGTTCTAAAAAATCTAATAAAAATGTATAAAGATAACCTTTGTAAAAATGAAAAAGACAAACATTTGCTGAATTTGATGCAGAGCTGAACATTTTCCAGTGACTTGAAAAGGTCTCTTGGATTTTGTCTTTGTTTCTTTGATACACTTGATAATTCCAGTAGTTTAAAGAAAAAGTTTAGCTCAGATTTATTTATTCAGCATTTTTTTACTGTCAAAATTGTCTCTAGGTGCTTTACTCAGAGCCAGGTAAGCACAGGGTCAAGAAAAAACTCCCTTTTAACAGGAAGAAACCTTGAGCAGGACCAGGCATACTAGAAGGAACCATCCCGCTAAAACCTGACTGGGTAACGGAGGAGGAAAAGAGGGAGACAGGACAGAGAAAATAAAAGAGAGAGAGAAACAAATATGCAAACCTAGCAAACATGATACAGCACGGGCGGGTTTTATAAATAAAGAAACAGCAGAGCAGGCCCTGAAATGGCATTTTTATTTTTGTCCAGGTTGTTTGGCCACGTTTA
>CAAE01015106.1:253199-265669 GCA_000180735.1 Tetraodon nigroviridis | reverse complement strand
GATAATTTATGCCACAAACTCTTTCTGGTACAAGTCTCATCTTTGCTAACCCTCAGACCCTCACACACACACACACATTCACACTCACACTCACACTCACACTCACTCACACACACACACACACACACACACACACACCTTTTGTAGAAGAGCTTGGTAAGAAGGAACAACATGCAAAATAGTCACTTGGGTACCGAAGCGTGAGGCTTTAAAGCTGAGCTTAATATGAGGGAAAGAAGCTGAAAGTGACAGACAGAAGCGAGCTCACTGATTTCTTTCCCACAACAGCTCAAACGTTTTTCATCACATCCCTGAAGCATCCCAGACTCCAGCTGGGATCAAACACTAGACTTCATGGCTTTTAGAGAAATGCATATTAGCACCTAAAACAGTAGTGTCTCACTTTCTCTGATGCCTTTATTCCACTCCATTAATAGCCATCATAGCAAACACATAATAGTCTTTTAAGTTTCCATTTCAAAGTCCAGATATGTAACAGAGAAATTTCATTTATGAGCACATGCTTGGCTACTTTTAGTGAGCTATTAGACGAAAGTTCACGTCAGTCTGAAAAGAGCAAAACTGGTTATGATGTGCCATATTTAGGTATTAGGCCAGTTCCGATATGCAGCAGTAACTGTTTTCAGAGATCAAAAAATATCTTGCCTTGCTTGTGTTGCTTTCCGTCTGTTACAAGTATTTTATTGGGAAACCGCTTTTGTTGTGGATGTCTATCAATGATTTATGCAACGCATCTGATGGAAGGCAGGGACAGGGAGAGGGAAAGACACTAAGAGAGATGTCTCTGCGTGGATATTTCAGGGTAAAGTTAGCATTTATAATTCACAGACTTGTCTAAGAGATTGGAGTGTTAATGTGATGGATTTCCTTCCTGTCTAGTGCGGATCTAGTCTTCTAGAATCTTTTAGATTTCTTTGTGAATGAGCTACATCCACCTTTACCCACAGTAGCCAATATTGAAAACTGATTTTAAACCATTTTAAGCTAACAATAGTAAGCTTGCCTGTACCATTGACAATTCCTGACAAGTTGAGTCAGAGGCCTTAGCATTCTTAAGCATGTTTGTTCCTCACAGATGTTACTGCTGATAGACTATAACTTACAGCCATGCCTCCAATGGTGAC
Source organism: Tetraodon nigroviridis (assembly GCA_000180735.1). Taxonomy (NCBI): domain Eukaryota; kingdom Metazoa; phylum Chordata; class Actinopteri; order Tetraodontiformes; family Tetraodontidae; genus Tetraodon; species Tetraodon nigroviridis. The sequence goes on along the minus strand of CAAE01015106.1, from coordinate 264,524 downwards.
ACTCTCACTTGTTTTTTTACCACGATCCATCAGATTGAACTATAATCCTGCCACTGTGTTTACTCTAACAGAACAGGAATTGTGTGGGATTGGCCCCCAATTTCCTCTGAAATTTGCTACAGCAAAGCATAATAGTGAATGATGTGAAAAGATGAATGATACTGCACCCTATACAAGATAAGAGCTCTGGATGATATTGACAGTATAAGGTGGATGAAGAAAACCCACTGAGATGATAAAGAGGCTGCTTCAAAAATAGACAGCAGGAGGATAAGCAAATAAAAAAAGGCAGAGACGAAACTAAGAATAGAGGCATGAACAATAGTGGAGATGGAGAGGTGACCTCCGCCTCCACATGCCACAATGCGCCTCTTCATCTACCGGGTGCACTGTGCAGCGTTTCCCGTCACCACCGGGGGTGGCAGCGGGCCGTGCTCTCGGAGGTTGCAGCAATCGGATTGATTCACTGCAGACGACACCTTGCTGCAAGGTTAGTCATGATTCCAGATGCTACATACAAAGCCTAGCTGGGAAAAACTATGGTCTAGATGAAACATTTGGCTATTCATCAAAAAGAACCTGTCTGGCTAAAGTGAACTTTGTTCATTTACTCGTTTCATTATGAAGTAACACCCCAACAATCTTTGCCATTAGTACTCTGAAAGGGGTCTGTCTCAGGAATTCCTTCAAAATCACATCATAATCTGAACAGAAAATAAAAATGAATCAAGACACTGTGATGCATGTTAGCACAATTACTACAACCTGCAAAACAGAACCATAGCTGATATTTGATAACGTGAGTCCTGGTCCAGCCACACACTCCTCTCCAGAGCCCCCACCCTCTTTTTTTTTACATTATTCCTTTGCAGATTGATAAAGGAACTAGAGAGCCCACAGGGACTGTAATTCAATACTGAAATCTAACCGTCTCAGATCAGATATGATGGACTGTAATCCTCTCTTCTCTGCCATGGCCAGATGGACTACAATATCGCAGTGCCCCCTCAGAGCGATCAGTAAGTCACTGTTCTCTGCTTCCACCCACCCCCCAACCCCCCAACACACACACACACACACACACACACACACAGAATGAATGAGGGTAAAGAGGAAAGACTGCTGTTTAGTGGGAGGGATTATAAGCAGGCCAGGCCTGTGCAACATACCTAAAATGCAAAGCAATATTACAAAAAGAGCTGAAGTAGACTTGTGGGAATGTGCGTGTACCCATGTGTGATTACAATGAGCAAATTATTGAGAACTCCTCCAGCCCCCACTGACTGCATCACCACCGCCAATAAACAAGGTCTGTCAATTGTGCTTTCTCTGTCCTCCAATTGGAAAAAGATATAAAGGAAACACAGACCATAATGAGCCTATTGTTTACTTTCAATTAGAATTTTTTTATTTCCTTAGGCTAAAAGATCCTTAATTTCACTGCAAGAACATTAACTTTTTTATAAAAAAGAGAAGAAATGAAAGATTTTTCTGATGTCTTATGGGAAGCGGTAGATGCTATGAAAGGTCTCTTTAGACTATTGTTGTAATCTTAGCCTCTAAAGACATCCTGTGGAAGCTGCCCTCCAATGGTAAAACCCCACACTGTGTTACTGCCATTAGTGTATGGGACATCTCAAGCACTTATAAAGGGGAAGCTTCGTCAATTATTCACACTTCCGGCAACACACATTCCACATGTTTTTCTTCTCGTATTAATATTTCAGCCCTTCCCTGCTCTGCTTACCTCTTCTCTGTGCCACCTCTCAGTGGACATTTTGTCTACATAAATCACACAGTGACATTAAAAATCCCTAAGATGGCCTCAGCCAGTGCTTATAGTACTTAGGCAAGCTTCTCTTCCCCCAGTCTTCAAGTCCCCTGCCTGCTACTGAAGGACTAAAAATTATTAACCAAACTTCTCAGTATTGACAATAAAGCAGCAGCACAGTGTGAACCTATACACAGAAATGGATGGATGTTTTCTATAAAATTTAAATACAGGACAGCATGGTGCTCAAGGTCATCAGAGGTCATGGCTTGGGACCAGCCATGATTGTGGTCCAGGTCTATCAGAAGGACAGAAGGTCAGATGTGTGCCTGCTCAGGATGAGCAGAAATGTTGCGCGTAGGGATTTGCTCAAGGATCAAATGTCTGTTGTGTCAGGAAGCGTGCAGCAACAGTCTTAAGCTCCGATCTTGGATGGTGCATGGTGGGCACTACAGCTTAGTTGTGGTTCTCCAGCAGTTTGTGTCCAGACAAGTGGCATGAAGATGAAAGATGCATCACAGTGCACCAACTGTACAAATTTACAGTGAATGTTTGTCTCTGCAAAGTTGAAGAAGCTGAGCCAGCTGCAATACAGTTTAAAACAGTTCTAAACACTGCTACTTAAAAAATACAATCAACATATGATTGAGTTTACTTTATATTGACGTGACAAAAAAAAAATGTTCAGTAACCTAATTCTGGCAAAGTCTAGAATTTTAGAATTCTAGAAAAAATACATGTAACATTCTACATTTTTTGTACTTTTTTTTTTGTTTTGTTTAATTTTTTGTGGGGGGAGGGGTCGTGTTTAAAAATATAAATTGCAGTGACAGGCTCAAAGTGAATTACTAGAAAATTCAAATATGGATAATGTCTTGAGGGTAATCTGCAATAAAATGAAGGATAACAATAAAAGGACAAGAATGGTGGTTTGAGATATGTAAGAAATCTGACTGAGGTTCATTCACCCAGCTCTGATGTGAATATGGCTTTACCTTGCAGCAGGATCTTTGCTGCTCAGGCATGCTCTTATGGATTTTGACAGTCTTTGCCTCCAAAAAATTCCTCTTTTTTCTTGCTTTTGTAACCAACACATCCTATTTTTGTACTTCCACTTGCTCTCTTTCCCCCGCCCTTCTCCTTTCCAGGGCCATTCTTCCATATTGATTTTGCGAGGTCCAGTGGCCAGAGCGCAGCACAGTCACTGGAAAGGGCGTGGGATCAATTCCTGCAAAACTTCAAGTGTTCATTGGGCTGTCAGTCTGAGATAATTTGTCTGCAGGGTTACACCACGACCACGCTGATATATTCTGTTTTGTAATTGATGTCCTTGCTGTCAGATGTCACTGCAAGCTGGAGGCTCAAGGCAAAACCTGCAGGACTCACCAGGCTTTTACTGATGGGGTTGAGATGTCCAAAAACTGCCTGTTTGCATGACAGACGACTGCCTTCAATTTTCTTTGCTTTGAGATTTGATGTGAAGATAATGAGTAAAATGCAACAGTCACAGTCATAATCAGGTTGATTACACCCGCTGTAACAAAGGCAGAGTGCTACTATGGATCAAAATGTATTTGAATCATTTCATTTCTGGAAACATTCAGGCCTCCAGTATGGATAAGAATTCTACCTCATTCTTTTATGCATCAGCCATCGTCAAGGCCAAATAAGTCAGAGGTATATAGAGGTATGAAAACATTATATTATTTCAAAAATAGTATCCAGGCCTTTTTTCATATTAATGACTTTTATTTCTTTAAAACTTTGCAACTTTTACATTATTTGCACCAAATGTGGAGCAACAAATCTTGGAAGATAAGTGCAAGTCAGACTGAGATCAAGATGCCGTCTGGCGTTTGCTATTCATCACACGCCTTAATAATCTGGGAGTCTGTGATGGTGGGAGCTGAGGTGCAAGCGCTTGCCTTGGCACCAGGCGGATAACTGCAGCACAGCTGCGCACACACACAGATGCAACGCAGTGACGGCCCTTTCTGGGCCCGACTCGGCAAACAAGCAGAGCGTGTCTCAGGGGAGACAGTGAGGCCTCAGAGACAGCCTGGCAAATCTGAGCCTGACCTCCCCGGAGACAGAGAAAGGGAGCAAACTGGATTTATATCTTTGTTTTTAATCCCCCTTACATGCTTCACTGGTTCTACAGCAGCAGTGAGTGCAGGCTTCATGTCTGCATAAGGCCAGAAAAATACAAAAAGAATGGTTTGCGTGTCGAATATTTCCACTTTTTGGGGGGAGATTGTAGTTTAAAAATGGATGTTTTGTCTAAAAGAATCAGATACCAATCATCATCTTATTGGTCTGCATGACATGAACCTCTGGTTCAGCCTGGAGTGCCACTGCACTCATCTCATACTTGGGTAACTGCACTTTTTTCTATTTTTTTCTGATATTATAAAAGGCAGTGTAGAGTAAAAGAATAATAGGCGACTAACAAAAATTATAGATAAAGAAAAAAAAAAAATAGCACTGAATTCTCCAGATGTGCTTTTAAAGAGCAGAAGAAGATATTTTATTAAAAGCAACCAGCAGGGCAGGAAAAGACTTTTGCTGGATGACTGCTTTAATTGTTTTGGCAACCTGGGACAGTTGATCTGAACCAAAAAAGTTTTTTGAATCTCTTTAAGAAAATTTGACATGACATGGCAATTCACGGTACGCAAGCTTTTGTGACATGGACAGCAAATAACCACCACCAAGTTAAATGGGCCCTCGGCCAAAGCAGGGTCCCCCTGGTTGCCAGTGCAGCACATCTTTTGTGTACTGTTCCGTTCTATTGCTATTCCCCAGCATCTAAACCAATTGTGCTTGCACATGGAGACGGGTAGAGAACAGCTTCAAATACAAAAAAAACATAACAGGCGACAGATCCGGGAGGATAAGCAGACACACACTGAAGAGTGCCAGCTACCTCTCCAGACCATAATTATGCTCATGAGTGTGGGCACAGAATCTAAGGTGCACAAAAGAGGATAAAAAACACAAAGCGAGGCAAAAATAGGTGGGTGGTGCAAGAACAGAAAAGAACCAAAAACCTTAAGGAGAAGAAAAAATATATAAGTACGGTAGAAGGTAAAACAAGCTATTGATTCCCAAAAGGAAAATTTCATCATTTATCTAGAACATATTTTTGCAAGATGGCAAAAAGGCAGTGGCAGCAACTCAAAGGGCTGCATACTGGAGTCTAGATGATCCAGAATCCAAGAGTGTTCAGTACAACAGAAAAGAACTTCAAATAAGAAGACAGGCAAACCCGAAGGTGCTTTACAGAACATTTCACTGTCGATAGTCATTTTCTGAGCATTGTTGCACTAAAAATTGCACAAATTTTGATCCCCATTAAAACCACCACAGAAAACTGTTTCTGTTGTATTTCAACACCACCGCTCCGGCAAAGTCAGTCTTAACAACTTTGTTATGTTTTTCTTTTGTTTTTTTTTTTTTGTTTTTTTTTACAGTCCTATCAAAATTTGCTTTAAATGGAAGCAAACAAGTCTAAATTATTTTGATCAATAGACTTCCACTGGTTTAGGAAAAAAATAAATAAATACGTGACTACTATTATAGGAGTGAGCAGCTTTAACTTGCACACATTGTGGGAGTGACGTCATGCAGCGCAAGCAGATGTACTCGGGTTCCCGATGTTGTTGGGCTGCTCTTAGGCAACAGATTCATTGTCTCTGAAGCAGCAAATGTAGAATCTGAGGGCATTTCTTTACATGACTTATGCATGGAAATGAAACCAGACTGGCATGTAAACTGGTGACATCTCCCACTCATAGAGCAAAGAATGTGTTACAGTCGACTAGAACGGCTGACAGAATGGGTTTTCAAATAGCGGGTTGCTTTAGTTACAATAAAAAGATTCTAATACATGTGTGTGCTGATTTTGAGATATAGTGATAATCAAAAGAGAACACTTTCATTGTGAAATGTGTAAAAATCCACAGCTCCCCTTCTTCATTACCTCTGTCCTTTTCCTCACTTTGCTCCCTCCATCTGTCATCTCCACTCAGAGATGACAGAACTCCCACTCTCTACTGCATTCCATCCCTGTGCCACCCTATTCTGGTTCATGCTTACTTGGAAGGTTCTCTTTTTCTCTTATTTCCTCTTTTTATGTCCAACTTGTCCTTTGCGAGCCCATTCTCATCCCTGCTTCCATCCATTTCCATCCCTCTGAGCCAGCAGCAGAATCCCCACGATGCGAAAATTGCACCAGATGCTCCGACACTGGCTCGTCTCTAAATGGCAATTTGTGTGTGCATGTGTGTGTGAGAGGGGGTATCGGCTAACCTTCCAACCAATCTGAGACCTTGCAGACTCATGCTATTTGTTTCCATAGCACAAATATGTTTCCTTACTTACAGAAAACAACACAAAGCTGTAATTCCACAACTCTGGGATGGAGCCCTGCTTTTAATGGAACTATTGAGTGAAAAAAAAGTCCTCAAGAGTAACATTTATATCAGATTAATGCATAAGTAAAAGATAAAGATGAGAGGGGAGGAAATACTGAGAAAATCCCCCTGATATCTGTCTGCATTAATGAAGGTGATTAATGTTAAGTTAAGCTTCTGGAGTATCTATTACCATGTTGGTATAAACAGAGAAGGAACCATGTGTCATATCAAAGCATTTTATAGAGCTGTTGTTTTTTGTTTAGTGTTTCAAAACTATGATGTTTGCACCAATTCTGCCCTGGACGTTGACACAGGTAATAGAAATATGACTTGCAAGGATGTTTGTGTGTATGTGATCAACACTCAGCCAACATCACATCTTCACAAACACACTCAGGCATCTCACACCACCCCAATTAAAATTACTTACGGGTTCGGAAGCGATGGTGCGGCCGAGTAACTGGCCCCTTCCCAGGGCGCCCGTGATTCCAGCGGGACGTGGGCTTGACCGGGGCAGCTGGCTTTGAGACGGTGGGCTGTGCCTTGGTCTTCATGGTGGCTGTAGGTGTGGTCCACCCAGTAGTTGCGACAGTAGTAGAAGTATGTCCTGGCCTTGCGTTGGCAGCCCCGTTCCGCCCGTTGCCACTCCCACCTTTTCTGACGGTGCTGCGTGGGGTCGCCTCCTTACTGTTGGGCGGAGGCGTGAGCCGGGCGGTGCGAGTCGTGGAGGTGGTCATCGCTGTCCCAGTTACCCGCGTGCCAATGCGGTTGTGAAGGTGGGGGGCGCGGTTGCTCTCTCCATTAGCAGCACTGCCATTGGCCGAGTGGTTTGCTGGTGGCCCTGATCGAGTTCTTGGCACTGGGGCAGTTCCATCTGCAGCCAGCGGTGTGGTGGATGACGCCATTATTGTAGTAGAGGTGACTGACATCGCAGTGGCAGTGGAAATATCTGGCCCTTTGGGCATGGCACTGGGTTTGGAGAGGAATATGGGGTCTTGCCCAATACTACCTTTAGTATCCACGAGATCTGTTGGGACATAATCTTGGACAGAGCCCACCACAATCCACTTCAGGAGCATAAGGCTCAGTCCCAGTCCAACAAAACCCATCACCAGAGGCACAGCACACAGCCACGTCTGCTGCCGAGGCCACACAGCACAGGGGCCGCATCGAAGGGGGCCCGGAGCCCGGGGAGACGCCTGCTCGGATCCTGGCTCCTCCAGCGTCATAGCTGCCAGGGTACTTGTGCCTGATCTCTCACTCATCCTGCTGCAGATCTTGTCTCTTGACAGTTAGGGGGTCAAACAGGTGGCCAGATCATACAAGAAGAGGAGCGCCAGGCGGAAAAAAAAGACAGGCATCTTTAAGTAGGCAACATGCACAAACCTACATGCACGGAGAGCGGACGGGTACACACGCACGCCCAGGCACAGATACAAACACTCACGGTCACGTAGCCTATTAATTAAAAGCTGGCACAGCGTTCAAACGAACGCGCGCACAAGCACCGAAAACCTGCTGCCATTGTCCATACACAGCACACACACACGCACGCACATACAAAGAGAGGCACATACACACACACACAAGAAACTCCACACGCCTTGGCGAGCACGCAGGTGACGGGCAGGTGAGAGAAGCTGTAGTTGGCAGTTAACGAAGCGACGATAAATCCCAGGATGCTTCACTCCCAGGTTAAAAAAAATCCGGTGTCAAAAACGGTGTAATCGATCCGTTTCAGACGGGCGCTTGAAACCCACGTACGTGCATGCGTCTGTGTGTATGTGTGTGTGTGTGTGTGTGCGCGCACGGAGACGACCGATCCAGGCAGCACCTTTTCTCCTGATTATCACACGCAAAAAAAGGTGCTAAAATCCCAAACCACCCACCGCTAATTTAATCTGCGCGCTTTTAATGCCGTTCACCTGACCTTCCCAAAGAAGGCTCGCCTGCTCTCTGTCGGATACTTCAAGTTTTTCTTTCCCCCTTTTTCGCTCATGGAGCGCCGCCGCTCTCCGCGCCCGTCCGGCTGCCCCGTCGCTCGGTCCACCTGCTGTTAATCCAGATGTAGAGAGAGCGCCCGAAACAAGACCAATGGGATCCACCAGCGAGCCCGCGGTGGTGGTAATCCAAGTGGTTCCAAGTCTCTACGTCGACCACCCAACTCTGATCCCCCCCCAGTGACAATCGTGCGCATCCATGAGCTGTCCGCCCGCAGCCCGCCACTCTGAGGTGATAGATCCGCTGTTGGTGTTGCGGGGAAGGGGAAAAAAAAGAAGAAGACGTGTCTATGATTCGTTTACCTTCACTGCATTCCCACAGTGGTGCAAGCAGCAAAGAGGGAAGAGAGAAGCGAGAAGGGAGGGAGGGAGGAGAGGGCTGAGGCTGCTGCTCGGAAAAAATGATGCGGCGGCTGTTCTCGGAGCCTGCAGACAGACGGGGAGAGAGAGGCGGGGGGAGGAGGGGAGGCGGGGGGGTAGACTCGCTCAATCCGCGGTGAGTGATGTGGGTTTCACGGTTTCTAACCCATCCGGCGATCTTCTCCGGTTCAACAGCGTCCTCAATACTCTGGAGCGAGTCTCTCCTCTCCCGCTACCAGCCTCGGCCGTCTGCAGTAGGTGCGCGCTGTCTCCATCAGCCATAGAGAAAGAGAGATGTGCCAGGCACAGATAGGTAGAAACAAGAGAACCAGAGATGCCTGTCAGCGCAGCTCTGCAGCAGATGCAGATAGGAGGCCGGAGGGAGGAGGAGGAGGCAACAGAAGCGCGCGCCAAGCACGCACAAACACCCGGGCGCACGTAGTTGGAGAAGCGATGCCACACCCAAGGGAGAGAAGTGGAGGAGAGGGAGAGTGAGGTGCCAGTGTGCGGATAGATAGAAGCACAGGTAACACCGAGTCACTGCTTGTCGCTTCAGAGGTTTGGAAAAGGTTCCCCCCTCCCTCACAGTCAATACCAATTCACCGGATTAACAACAAAAAAAAAACCTTTCCTATTATTTTCTGTTGTTTTGTGAGATTTGTTCAGGAAATTATTCCACAAAAACATCATATTCAATGTTATTACGAGTTTTTCTCCATTTTGAAAACCTACCAAGATCTCCAGTCAGAGGCACCGGGCCTGAGTGTGGAACCAGGGTGGACAATTCCTCCATCTGAGTGGAGCTGTTAAAGTAGCACCCCTGACAAATGTCTGCTGACATCAGTTCAAGTTCATCTCCAGGCTATTTGACTGATACGGGAGGTTGTCACCAGTTCATCAGATCCGTTGCCCTGCTGCAATTTGCAGCTTTGATATTACTGGCCAGCTTCAGCCCGAGACTTCGTCCAGTCAACCATTACTCCTGTTAAATATATGTTGAGGAGGTCTTTTGTCTGCGATTTCTCACCTAAATCTGCTCTCGGTGCAGGAGGCCCCTCTCCTGCCTCACAGGCAACGTTTTTACCTGTAGTGATAACCGTTTCACTAAAACCTCAAAGAGAAATGTTTCCCCTCTCTGTCGCCATCTACTGGTGGGTGTCAATATTCTTCATCAACTGTTGTCATATCCAGAGGACTCATGTTGCCTCAGTGAAAAGTGTGTTGTTTGTCTTGGTTTGGATCAGAACATGGCCAGATCAGTGTGTCCTTGGACATTATTTGGGCAACACCCCACAGTAAATATGAGCATGTTGAACTGCTGAAAGGACATTGGGACAACAAATTCTCCTCAGTCCAGATGAGTTTTGTGTGTATTTTCTTTCTCTGCTCCATACAGGATTGGTGTTTATCAGAGGATGCTACTTTTTCACCAGTTCCAAAGCTAAGTTAAGCACAACCGCTGCTTCCTTTAATCAAATAGCTGAGATCTCTATCTCGGGTGCATTGATGTTTACGTGCTTGCCGTGGACTTTAATGCCACCATCCTGATGAAGTGGCCCTAATGACCTTCACTGAATGAGGCTTCAAAAGATGCCGTCACTTTGCTGGCACTCGCCTGATGACTAATTTCATGGTTTTACTTTTGTTTTGTAACCCACTATATTTTCCTTCTAATTGGCCTTTCTACTCCAGCTGAAATGAGCAGGCAGCAAGGGTAATTAGGAGGGACCATGTCCCAATTCATCCACGTTCAAAATCCCAGCTCCAGCAGGATGCTCTTGTAAACACCCACAGGACTTGTTCACAGAAAAATCTTCATTTCAATATCTGAAGGATTAGTACCTGAAGGATTAGTTCATGCACAGAATGTTAAGATGCGGCTGGAATTGAAGAAAGCCTAAAAGTGTAAAAACACCTACTGCAAAATCAGATTTCTAAAATATTGAGAATATTTGAGCTGAGTGAGCTGATCAGAGGGAGCGCGAACACAGCAGACACCTGCTGCTAAAAAGTCCTTTTATATGACATCGACATGCTGCCACAATAATTTTGCTTGTGTCACTCTTTTACAATGACCTAGTGTCCTAATGTAAATCTAGAGCGATCTCACCACTTAATCAACTCTAGACAGAAACACAGATCAGCTGGGATCAGCTGTCCTTATTTATGGATGCCAAAAGCAACATGGCCATGACAAGGCTCACTGCATCACTCACATACAGTATGAAGACACCTCTTCTGACTGAGGTTGGGTTAGGTGGAGGTGTCATTTAGGTACCACATCTGGGGGCGGTGTTTCTCACGCAGCCTGGTCTAACCTGTGCTTTTGAGTTTTCACTTAAAGTGAGTTTTCACTCCAGAACTTCACAGATCCTCACATAGGCCTGTTATGACTGCCACTTTAAGAAGTCTCCTTTCGCACAGTTTTATTTATTCACACCATTTCGCCACTATATTGCTGTGCCAAAAAGAGGAAATATATAATCCTACTTTAGCTGCAATGCTAGCTCTTTACACAAATTTAAGACCTTAAAGAGTAGTGAAAAATATAAAGAGCAAATAATACAGTGTAGCTTGCGTTATTGCTCAGCTCGGCGAACATTGTGTTAATGGGTTTCTGCACATTTTTTTCCATTACTCTGCCACATTTATAAATTACTATAGCATACGTATAGTCATGTAGCTTATGGTAATTAACTACTTAAGTTGTTAAATTAGTGAGCAACTCTACACTACAGCAACCATTTGAAAGTCACTAAAGCGTCAATAATGACTT
>CAAE01015106.1:188125-211044 GCA_000180735.1 Tetraodon nigroviridis | reverse complement strand
GTGTACTATCTGGCACCAGAGAATGAAGAAAGCTGACATAACAGCTGTGAATAATTTTGTCTTGCACCTCCTGCAGCACAGGAAGAATATTATTATACGTTATCAGTCATAATGTCTCACTTTCTATTACTGCAAAATTGTCTTGACTACCAACACTTTTCCTAATAGAAAGAACTTTGCAGTAAAGGAAAGGAGTCAGATGGGTGCCGGTGGTCATAACGGCAGCTTAATAGGTATGAAAGTGGTTCCAGGTAAATATGGACACACATTAGGACGGAACCCCGGCTGCTGGTATGAGCGTCCTGCTCCTTTGCTGTCTTGTTTTTCTAGTGTGATCATGTCACTCCATCTTGGTGCTCACAGACAGGATAAATCATACAACTTGTACTGTCTGCAGAGTGAGAGTTGCAGCACAAGCATCTCTCTTCTTGGGTTGAGGTTTTGAGAGTTTTAGAGCTTCAGGACACTTGCATGCATCCGCTGCTGCCAAACCCCTGAGCATGTCCATTTCTCCCAATACTTCTAATCAAAGTAAACCTCCACTGGTACTAATCTCAACGAAATGTGACCTTGTTGTTGGCCTGGAGAAATAACAAACCGAGAGGCATTTGCGCTCCTCAATAGTCTGCACAGTTGGAAACTCTGATATGCTAATGAATACAGCTAGATGCACCCACTTGGATCAGTTCTCTGATTAAAAAAAAGGGAAAAAAATGAAGATTTTATCCCTAAATTGTTTAATATTGACTGTGTTTATATGTGGCAACTGAGGAAAATCACAGGGTCAGCTCACAAGCTCCAAGTATCAACTGAAAAAATCTGTTTTTTGCCTGTTTTTTCATCTCCACTGTAAGACAGAGAGGAGGCCGGGCGGGGTCACCACACAGCAAGTGACCCAGCACCGGCGGACAACAATGGGTAACAAACATAAAAAATGGTGAACAAGGAAATGGAGGAGGCCTCTGGGAGAGCGCGGAAAAACAGTTTGCTCACATTAGTATGCTGGATGGGAGGCAGTAAAGCGAACACTGCTCACCCACAGCAGTGAAATCTATCCCTGTGATGACATACATTGAGAGAACAAATCCTATTGAAGCATCGTTATTTGATTTCTTCCCCATTCCCACCGCTGGGCCTGTTGTCCTTTGAATTTATTTGTGGTCCAAACACCAATAAAGGATCCCAAGAGCGGCATCTGATTTGCTCTCGCTTTAAAATCTGAAGTCAGAGAAGCTGGTGTGGCAGCGGAGATCACACAAGACAGCTTCTCCAGCGCTGGGGCAAAGTCCAGGGTCACAGGGTCGGAATTTTGGGTCACTTTTTTCTCCTTTAGATAATTTCTCCTTCTGTTCATCTATCATCCTGCTGCTCTGACACATTTGCTGTGTGGCTGTGTGTGGCCAGGCTTAGCTTTTATTCTCAGTGAGAGACGGAACAAGGCCGTAAATCAGCAGGTACTGGGTTATGGATTCCACTAGATGGTACTGTCTGTCTATATTTCCCTGCTGGCCGAGATATATTTTTCATTTCAGGCATGTGCAAAAGAGTGTGAAGATGTAGATGTAAAAACCCTGTAAAAGGCAAAGACGATGTTCGTTGTCAACATGCTGTTACTCAAGAATCTAGGTAAGAACAACAGACTGGGGATATATTGTTATTCTACTGGGTGAGCGTGCTGGTACCTCCAGATTTTAGACTGGAGAGTTGAGACGATACATTTATTGTTAACTGTGTCTATATGAAAAATGAGGTACATGACCCAAAAATATAACCCAGACATAAGAAAAAAATGCAATATGGCACATTGTGTGTGTGCGTGTGTGTGTGTGTGTGTGTGTGTGTGTGTGTGTGTGTGTGTGCGTGCATGTGTGTGTGTGTGTGTTTATGGGAAGTCCGAACATTTTGGACCTCACAACTTTAAAGGAGTGTTTGCTGTGAGTTGCGGTGGTTAGGGTTGGGGTGGGGAGCTAGATCATGTCTCTATCACAAAAAAAGGAGAGGTTGTGTGTGAGTGTGTTCTTCAAATGTCCTTCCCACAGCTGTCAGGAGGGTTTGCTTAAATATGTAATATTAAATAAGTGTCTCGGAGCACCTGCAATTATCACCACTGTCATGACTGCAGTGAGCCAGAAAGGGATCTGTCTGTTAGCGCGTCCTGAGGCTGGCCCCAGCCCCTCACACCAGCGCAGCGCCGATATTGAGATGCTGCATGATATTGATTACTCCATCAGAAATCTCATCCTGCAAGTTGGAGGCTGGGGGGGGGGGTGCATTAAATGCCAAAGTTGGATGGTGGAGCAAGAGGGGCGTGGGGGGGATTTGGGCCTGGTGATAAACAACCGTGAATGAGTGATTGTAAGCCACTTCGTGCTGATGACTCTCGATGGATTTTTCATGTGTTTAAGTTGGACGCGTGGAGCCTGTGCAGGAAATACAAGGCTGGAAGCTTATCAGAGCGATGGCTTCCGCGCCTCCAGCAGGGCTTAAGTGAACAGTAATCAATCACACGCAGAAGTAATAACACCTAAATCTCTTCATGGAGGGTGACTCAGATAATCAAGTAAATGAACATTTGTGTAGCCAAAAAATGTCTGATTTTCTGTGAATGTGGCCGAAAAAGGTTGATTTTGCTTCCTCGCTGTTTATCGGGTACACCAGCTCTGCAGGCATCATGGAGCAGCGCATCTGATGACCCATGTGCAGTTCAACCCCCTGGCAGCAGTTTAGGTGGTGAGATTTACATTAGAAATGCAAATGAAATGCACGTTAAAGTGTTGAAGTCTTAACGATATGTTGGCCAGGAAGAGCTGCTAAATGTCTTCTAGTCGTGCCTCCACCGAATAAACAGATCAATATCCTTAAACCCGCCTTTAACTTCTGCTGGCACTCTGGCAGTTTTTTATGAACATGCTAATGTAATCCACTCAGTTCATGAATCAGTCAGTCATCCATCGATCCAGTCTGCAGCCTTTCACCGCCCTCTTGGCATGCGACTAGACGTCAGAGTACAATAAAGTACAGGTAGGCGTCACGAAGCCTCTGAAACAGAAAGACTGGTGAAGGGAAAAGTGTAGAGGAGCAGGAAGGGAGCAGCTCCTGAGAGTTTGCCTCTGACTCCCAGCATGTCCGCCCTGCTGGGCTGTTTTCATGTTTGTCTTTTCACAATAATTCACAACGGAAAGGAAAGAAAATCAATGTTGCTACAGCGACAGTGTCTGAAACTAACCGGAGAGAATAAAGAGAATAAACGAGTGAGCAGAGAGATGTCCTGTCTGCGCGTGGCTCGATCCTGCATCTCGGCTAGGATCCATTTGAAGAAGAGGAGGAAGAAATTGCTGTTGTTTTCACGTGCATTAATCTGAGCAGATAATTGGGTTGCCCTTAACCATTTGGTACCTTGCTCAAAGGCACCACGGCAGGACTCCTTGTCTAACTCTGCAGAGCTGTGATCCGCTCCAACAAAATATGAAATAGAAAACTGTACACTCTATGAACAGCTGAACCAGCTTTTAGTGCTTTCATCTCATACATATTCTTTTTCTTCTGCGCAGCTGAAAGCGGTAGTGTCCCGTCGCTAATCTAAAGGTCAAGTTCTCATAGTCAGTCGTCACCAATCAATTTTGCACTACATCAAAAGTTTCCTGAGCAGCCATGTCAGGATTTGACTAACAATGTTGTTAAAGGTTAAAAAAGGAAATCTCCTAAAATGTATCCGAAAAGGTAAAAAGACGGTGAATGATGAACGTGTTTGCCTCATTTTTGTGCTTTTGTGATGATTTTACTCCGTCAGGTCACGCCCTGATGTGTGCCTGATTTTTAACTTGGATTAGGACGTCCCTGGCCCTGTTGCGCACACAGACGCTTGACGTCACCGTTACGCGCGGGTTTGGCCAAGTTCAGAGAGGACAGTCCTGGTGAAACGCGCTGTTCGCTCTCTTCTCCTGCGGAACGGGATGTTTTTCTCTTGTCCAGCTGGAAGTTGAATCGATTCAAATGGCGCCCGGTAAGTGATGACGGCTTAACTGGTCAAAGTTTGGTCCGGGCGCAGCAGCGGCGGAGCTTCGGAGGAGTTGTCGCTGGAGAACACAGTGAGGTGGAAATGGTCCACGGCCGCGCGCGTCTTATTCGCTCGTCAACAACTCGGGGAGGTTCGCGCACTGAGCTGGTCGCCGCCGGACTCGGCTCGGGAGTTCTCACAGTGGGACTAACAGGATGCGCCGTCGCTTCTGCCGTCATTTGGAAGCTGAAGACGCGCGGATCCGTCTGAGCAGTTAAATTCTCCTCTCCCTCGATTTGCTCCGACGCGCAATGATCCTAACTTTTGTCATCATGTTGTCCCTCCCGGGTAAGTACATTTCAACAATTTTGCTAAAATTCACATAGAATTGTGCGCGGTGCTGCGTTTTATCCATCCGGGAAGCGGTCAGAAAGTTTGCGTTATTCTTTGCGCACCTTTGTCAAAGACGCAATCACCGCGGACACACGCGCGCATCTGCTTCGCTTCCAGACCCGCTGCTCACCTTGAGGGGTGACGGCAGCAGCTCGCCAGCCCGGCCCGTCCACCTGGACTGCGTAAAGGCCAGCGAGCAGTGTCTCCGGGAGCCCACCTGCAGCACCAGGTACCGCACGATGAGGCAGTGCGTGGCGGGCCGGGAGAGCAACTTCAGCGCGGTCCCGGGTCCGGAGGCGCAGGGCGAGTGTCGCAGCGCCATTGAAGCCATGAAGCAGAGCCCCCTGTACAGCTGCAGGTGCAGGAGGGGCATGAAGAAGGAAAAGAACTGCCTCCGGATCTTCTGGAGCATATTTCAGAGTTTACAGGGTGTGTGCCGACTCTGAGAGTTGTAATTCAGTAAAAAAGAATGAAAATAGTTGCACTTATTTTCAATTTTCCAGCAATTATTGTGCTGGAACTGTGTGAAAATCTCCCAGTACAGTGGTTGGATGAGATGACTCGCAGCAGATCATTTCAGGTGTTCTTGACACTCTTCTGTTTGTCCCGCAGGTAATGACTTGCTGGAATACTCTCCTTATGAACCAGTCAACAGCCGTCTGTCCGATATTTTCCGCCTGGCTCCCATCATTGCCGGTAAGATGCTGCTTTTCTGCTGCTGCTATTTGAGCCAAGTCAGAGTTCTGGAGATATTCTCGGCTGTGATTCTGTGGAAGTGGCCACATCTCTGCTGGGAATCCGTCACTGTTTGACAGCCCCCAAACCTGCCACTGCCTCGCTCCAGGCGGCAGCTTCTGAGCAGCTATTATTCACCACAAAGCTTTTACTCGCTGTTGTGCCCTGTCGTGGACGAGGTTAGCAATTTGGTGAATTTCATTTTCAGCTCCTAAAGTAATGACCAAGGGTCTCGGTGAGTTTTCCCCTCCCACACGCTCAGGGGGCAGTTATGTGCCTTCGACTCTGGTGTGAGACAAGCGCACTGGCTGCATCACCGCCAGAAACCATTTCAGTTAAATCTGCCCACCATTCCCACACCCCAGTCATTTATTTTCTGGCTCTTTGTTTGATCGAAGCCGCTGAGCTCATCACAGTGTCCCTGCTCTCCATGCGATGACATCATGGTCACCTTTACTTGAGAAAAGAAAGTGAAACATTGTTTCACTCTCTTTCGCTGCATTGGTGCTGGAAAGGACCAGTAGAACACTGGAAACAAGGTAATCCGCTAGATTTGGGGAAGTCAGCGAACTGGAAAACGAGAACAAGAATTAATCAAGGCAGGCGATAACTCACTGTTAACTGTGCAGGTCATCCTTATAGACAAGACAGGAGATCAACACGGGAGACGCTGAACGCGTGATTAAGACGCATTGAAAGGGATCGCGTCTGCTGCTAATGCGCTCTTCCATCACAGTTATTGACGCACCAGACAGCAAAGAGGAACTCATCCTTACATTATGAGAAATGGCCAAGGAGCAAAATACCTCCAGAGGCAGCGGCGGAGCTGACCAGTGGGAATGACGGGCAGCGGTGTGTAAACAGCCAAAGGGAATTGTAAAAGGAGAGAAAAGGGGAAAAAAATCAGAAATCCATTTGCCATAGGTGACCTCATTCCTGCCTGTAACTAAGCCAGGCCCCGGGCAATCAGAGTGTAAAATAATGCAGCTCACAATCACCCACATGATCCTGCAAGTCAGCCGCTGCGGCTCGACTGTGACGGGAGCTGACAAACTTGCTGTCTGCTTTGTGAAAATAGCAACAAATCCTGGTTCCTGAAAGCTGGCGGGGAAGAGGAGCGAACTCTCGGATCAACATTTGAACCCTGTTTTGGAGCTAAATATTCAGCGTAGAACGTGATCAGATGATCGACACCAATGAAGGCTGAAGCCACACGCAGGACATGTCACATGACCAACATGTCTAAGCATTTTACCTGAGCTTTAGGTCCACTTGTTTTTGTTTTGCTTTTAAGAATATGTTTGATAAACCTAATTATCTTCTGGTGGTCTTGACGAGGTGAGTCCGCAGCATACGTCCACTCGCGTCCTCAGACTAATCAAGCCTGTTACAGGAACCTCAGCCATCACCTAAATGCTCCTGTCCAGAAATCCAGACAGCCTTTTATCTTCTGAGAAACGCCACTAAAAATTGTCTATTTACTCCCAGGAACCCATTACCGGATAAGCGGTCTAAGATGGATGGATGGATGGATGGATGAATGATGAATGGATGGATGGAGGTGTATTTATTAGGGTGCTCACAGCATTCGTGCGCATTGAAGACATTTAATGGGATTACTAATAATAAAATACAGCTAATGTAGCCACAATTATTTGATTGATCTCATTATTTTATTGTAACATCTCTGGAATGCTTCACTTACGACATGTTTATTGCATTCCTCATTTGTATCAAAGGGTTGCAAGCAGCTGGACTGTGTGTCCTGGAACAGCTGAATATTAGTGAAGCGTCGCAGATAAATCAATGAAAGGAGACCTTTAGAAGATGTAACGCGATGCTGGTGTGCAGATGTCGGGAATGACGGCACCGCAGAGCCGTGCTCAGAGGGACCAGGCCTTTTAGGACTCCGTCTCCCTGCTAAATCACTCTCCGCTAACGACAATGTCTGCTGATTCCATGTGAAAGGTCTCAGTATCGTAGACGGCAAGAGGCTCCTCCAGATGACCCTGGTCAAGGGGTCTGTGTCACATGACTCAACCTTAATATATCATTAATGGCCTCTCGTTGTTTTGGCTGTGTTCTGTTTTTAAGTCAAAGGTTCAGGCAGGACTCTCATTCATCAGGACTTGTAGTTGTAATTGTCACGTTTGTTTGTGGGCCCCTCTTTGTTTCACCACCTGTGCTGTGGCCCTTTAACGCAATGTCTGTTGGGGGTGTTTAACTGGTTTTAGGTGGAGGTTCCTTAATGTGGCAGAGCCCCCTTTTCAGCTGCTATAATTTTAAATAAAGTCTGCACAATCTGCTATTTTTGCCATTTTACCAGACCTGGACATTAAAAGCCTAGGTGTTACACGGCTCCTGGATCACAGGTGCATGTACGATGGGATTTCCTGGGGGTGTCAACCTCCTCCTTCAGGTTTAAACTAAACACCACCCGGGTGTTTTTCCAAAGGTCTTTTGTGGGAGCTTGTTGGAGGTGAAAAGGTGAGATTTGGTTTTGCCAAACTGACAGCGCCTCTGGTCTAAGCGAATGGCAGCAGGGTGGCTTTGCTCGGGGCATGAAACCCAAGAGGGCTTAAGGAGATGTGTCCTTATCCCTGAAGCCTGGAGAACAATATACGTTTGACTTCAGAGGTTATTGTTACTTCTAACGCTTTTGGCTGAAGTTAGAACAGAACAATGCTAAATTCAGTGGATGAATCCCTGTAAATATAGTTTTGGGGTTCTCTGGCACCTCTCTTTCAGGAAAAAGGACACTTTCATAGAATTTTGGAGTATTTCTTATCCAGTTTGTCTTTATAGATATATTAGAACTTTCTGCAATTCCATCCTAACTTCATATTTTTTTATAATCATCGGAGACTTAGAAAAAGCCTGTTTCACTTAGGCAATTTTGTTTAAAGGCCAAACATTCTCACATTCAGAGATGCTGGAAAGGCAGAAACCTCAGGCAGATTCTGGCTTGAGGTGGGCAGCTCCAGGTGACAACAGTTTGTGGTGGAACTGTCGCACCTCTAACCCAGGAACTCCATCAGCCGGCCAGAAATCCCAGCTCACATTTGTGGGCACTTGTTAGGTGCAAGTAATGAGTTCTGTAATATGTGATTAACCCGAGGTTCAAGAATGTATTCAGATATAATCACAGCTCACTCAGTGGTGCATGAAAGAGGGCAGCGAGCCTCAATTCAACCTCAAAAGGCAGAATTACAGAACTCGTTCTTCCATGTCGAGGCGGAGGAAGCGCTCAGTGCTACGACGCAAAAGTCAGCCGAGCAAGAAGGACTTTAACTGCAACAAATGAGGGAACTGAGAGGTGAGTGTCTGAGTTGGCTAGAGAAGTCAGGAGAAAGGAAAGGCATCCTGGGAAGGAGTCAAAAAAGAGGGCTGCTTTTAGGCATTTTTAAAGATATTTGTTCAGTCGAGCGGAAAATAACAAAAGCACAGACGTTGTTCTTAAATGTGCAACAATTTGCACATATTTGTGTCTGCTCATTACCCTGCACCCGTGTCTAGTGTGAATTCTGCCACAAAAAAAGCAAATCTGTCATTTTCCTCCCTTTAGCGGAACCTGCATCCACCAAAGAGAACAACTGCCTGAGCGCCGCCAAAGCGTGCAACCTGAATGATACATGCAAGAAGTACCGCTCGGCTTACATCAACCCGTGCACCAGCAGGGTGTCTGCCTCTGAGATCTGCAACAAACGCAAGTGCCACAAGGCCCTCCGTCACTTCTTTGACAAGGTAATCGGTACCGAAGGGCTTTATGGCTGGGTGTTTTTCACAGTTTTCCATCGAGTCTTACTGTGCAGAGATCTGCACCCATCATCAGAAATACTTTGACTTGTAAAATAAAATAAAAGTAAATAAAATACATGCAATATTGTTTTTTAACAACTGGTTCATTTTTCAAAGTAAGCAGTACATACTTTTATCATGGATGACAAACAGTTCTTTTCCAACTGAAGGTTCCAACAAAGTACAGCTACGGGATGCTGTTCTGCTCGTGTCCTGCGGGGGATCAGACGGCCTGTGCGGAGCGCAGGCGGCAGACCATTGTCCCCATCTGCTCCTACGAGGACAAAGATAAGCCAAACTGCTTGTCTCTTCAAAACACCTGCAAGACCAACTACATCTGCAGGTACGGCGGCGTGGGCCTCGCTCATGCCTGAGAAAGTACTCAGAGCTCTTTAGATGTTCCATTTGAGACCCACACACAAAAAAAAGTCTGTGGTAATGGAAAACAGAGCACTCGGAATATTAATTGAGAGGAAAATGTTGCTCTGACACTAAGTCAGTCTGAAAGGATAACACTAAAATCAATACAAGCAG
This sequence comes from Tetraodon nigroviridis, assembly GCA_000180735.1. Classification (NCBI taxonomy): domain Eukaryota; kingdom Metazoa; phylum Chordata; class Actinopteri; order Tetraodontiformes; family Tetraodontidae; genus Tetraodon; species Tetraodon nigroviridis. The sequence continues at coordinate 201,587 of CAAE01015106.1, read as the reverse complement.
ATTTACAATACATTTTACAGGCTGTAAAATCAGGAACATTTTTACTTTTTCACACGCAACCACGGGACCGGGCGTCCAACAACAACACCGAGAAATTAGCATCTGTCATGTGTATCTTTATAGGTCGAGACTGGCCGACTTTATCAGCAGCTGTCAGCCTGAAGCTCGCTCCATATCCGGCTGCCTGAGGGAGAGCTATGCTGACTGTCTGCTCTCCTACTCGGGCCTCATTGGTGAGTTTCTAAAGCAGCTTTAACGTTCTCTCACATAAGATGTTTGAAGAGAAGCAGCCAGAGATAAGATAATAAAGGAGCAGTCGGGAATTAGGTGGTCACACTTCTGTCTAATGCTGTCTGATTCTGCGCTGATTCCTTTTTTTTTTTAAACGCAGACTCAAGCGGCCATGACTCTTAAATCAGGTTCAAGGGTTCAAGTCTCCATGCAGCTGATATAATCTGTACTGCCGTTGAACACAGTTGTTTAAGCAGAAGATAAGTTTTGTACATGAATATAGAGCTTGTGTGTTAATTTAAAGAAATATCCTACATAAAATGTGATGCTACGCATTACATCGCTAGTGCGAATATGACAAAACTAGATAAATAAATAAATGCTGGTGTTAAATCAGACTCACACTGCTGCCATTGCCTCCAGTGATGGTGTGTGAACGTTAGCATCTGTAATATCAGGCAAGTTTTGCTGTTCTGTGATGCTGAAGCGAAACGAAAACCGAAGGGCTCTGACCATGGGAGCGCCATCACCGTGGTCACTTCCTTCCCCGTCATTTCACAGGCACGGTGATGACGCCCAACTACGTGAGGTCGCTGAGTATCAGCCTGTCGCCATGGTGCGACTGCAGCAGCAGCGGGAACAGCAAGCCGGAGTGCCAAAGATTTGCCGAGCTGTTCACCGACAACCGATGCCTTCGTCAGTTTGCGCACTCATTTTTCTGCATGTTTTGTTTCTATTCTTCTTCCAGTTGTGTTTCAAAGATCAGTAGTTGAGTATGAATAATTGTGGTTTTAATTAATACTTTTGGTATTTTAGGAAATGCAATACAAGCATTCGGAAATGGTACTGATGTTGGAGTTTGGCAACCTCAGCCCCCCATTGAGCCCACTGCCGTCGAGCCCATCATCACTGGAAGGAATAAAGACCAAACTAGCAATGCACTGGATGCACTGGCAGACTTGAGCAAACTGGACCTTAATGGTGATTCGTTATATAACGTCTGTGGGACGTCTCAGGTAAAGCCTAGAAAGAGCTTCTCTGTGTTGGGTGTGTGTATCCAGCATGTACTTTCATCAATTAGTGTTGTCCTGACTCCTCTTTAAATGAATTATTGACTGTAAACATACTTTGAATCTCTTTTAACTGGGAAGGTCACGGGTTCAAGGTCATTTGTTTATTATCATCATTTAATTAACACCTGGATGACATCGAGACCGTCACAGGAAATCTGGAATTCTAAAACACTGAGACCAAAACATCAGGTTATTCCATCTCTAGGGCTTCTTTCCGAGTGTTGGGCTTCAGGTTCGGTGGCTTTGACAGATCGGGGATGGTTTAAAGGCATGCACAGAATCCCCCCTCCTGGGCAGCAAGATGAGATGTCAGTGTGGAGTCAAGGCTTCCAAAGCTGCCATGTCAAAACTAATTGGTTGCCTCAGCAACATCAGAAATGGCCTAAAGGGGTAGTGTGTGTGTGTGTGTGTGTTCTCAAACAGGCTAAACAGCGAGGATCAGGCTACACATTTCACCTCCAGTGTGAGGATGTTTGTATTGTCTTCCTGCTCCTCAAGTCACCCTGTCTCGCCCCAGCGATCTAATCCAGTCTCTGTGTGTTTCTGTTTGTGTATGTGTGTGTTTGTGTGTGTCTGTATCCATTGGCCTACAGTGTGGCAACAGCATTCAGCCTCTGCTGTTCCAGTTGTGTTCTGTTAGTGGAAAAGGTCTTGATTTCAGGTTTTGTTGGTTCTAGCTGCACTGGTGCTCTGATGATGCGTCTACCAGTCGGGCAGTCAAACAGACCTGCTGGAGCTTCCCAGCTTCCCAGCTCCAGGCAGCCTGGACTGGCCTTCAGCGCAGCTGCGCTCTGCCGTTAGTTGCACAGGGAGACCATTTATGTGGAGCCATATTGAAGGGAGGCTGGCCGTTTGAAGGTCGGGGTTTGGTGTGATTGACTGAAGGTCTGAGCTAAATCAACAGCCTCTTAGACCCAATTAGAAACGTTCGACGTTATCATCAAGATGGGAGGAACTCATGTGTGTCTCTTCCTTCTGCTTCTCCGTTCCTTTTTTTTTTCAACTTCGCCCACCAACTCTAGACCTTAGTTATTCTCCTCAGATAAATTGGAGGGGACTGTATTCTTTTAACAAGATGATATCACAGGCTTAAAGCTGCACAATCTATCATATTGGCTTTTAATAGTGATAATATGATTTATCACCCCCTAAAGAAAGAAAAACTCCTCCAGGAGGAAAGAGGAAAGACCTCCTCTAAACCAATTAATCATTCTTCTTCTGGAATGTGGGCTGAAAGAAATTGTTCTGTGTAAAAAAATGGGAAAAGAAACGTTGAATGGGTGTTTATAATGTTCCCAAAGAGTTGCTTTATCATTGCCTTTTTTGCTGTTTGTGTATTTATTTGTTTCCAGCTGTATGTTTTTTTCTATAAAAGTTTGGACCAGTTCCAGAAAACTTTTAATGTAACTGTCCCAAACTTGTACTAATGTGTGTAGAATGTGTGTGTGTGGTACCAGGTGTTTACTCGACCTTGTTCGACTGCTTAAATATGCCCTTCAACAGTTTGAGATTTCCAGACTCAGAGCGTCTTAACGTTGCCTTTTGGGCAGAGGCTCCCTAAATGAATGGTAATGTCAGAGAAGCCGGGGGATGAATATTTGATGGAATATCTGCAGCACCATCTGTCTGTGTCATCCACAGAGACCAGCGTGATTACAAAAGATTGAAAGTTAATGCTGGTTTTTTTTTGTTTGTTTGTTTTTTCCAAACCTTCATACTCAGGCCCAAAAACTGGCATCCAATCAGACAGCCGTCGCTGACCTGTGTGCGGTGAGAACTCTTTAATTACTTTAAAGGGTTGCAACATGACATTAAAACAGTGTTTTGACTGACGAAGCGCAGATTAGATTGGGCCAGTGTGTGACGGTGTGCAGCCATGTCGTCCGCTCTGTTCCAGCTATCGTTTTAGACTTGGTCAGCTCACTTTTTTGAGTGAAATGCTGCCTCAGATTGGGCTCCTTCTGGCAGGAGAGCTCCCCAGCTGCCAAAGTTTTCTGCAGGAAAAAGTGCTGGCTAATTTTTTACTGTCCAGTCGTTAACGTGACAGATAAATATCTTTAGTTTAGACTACAGCCCTGTCATTTTTAAAGAGGCTGATCGACGTAACGCTGACGTTTTGATATTTCTCCCGCAGAATGATCAGCTGGGTGAGTCCAGCAGCTCTAACGCCATCGCCAGGAGTTCTGCGGTGGAGCTCACAAGCTCACGCGCCTTCATCCTGCTCTTCACCCTGGCTGTCACTTTGACGCCGGCGCTGCAGGACGTCCATCTTTTGTAAAGTCTGCAGGTCAATGTCGCCGATCCACCTCAACAAGACCTAGCGCGTTTCATTTTTTCAAGATTTGAGATCTGTGGGCTTCACGTGACTCCGTGGGGACTGTTGCCGTCGAAGGTTGGAGCAAGTCTGCGAGATGGTCGCCCCTTTAGCGCACGTGTGACGGGAAGAGCTGCACAAAGTGGGTGCTTTGATTTTACTTCCCACCCAAAACAAACAACAGCAACAACAAAAAAAAATCCATGTTAGGAGGAACAAGACATCCCCTCAGCAAAACACCACCCTGAAGAGAACCTTTTTATTTTATTCTCCATCTAAAGATTTCATTGATTGTATAAAGTAGTTGGTAGTTTCAACCCTAAAGCGGATTTTGTACATATGATGTTACGTGTGCATTCTGTCACAGTTTGCTGCTGGTAGTTCGTAACACGTCCGTTATCCAGAATCTGTGTTAGTAGTAACGGTCTCATCCAGTATGGTTCTGGTTAATCTGGCGTGTGATCCTTTACTCCTGTGGGTTCTGTGTCTCTTGTTTGTGTGATTATGGAAACGTGCCCAACGTTAGCCTAACCAGTATTAAAGCGATTCAGCTAGCTGCAGTGGCATTGAGAAACATCAGTAAGCTAAACCAAGCGAGTGGTTGTTTTTGTTTTGTTTGTTTTAAAGTGAAATTATTCAGTGATGGCCCCAGGTTTCTTTTTTTTCTTCTTCTTTTTATTTGGTGTTTGTTTACCGGCTAAAAATCATTGAGACGGAGGTTCATAAAGAATGTGTAAGAACTACAAGAAGAGCCCAAAGACATTAATTGCTAGCAATTATTGCTGAAGAAAGTGGAAAACAGTTGAAGACTGTTCAAGCTGTTATTATATTCCTAAAGACAGTCTAATTACCAGGAAAGAATGTGGAATTTATCGAACATTTTGCGGCTGACATTTTGGAAAGTGCAGAAAGCATCTGTGAAAATCACAGCTTCAAAGGCGGGCTGATGTTTCAAACGGAGTCTGTCACAATGCAGCCATTCAACCATTTACCTATTTATCGGGTTTTGGTTTTCTAAAAGAACTCCAGGCTTACCAGCAATCAGGAGAATACAAGTGTATGAGTTATGTGTAAAAAAAAGTGGATTTTCTGTGTTTGGAAAAAAAAAAAAAAAAAAAAAAATCTGAAATAAAATTAATCACCAGTGATTCATGCTGGTTTGGGCTATGAAGATTCTGTGCTCCTTTTTTTAAAATTTTTTTTTACTTTTCTAGCATTGCTTCTGTTCTACCGTTAACTGTTGAGGGCTCACAAAAGTGGGAGGGGGAGGCAGCCATCCAGCCATATTACCAGTCTGATCACATCAGTGACGCTGTTTAGCGCCACAAGCCGACAAGGACGCAGCCAGCAAAGGACGGACTGCAGGGTGGACGGGCGGGGGTGGGGATAGGCACACTGATTGAGGAGATGACCTAAAGAGAGAGCCAACAAATTATTAAACGGATTGCTGGAAAAGAAAACACTCTGAAATAATTTGCCTCCTGTTGCCTAAACGAAACAAAGGTGACAGCAGAACTAAAGAGGAAGAAGATGCGTTCTGGCCAGCGAGGAACAAACAGATTTTAATTGTTTTGTTTTTAAGTGTGACCCAGTCTGATTCTGGTTTTCCTTTTGTTTTAGAGAAGAATGAGAGAAATTTTAAAAGCTTGAGGAGGAAGGCTGCTGGTGTGGAGTCAAGGTGACCTTGTGAGCTGACAAGATGGAAAAAGCTTCAAAACTGGAAAACAAACACAAAATACTTTTAAATAGATGAAGAAACTCGACCAGATTAAGGTTGGAGATGACCTTTTCTTGCAGGCTGGCGTGCCAGAGTAGCGGGATTTAATCCCTGAATCGCTATATTTTATTTTTATGTATCTACATTTTTAATCTCTGTGAGGTCAGATTTGAGGTGGTGATTGATTGTCTGACCAGACCTGAACTCATCATCAGCTGATTCAAAACCCCTCAACAAGAGAATCCCCCCATAAGAGTGGTGGGTGAGGTTGGGCTTCTCCGAGCCTGCCTCCAGCTTCAGCACCACGGTGAGCTCTTCCTCTCTTCTCTTGTCCTGGGCTGAGATTGGAGCAAACCTGGCCAGCTGTTCTCCATCCAGCTAATGACTCGCCCACATGGCCACTTGCTCTGAGCGTCTGAGGGCTGCTGCTTTTCTGGGAGAAGCAGGGTGCCTCACCGACCTACCTGCCTGACCTCAGGCTGCTGCAAGACCAGAGGAAAGGACCGGACACCCGCCTGTCCAAACGCCTCCGCTAACTTAAGGATGCTCACTTCCTCTCTGCACCAGCAGAAAGGCCCAGAATTAAACAAGTTGTTAGCAGTGGCTGAGGCGTTCCGCAGCCTCGACCAGCACCACTGATAAGCTGGTTAGGCTGGTAATAAGCGCAGCAGACACGGAGCTGAAGTTCACGGCTCTAGATGTGATTATGATATGGCAACAGAGGACTAATGTCAAATGTGCTCTTGACTGGCGTTTACCTGGCAATAGCCAAAAAACAACAAACACACCCCTGGTGTCGTCTGGCTGCCTTTTCTGTTGGTGGGCAAAAACTCTGCGTGTGGGAATCAGACTTGGGAAGAAATTAGCAGCTAACAGATGCCAAACCCCCTCCTGAGGAACACAAAGTGCAGCCATATGGTGTAACCTGATGTTCTCTCTCTCTCTCGCACACATACACACACGCACACCTACACACACAGATTGGATTAGATCGCTGATGCGGGACAGGGTGACTTGAGGAGCAGGAAGATGTTGGATAAAATCTGGGAATTACATTGGAGCAAAAGCCTAATTGAAGCTTATGCACATCTGGATTTGGGAACCTCCACCAGGAAACTGGGCATCCTGGGGTGACGGGGGCACAGGACAATGGTCACAGTTTAGGGTGTTTGCATTTCTTCAGTTAGCTGTCGCTGAGGAGAAGACTGAGGCAGCCTGGACTGGCCTTGACACACACGTCAAATACCGCTGCTAACAGGTACCAAGCTCAAAGGAAATGGGATAAAGGGGATAACGTTGAAAAGCTACGCTAAGAACACCGTTTACATTAATGGAGGCTGAATGACATCGTTTCTAAGTCCTGACTTCAGCGTGATTCTTGCCTGAGGACTCTGAGCCCAACACGGACCGTGACCTGACTCTGATCCTCGCTGACCTGGACTTGACCTCCACGACGAGTCTGTCCACAGCTAACAGCTGGTCTCCAACACCTGCCTGTTGAGCAGATGAATCCGGACAACGGAGCAAAAAAGACAAAGTCAAAGTCTCCTCGACTTGATCCAATTAAGGTCTGGAACATTTTACAATGTTATCAGGACGAGAAGGAAATAAAGCGAATTAAAGTAAAGGAGGACTGACACGAACGCAGCGACTTGACTTTGCTACCAGACCAGAAGACAGAGCGTGTTTCACATCAAAAATAAGCATTTCACCTTTGGAGGACACATCCTTTAAAAAGACATCATGCATGTCTTTCCTGTTCAAAACAAGGCAAAGATGCCCACATGCTTCGTTCGGATGCAGATTATTTAGTTTGAAGCCTCAGCTTTGAGTTAACTGTGACAGGATCAGACACAGAACGACCTTAGCTCTCCTCTGTAATAGTGAATGAATAAAAATAGCGGAGCTCTCAGCCGGGCTGATGCTCGGGTCCATGAATCAATCATGAGTCCTCGTGAGTGTGTGAGTGGACTCAGTGTGAGAGTCTGCACAACAATCATTGGGTTAACAGTTAAAATCCAAAAAAGAAGAGGTTTAATTGCATATCAATCTGCTAACTAGCACAGACCGGCTGAGCTTGTCAAGGACAGCTAACAGGTAGACCTACCAGGAGCATTCGGTCAAACTAATGTGCTGCTGGGCGCTGAGGGTCAATTTAGGGCTAAATTCAGTGTTTTTTCTAGCGCAGGTTACTGACAGAACAGACATCTACCATAACAGTTCCAGTGGTGTCATTATCTACATGCACGTGAATCAGGAGAATCACTTTTAGTAAATTATTAAATCACCAGTCAACAGATTTGTCACATTCTCACCGTGTTTGGCAGTTTGATTGGCAGTTCCTCAACATTTATTACTGCCGAGTCCAAATGATGAAGAGCAGCACTCTGCTCGCTAAAGCTGAAGCAGAGGCACTCGGAGAGGTGCAATAAAGGGCAAAGCTTTTAAAAAATCACCTTTCAGCGGATGACGCAGTATTTTCAGATCGCTGCACATTGAGGTCTGCTTTTGCAGCTGAAAACAGATTTATTTAAGACTTTAAAGACATGGTTTATACTTGTGTTTGTCTGCAAGAAATAATGTACCGTATAAAAAATTAAATGTTGAAATCTGCATCCAGAAATAACATTTTTCAGTTTCACTTTTACAGGTTTGCATCTCTGATAAAAGTTGGAGAGCAGCGTATAAAAGACAAGATAGCAGACATTTTTTTTCAGGTCTGTTTAGTTTATTTTCTGGCTTGTTTTCCATCTTTAAAATACACTGACGATAACCAATAACGTTGTTTATCACCGTTTCTTTTCCCCACGGTAGAGTTAGACCCTGACTCCTGTGTAATGTCGCCGCTATGTGGTTACACTACAAACAAGGAATTAAGTATGATCTGGCACACTATCCATGAAATGCATCATAGTAAGCACGTTTGAACAAAAAAAAGACAATGCCCATATAGTCTGTGAAAGTCTGGACATTTTGACTGTTCTTAGATCAACAAAAAATCAAGTTAAATGCACTAATAAATCTGTTAAATATCAAAACAAAAACTATCAACAGAAATTCTTCTTCACAAGTGTAGCAAAAGACATTTTTATCATAGATATGATGATAACAATAATGAGATATTGTTATGATAATGTGACGATAACAATAAGTTACAATAATAGAAACGATCATCATCTTCTGTAATTCAGTCATAAAAACCTGACAAAAACATAGAATCTCAAGTGGACAAGACGCTGTACAGCTGGGTTTCCTTTTTTTTCTCTGCAGGTCAACATCCCAAATATTATAAAAAAGGATAACATTACTCTGGGTAATCAAAAGACGGGAATACAGGACTTGGGGAAAAATGTACGAAAGAAACAGGTAAAAGACCACGATCCCAGCAGCCGCTGATCCGAAGCGGCTTTCAAAGCTTACTCTCCAGGTTTGCCAGCAGAGTCCCGGGAAGGTCAATGCTTCTTAGTTTGTCCAGTGAAAAACGTCATCTTTCTTTCACTTCCACCGAGTTTGGGAGTTTTCGAGTTTGCTGACTAAAGCTGGCGTCCGGTCAGTCATGTGATGAAGCGTCTGCGGCCCCTCCCCCCACCAGCTCTGTGTCACGAATTTCACAAAAAAATACAGACACCGGCCGGCTCCAGCCGGGCTGGAGGATGGGGCGAGGGCGCACGCAGGCGCACTAGAGCTGACTGGCAAGAGCGTCACGGCGAGGAAAGAGTTCAAAAGTTCTTAGTGTGAAGCTTCCTTAGAAAAAGGCAAATTTAGCACCGTAGATTACCACCTGTTGCCAAGCACAACACAGAAAAAGCATCCTCAGAGGCAGCAGAGCCAGAGGAGTCAGGTGATGATCTAACCCAGGGACACGTTTCCTTTGCCTTTAGGGGTTAGGGTGCAAACCTACTGGCAGCTCTGGCGTACAGGTCGGCCCCACGGTAGCACGAAGGCTGCAGGAGCGCCCCCCGTCAGCCAACCTTTGGCCAATGCGTGAGGATCGGTAAAGACTTGAGTCGTAGCAGCCGAATGGTAGTTTGTCCGTGTCTCTGAAAAGCCTCCAGCCTAATGGGGCGCTCAGAGGGCGGAGAGAAGGAGCCGGTGGATGGAGGAGCTGTGGCTCACACGCAGGTGCCCTGGTGTGCCGGAGGCAGCGCTTTGCGGCTCTTTAAAGACTGCGATTTGTCTTTAAAGTCAGATGGTTTCTGCTGCGAGACGTCGACCAGAGCGCTGGCAACAATCAGCCCTGAAGAAGGAAAAGGAGCGATGCTTTTACACCTTTTAGGCTTCCCCACCATCCTTCCCCCAACACTCGCTACCGGTGCTGATATGCAAGTGTGATGATGAGAAAAGGGCAGAGGTGGCAGAGCCTGGGAGTCTGACCTGACTGTCCCGGTGGGGGCAGGCCCGAGGGTCCAGAGGGCAGACGCAACAGGACCGTCAACACGGCAGCCTTTCCTCCTGAACACGGCTCCATGGCGACGGGTTTGGGTGCACCCTTGGAAAAAAGAGCTCATAAAATCACACATCTGTCCCAATATCGCGGAACAATAAAGTAAACCAAGCAGACAAGTAGTTGTTTGGATTTTACAGTAAAACTGCTGCACAATGAAGTGTCACAAATGTCGGCGATAACGTTCGTGATGTGTGACAGAACCGATCACAAGTGATGGAGTTCAGGCTCAGATCTCTCACCCACCAAAGTTTACATCTCCCCCGATCTGAAGTCACGGCTGAGACGTCCCGACAGATGCCGTCTGCTCTAGAAATCACTTTTATGGCTCCAATCGTCTGAAGTGGCTGCATCTGACACAAAAACACTCGGCGGTGCCCGTCAGACGGGGCCACGCCGCGTGTCGAGACAATGGCCTACCCTCCGAGGTAATGGCCAAAATGCCCGTCTCCAGCGTGGAAAACATGTCACCCTCCTAATGAATGTGGAGGCTTTCACAGCATGGCTCAGACGGGGGGATGGAAATTGTTCTACGGTAAAATGTCTGAACTGAACTGCCTCCTCTGTGACTGGCTGCATTTAAAATGGAGATGAGAGAGTCAGCACGGGCCAAATGATGGAGAATACTTGGAGAGAAGAACTGGAGGTGCACTAATTGCATTTTTTTGTGCAATCCAGGAGCGAATACTGGTGCCATGTTTTTAAACAGAGGATATATTTCAGACGGCACCTGGCAGATTGGGACCATCCAGGCGGTAATGCAGATTCTAGTGCACGCTCTGACATGCGCTGATGGAACAATCACCCGAGGTAACCTCGAGACGAGGTTCCGGCGTTGGAGATGGTGAAGAAAGCAGCGCGTCCGTACATCGGGTACAGAACGTACCTCCCAGCCCTGCTCGCTGGGTATCAAGTCCTGCTTGAAAAGGATTTCAAGCATGTTTGCAGTGCTGCTCGACTCACCCGATTGTTTTCTCTCTCTGCTGTTCTTTGTCTTTACCAAATGATCCAGCCGTTTGATTAACCACAACCTTAAATGAATCACGTCCAAATGCGGCCATATTTGCCTGTACCGTCATTTTAAACAGTTCAACTATTTCCTTAACGATACAAACTTCCTGTTCAGTTGAGCCTCATTAAAGTGGAACAATGCATACATTTACAATTTAATCAACTATTTTATTCTTGGTGCACCGGTCTACCTGAATGTGATGATTTCAAGCTTTTTATTTAAAAAAAGAAAATAAATGTTGATCTGAATGAAAATGGGGCAATGAAAGCAAAGCTAAAGTTATTCATTCCATTTCCATTTCAATCAGAGGATTACATCTTTCCATCCAAACCTTTATAATTGCCGTCACCATTTCCATATTTATCAAACACGCTTACACAGTTTGCATTTATTTAAGACAAAAACAGACGCCATCAGACATCGTCAGACACCTTCAGACACTACCAGACGCAATGAGACGCCATCAGAGGCCCTCAGACACATTTTTTTTTAAAAAAAAAAAAAATTTTTTTTGGAAAAAAAAAGGGGAAAGAAAACAAAGCAAAGTTTTTAATCCATTTCATTTAAAAAAAAGGATAAAATTTTCAACCAAACTTTTTAAATGCCGTCAACATTTCCATATTTATAAAAAAAGCTTACACAGTTTGCATTTATTTACAAGGTTTGTATTACAAAAATTTAAAAACACGGTTGCACCCAAACACGCAACCCCCCCCCCCCCCCCACACACACACACACACACACACACACCCACAAAATCTGCTCCCCTTTCTTCCTCCCTGACAGGTGTCATCCATCACGGCTCCTGTCTGCCCGTTCCATATGTTGAATGTCGGCCGTAGTGCTTAAAGACATCTGTGACATCGACGCTGGGGCCTGAAGTGCTCTGGGCCCAGATTCAACTGGCTCGCTGTCCAGCCGCTGATATCGCGCTCACCAGAGCCGATATCAATCTCCTGAGGTTTCAACACAGCGGAGGAAGGAACTAATCATACAGGCTCCTCGTGTCCTCTCAGCTGGAGGCTCTGTGTTGGTACCAGTCATGCGGTGAGACAAGCTGACGGGACAAGTCTTCCCTTCTCACATGCTGGAATGTGGGAAGTGAGCAACAGATATGACAGCGTTCCTTCTGAAACTGACGTCAGGTTCCTGCCTTTCGACCTGGATGAGGTCAGCGTTGCTCTAATGACTCAGAGAGTTAGAGCGAGCGTGGCGTCAGTGTCCTCTCTGACACTGACAAATATTTTCAACAGCTAAGTGATGCCAGATGCTAACCAATCAACTTTTATGAGGCTAAATTAGCTTCAATATTAAGGCTCACCTTCAACCGGTGCCAAAACACTGGATTGTTGGACTTTTCTCCCAAAGAACGTGTCCAAAACACACAGACACATGGTCAAAGCGTTTACATCTATAGGTGTAGCGTTAATTCTCTGAATCAGTTATTGATTTAAAGTCTCAAACATCTACCCCTATAAAGAATATTTGTTGATTGTAGTCAAGGCAACTGCTGTTTTAACACTGAAAACCAGAAAAAGAAGCAGATATATAAATAAATACTAAAGAAGTGTTGACTTCAATGGCACATATATAGGACACTCGATTAAAATGTAATTAAAGTTTAAAGTCAAGGTCGCTCTGCATCTTGAGAAGGTGGAGGAACAGAGGACCGGGGATGAGTTTCCAGCTCGGCTGTCATTTCCAAAACAGCTTATCGTGTTGTTTACAGCAGAAGTCTCCAGTGGACGGAGCCTCTCTACCTTAACAAGAACGCCCCCTTCGGATTTTTCCGGGAAAAGTCTGAAGGAAATGATTAAATAAGATACGTTTGCAGGCTGACGAGTACGCAATTAACATTTTACTGAACTCAAGGTGAAGCAGCACTTTTCCACACAAAGATTTTGTCGGTAAAAGCTCGATCGTAAAGTGCAGCCTGAGAGCTTTGAGGCATTGTTTTTCCTCTCATCTGTTCTTTGCATTGCCCTTCACAATACCATAATGCGCTGTGAGCACCGCTCAGTGCTACATTAATGGCTAATGTCACATCTCCTAGCTGGCTGGTACAGTGATTTACAGCAGGTGAGAGCGCTGGCCCCGGCTAAGACAAGACCGGAGCTGCCCTAAAGTCAACCCAAGAGCGTCTTACATTAGAGCCGAAGAGCAACTTCAGAAGTCAAGTACACTGAGGATGGAAAGGCACGTGACTCTGTTTGGCTGATTGAGTTGCTGGCCAAACAAAGTCTGCCAGTTTCCGGGTGCAGGCCAGGGGGTCACAGTTCAGATGAGCCAAGAGTCCTTTCTGTAGAACCGTGCAGAAACTGTGGCTGAAGCCTTAAACCTCAACGCTAACGAATCCCAGAATTCTCAGGTCAAACGATCTGCGGTTATAATTGCATCAATATTCAATATTCAATATTCTCGTGCTTTTATTTGCGTCAGTTAGAACTGAAACAGCTTTTTCTCTCTGTAAGAGCATCTGCGGGGGAGCTGACAAAGCCGCGCAATTACAATTCAATATGGCAACAGAGGCTCTAGAAAACAATTATATGGAGCCTGATCAACATTGACGGAGGTGTGTGTGTGTGTGTGTGTGTGTGTGTGTGTGTGTGTGTGTAACAGCAGGACTCACGTCGACCATAGGTTGCATCAGATCCATACATTCTGCCGCAGC
>CAAE01015106.1:173263-187974 GCA_000180735.1 Tetraodon nigroviridis | reverse complement strand
GGGTGAAGCAGGTGCTTACTCTACAGAAAATAGCTTTACCTGGTCCCCTCTAATCAATACCGTAAAACAACTTGTGCCAAAATTCCATCAACAACACGGCGCCTGATCGATATCGAAACAGGCCACCATTTTAGTACCAAGGACACCGCTGACTGGTATTGGATTTGTGATGGGCTTAAGTGTGCCGCATTAGGGTCTAATTTCACTTTAGATCACAAAGTGTGGAGCGCTTGTGACGACTGGCTTCATAAGCTGCCTTCTCTTTGAACCTCAGTGTTCAATAAACGTGGCCGCTCGATTCCGTTCCGAGTCCTTTACACGAGCATCAAAGGCAAACCTGCAGGATGTAAGATAATAGTTAATGCAGGTTAACCGACCCCGAGCTGCTAATCGCCTCCTTACAACGTCACAAAATAACCATGCGCTGAAATAAGATGATGTCACTGATGTCTGCCTGATATTCTGCCTAGCAGAAAGGAACGTCTCGATTAATTACCCACTAATCTATATTCTGTATTTTTAATAAACAGAAAAAAGGCAACACATCAACAGTGTGAAGAGAATGTGTTTTGCACACTACTCTCAGTGAACATGTTAAAACAGATGTGACTGTACACAGAGGGGCCTGCATCCAGCTAAGTAGGTATAACATAGTATCTCCTTGTAGTCCAGTTGTCTATTTGCCTGGTTTATGCCTGAATTATTGTGAGGATTCTTTCCAAGAACACAGCAGCACCGAGGTTGTTGATGGAGAGGAGCCAACATTATAGAGACAGACTCTACCCACTAAGCAGCAGCAAATCTAAAGTTTCAGCGACGTGATACGTTAACTGTTCGAGCACATCAGAGGATTCCTCTGGTGGTCTGACTCGTGAAAGAAATGAAACTCAGCTCTTTGTGTCCAGACTCCCTCCTTATGCAGCCAGAAAATAAGCAAAAATGTATTTTTCTAAAGAATAATTGGCAAAAGTCCAGCTGTGGCCAGCCTTTCTGTGCGGAGTTTGCATGTTCTCCCTGTGTGTGCGTGGGTTCCCAGCGGGTACTCCGGCTTCCTCCCACACTCCAAAAACATGCCAGGTTAATTGGAGACTCTAAATTGTCCCTAGTGTGCGAATGTGAGAGTGAATGGTGTGTGTGCCCTGCGACAGACTGGCGACCTGTCCAGGGTGGATCCCTGCCTTCGCCCTAAGAGAGCTGGAGATAGGCCCCAGCAGACCCCTGCCACACCACTGGGTAGAAAGCGGGTAGGAAGATGAATGAATGAATGAATGAATGAATGAATAATTGGCAAAAGTCACACCAGGTCTAAAGAGACCGATAGCTTTGAAGCTTTACTAAACCACCAAAAAGTGCCAGTGGCAGTTTTTACTCATCCAATTTTCTGTTGGTAGGTTTAGAGTAACTGCAATTTTTACTTCAAATGCCGTAAGCCTTGATTAGATGGTGCACTTCTGTTCTGACAGCATCAGCGATGCTTAAACATTTTTTTGCAGACCAGTTTTGTTCCAACTCAGAAAAGAAGCTGTCTGGAAAACATTCCCTAAAGCTCAAGGGGGGAAAAGCCCTATAGAAGCCAGGAAAAATTGAGATTGATCACCTGATTGATTTTTTTTTTTTTTTTTTTCCATTTTTGTGAGACCCATGGTCAATTGCTGAACATCTCTACTATTAAACATCAAACCGCCAACAACAAACCTATGGATTTGAGCTGCAGGGCCAGCGCAGGTCAGAATGAGAAAGTCTGCCCTTTACAGAAAGATAAAAGCAGGATGGAGGGTCTGGCTGGGCTGCTGCGGCTCCTGGCCTATTACTAACGCCTCAAATCCAGCCACATTTATCCTAAATGTCAGATAACAGTAATGTTATTTATCATGCGCTGGAATTAGAAGGAAACACAAAAGTGAAGCCTGAACAGGGACAAAGCCAGGGAGGAGTTTGTGCCGTCCTCAGCACAGACGGTCAGACAAAACACAAGACAATCGATCCCAAGTTAACGACCAACAAAGAGTCAACCAACAATTAGAAATGAGTCTGTGGAGAATCCCCTCACTGGCGTAACAGTGGGCACACCTTCAACCCGAGCCGGCTAAAGAATAAATACATGAGAGCAATAAGATTAAATTATTTGTTTGTTCAGTTAAAAAAGTGAACAGAAAGAAGAACGAATCTGATCACAAACAGCCTGTTTGGAAGAAATAATTAAGAATTTTTAAGAACTACATACCTATTAAAAAAGATCAGTCATGGAAAATTTAAAGAAAATTGTTAGAAAATTACAAACAAGGTGCCTTAAAGTGCGATCTGATCTCTTAAAGGTGGAACTTTGCCAGTATCTGTTATAGCAGATCCTGAATATCTTTTATAGCAGATAACATCGCTCAAATTCAACCCTAATCCCAAAATGGCTAATCCCTAAAAATCTTTTTTTTTAACACTAAATCTGTTTCAGTTAACGCTGAGAAAGCATCTAAGCTTCTACAGATTAACTTTCAACCAAACTGAATTCCTGATCAGTTAGATTCCTGCATTTAAAAGTGGAAAAAATTATTAGGAGTGCAAACTTTAAACCGAACAAGGAACAATCAAGGTGACCTGAGGCCTAAAGAAGGATAATCTTATTATAGCGATCGATAACTGCCGATTAAACTTTTCAAATGGAAGAAGATTGTGGAAACAGCCCAGTCTGCAGTGGGGACATAGCACCTGACTTAGTCCTTTTAGTTCTGTCACCAGATTTAGTCCTTTTACACAGCTAACATTAGTTAACATACGTGTGCTCACAGACAACACGATGGCGCAATATGAGTAAATTCTAAAATAAGACGTGACGACCTTACAAAAGCCGAGCTGCCAGCCTCAGTCTAGCTGTTGTGTTCTGTCCTGTCACAATACGCTGGCTTAAAACACCAACACGCGGTCAAATGAAACGAATTAGATGCGTTTGCATGTTTATGTCTGAGACGTTTCTGGGTTCCAGACTCGTTAAATGTCAACGCACCCTCCCATCTGTTTCCCCTACAGGTAGCTTCAGAGAGGTCAGCCCTCGTCCTCCTTGGTGGCATTTACAGCTGTTGTCTTTTCATCCTCACGTCCCCGACTCGGGGCTCAATTCTTGTCACCTTTTCGCAGCTAAAATTATTCAAATACAACAGCTAAAGCTTTGGTTTTGAGTGAAAGATAAGCTTTGTAGGCTTAAACGCACAATTGCCTGCTCTCAGTCTCACAGTAAACCTCAGCTTGTTTGAATAAACGCTTCCAAAGGAGGTAGCACACGAGGTGTTGCAACGCCAGCGCGGACTAGACATTCATGTGCCACATATCTGGATCAGCCTCATTACTCATAGTCCAAACTCTGTAGTGTCTAAGAAGCATCATTTAAAAAAAAAAAAAAACAACTCTGGTCCATGTCTCTGCGTCTGAATGAATGAGCCTCCCAAGTGTGCCGCCTGTTGTTCTCAAGCCCTTTAAAATAAAAAGAAGTCATTAGTTGAGAAGAGCCGATAGCTTCAACATCGGTAAGGACTCGCTGGGCTTGGGTCGGGTTTAAAAACCCGCATCGTTTAGCTGCATTTTATTGTTTGCAAACCAGACAAAGATGTTTACAATTGCAGGATGGAAGATGCGTTTATCTTTTAGTAGGTCAGAAATACAAAAAGTATGTGACAGGACATGAAAAACCTTTGTTGGACTTTTGAAGACCCCATGTTGATGTCTTTCTACACCTTTAGATCGATCATGACCAAAACAAGCAGGCAACATTTGAACATTTGTGCCCTGTTTCTCATCCAACAGTGAGTCACAGAGTCTCAAGAGAAGAACATGTTGGAACTTGTGAGTGTAAAGTGCAGGAGGCCAGGGTCGTGCCACAAGATAGAAGAAAAAGAAGTGTTAGTGTGTCATGTACTTCTACAAAGTCCAGCTCATAGACTAAATACCAGCAAGTGTTGTCTTCATCACATGTCAGAATTCTCCAATGGCCAGAAAATTAAGGGTGGAGTCTGCAATTTAGTGTTCAAATGCCTTTTAGCTTCACAGCTGAAGAGCAGTAACAAACACGACAGGAGGGATGCCAACAGACGAGGTAAAAATGAACAGATTTTCAAAACCAGCCCATCTGCCTGCAGTAGCTTTTAATGACTCATATTTTAGTTAAGATTTATTGTCATGGTAGCCATCAGTCTTGTTTATTTTCACATATCAATTAGATGATATAAAATTCCGATCCTGTAATTATGGATGTCATCCCCAAAGGGAAAGCCATTTGCCAGAGCTTTATCAGTTAGCTGGCCGCATGCCTGAATGGGAATCAAACTAAAGATCCTGCAGGACTGAGCAGAATTCGGAATTCACTCTACAGAGATGGAAATGATGGCCGCTTTACAAAAGCTCAACAATTCTATGCAGGCTGGGTTAAGAGCAGTGAGGTACATTTGCTCACCTCCTCGATTTCCCGCAGCATCTTCCTATCCTCTTCCTGAATCATTGCTGCCAATTACTCATCCCTCACCCTCTTTTTAGCTCCCTCTTTCCCCAAGCACTCCATTGAAAACAACACTGAATATTAATCTGATTTTCTTCTGCAAACTCTCAGTATTCTCCTCCCTCCACTTCCTTCAGATTTTGCACACCAATTTCATTCACATGAATTAGAAAGAATTCAATTCTGAGAAAACAGGCTCAGTTTTAACGCATGCATTTTTACATCAGTTTTAACACATGAAATTAAGCCATGCTCTTAAAAAATGCTAAGGTTTCATTGATAAATCTGTTGTTACTACCTCCACTAGGGCTCATCAGCCCACCCTATATAAATATTCAGTCTCTTTGATACCTCAGACTGGGCGGTGCTGAAAGTAGATCCCTTTCTACTTTGCTTTTTATTCCTAAACTCGGAGGTTTATATTTCACACATGTTCAGCAATGACACTTACTTCTCTGCGTCGTGAAGCCCAGCAGGTCTGTTTGATCTTCCACACAACTGCTGCCACCAGAAGCAACGACAGAAAGCAACTGGAACAGAAGACAGGAAAGGAGATCAAGCACAATGACTTCGAACCCACCATCTGTTGCTGGAAAACAGGCCACAAAGGCTTCGACCGGGTGTTTTGTTACAAGGTTTCCTATTTACATTTTGCATTTATGCAGCTATTCAACATTTGCATTTAAAACCTGTGTATGACAGATATCTCTTTCTTAAAAGATGAATATTAGAAGTTTCCTTCCAACTTTAAATGGCAGAGGCAACATGAGCCAGCGAGACATTCATTTCTTAAATAACTGAGTATTTTGGCCGATTACTTCAATTAATAACCCGACAAGTCCTGAATGCTAGTGAGTTAGAAAAATATGACGGATTGAAAGCTTCCACTTCATTATCCAGGTGGCAAATGGGAATGTAAAGATGATTACATGATGAAGAGCTGAGGTCTAGTGCAAATGTGTAACATTCGATATCAAGGAGAAGATACATGGTGGATTATCCATGTAGAGCCTTTAGTTTTTAGCATTTGGTTAGAAAATATGGAGCTCATGCATCAATATCCATTAAACTCAAACTGAGCTGATGGCTTACTCATGGAGCATGTCATTATTTCTTTTCTAATATTCTCGACTTATTGAGTTGGGAGAAAACACGACCCTTCATCTGATGTCTGGGCAAAGGAACTCCTATTTGGAACACTGACAGTAAAGTGATCAATAAGGGCTTGATGTCAGGCTCAGGTCGCATTCCTGGCATTTCACCACAGATAGATAACCACTTTGGATTCCACAGGATCATTTGATGATATTTAAACTTAAATAGTCTCACAATTTAGACGCCACACAGCTGCTTGATCCAGGGTAAAGCCTGAGAGGTAGGCGATAACATCTCTCTGACGCAACTTAATGAAGGCGGCTGGGATTACGATGTTCAGTGATGTCTGAGCTGCGGGCAAAATTTCTTTTCTATGGGAACCTTTCATTCTTTCCTTAGAAGTGTTTGGATCATCTCAGACAGCTTTGAGGGTATCCATGAATAGAGAAGAGTGTTGTATAGGCTTCACTCACATTTTCACATGACAGAAGTTACATATTAAATTCTCAAGTACCTCTAGGAATTAAAGCAGGTTTTCTTGTTTTTTGCTGCCATTTAAAAGTTTCTCAATCAGTGGTGCTGCATGGTAATTTAGGCAAAGAGCAAATTTATGAATGTTTTAATTTCAAAGTCATTATTTTAATTGGTGACAATTTATTCAGTTGCTGTCTATTAAAATCTCCTGGGGTCAGGAACTTTCCTGTGTGGTGTTTGCATGGTGGCCCCATGCCTGAATGGGTTCTGTCCAACTACTCGTCCTTCCCCCACACTCCAAGACAGGCTTTTGGAGGTAAACTGACTCTACATTGACCTCAGGTGTGATTGTGAGTGAGTCTCTTTAGACATGTAAAAGGAACATTCATAATAAATTGTATTCATACACATTTAAAACAACAATAGAATAAACATGTGGAAATAAAGGGGGAAAGCAACACTAAAGTGACTTATTCTATGTCCCTTTGTCATCTATCCACCTTCTTTCTGCCATCCAAGGTGGTCTGGAAACCCTGTGGGATGACCTGACATTTTGTCATCAGGCTGATTGTGTTCCCCGCAGGTTCATCCCCTTCAAACCTCCCACCACTCAACACTTCCCAACTGCGCCGAGGCCTTTCGTTATTTCCTGAATTTATGGGTCAGTAAGAACTGGGCACCGGAGAGGAAAAGAAACCCACCTTCAAGACAATGAAAACAAAAAAAAAACAAACCAAAAGTCAAAGAGGAACTGCAGAAAAGCAAACATTACAACAGTATCAGCCCTCCGTGTATTCCATTGTCGACTTCCATTTTTTTTTTTCATAAAAAGTATTCTAACAAAGTCTTTTTCAGCTTACAAAACTGTCAAAAACTTTTGTTTTCTGTCTCCAAGCTGTAAAGCATTCAGGTCTGAATGACGCAAGTAATCGTGAGACGCCTTCCTGATAAAATAAGTTTTGTCCTTCTCCCCTTTCCTTGCAAGAATTCCTGAATTTGGATGTAATTTGATCAGATGGAGGCAGGAGATATGCAACTGTGTGACAGCGTTTTGAGAAAAAAGTATTGTGGTGTGGGCAATGATGGGCAGGTGCCTTGGGCAAAGGCTGTCTTCTATTCCCACCTTGGCTGCTACACAGATAATATGTTAGTCTATCAGCTTCTCTGGGTGGCACACCTTAAAAACCATTGCTGCATGTATACAGGGGGCTATAGTAGGAGTGATATAGAGATAAGATACAAAATAAGGTCAATACAAACAAATCAAAACTCACTACTTCAATGTAATCATAAATTCAAGGTCCATTTTACAACTTCCTGTGACAGTGTTAGATGTGAGCTTCGTAAAGCAATGTTACAATGGGGAGCATTTTGCGAGTGGATGCTGATGCTCCGAAGCTTTGTCATAAATACCTGCACACATTTTCCAATTGCACTTTCAACTCTTTAATACATTGGAGAAAAGAGTGTTTCGTCTCTGCTTCTGGAAAGTAGGAATCATTAGGAGCTCTTGTATCTTCACCGCTCACAATGAGATAACCCTCATTCTAAAAGGGCCACTGGGCAGTTCCTTTGCAGTTTGATGGAGGGAGACACAAGATGCGTTTGCATGCAGGAGGCCTGCTTCACGGGCTCCAGTTACCCAACGAGCCCCAAGAGGAAGAAGTGGAACACAAAGAGGGGACCTGTCAATCTTCAGATGAGGCTTGTTCAGTCTGGATTCACAACAACTATTTCTTATTTCAGGCTTGCTTTGTAAGCATTAGAGTACTAACTTTAAGCTACTGTTAACACCATCGCCATTTTCTAAATGAGGAATTTTTGAATCGCTTACCTGAAAAAGGTGACAAAAAACTGGACCAGGTCCATGATACTGTTGTGCTGGGAGAAAGCAATCTGGTAGAGAAAAAGAGAACAGAAAAATAGATTTAAAATACATCACATGTAGAACAGAATTGTGTTTTATTGTAAAAAGAACAATGAAGTGCAATTTTTTTCACTCAAGGTGCCTTATTCTGACTATGACTGAGTGAGTGTTGGCTACAGAGGGAACAGTTCCCGCATGCAGCACATAAAGCCAGCATGTATGCCAGCAGTATGACTGTCTCCAGGACGTCAAAAACAATGCTTAAATGTAAAGTTCATTTCAACTGAAGATGGATGACTAAAGTCACATTAAAACTGGAAAGAAAATCTAGAATTGTTAAATTATTCTTCGGCATGACTCTCTGACGTGACTTATCTGAGTCAAAAGCACAAATTACGTGTAGCTGCTTCATTTAGTAAATGGGGTAGATCAATTAATTTATTTTTGAAAAAAAAGCAATAGGCTTCAGGCTGATTTGACTCCAATTTATTATCACAGCCAATCAAAACAGACATTTAGGAATATACTTCTTTGAAAACTGAAAACTAAAACGAATGCAAACACACAATAGAAGCAGAGAACAAAAAGGAAGCTCGTTCTCTAATTCTGTTTTATCCTTGTATACTATCGTGTGGTAAAGATGAACAAAAAAGCATATTAAGGTCAGTTCCTGCTGTTACAGAGGCTTTCTTATTTACAGCTTCAGTCAGTCCAAAATACAAACGTTTGCACTTCAAGACTGAAATAAAACTGTCTGGGCCACCTCCACAGATGATATTTCTGCCCCATCATGAGGGACAAAAACAAGCTTTAAAGATGACCGAGGCTAAATACACCTAAGGCATATCACCATAATGAACTTATTTACAATATCATATTACATAAAATTCTAAGTCATCTAAAATGTGAATGGGATTTGAATAATTCTTCACAATCGTGAATATGTCTACACATCACTGATAGAACAGCCAACAGGTGTTCTCACTTGGACTTCTCTGTGGTGACTGTCAATTCACCAGACAAATATTTTAGTCTCTCATTTTCATTCAAATTAGTTCTGTTTGGCTTTTAGTCCCTTTTAATTTCCTGGTCATAAATATTTTTGGCAAAAGCTTAATTGTTGTTTTTCTGCAAGCCCCAAAGTGACAGCAAAATGGTACCCTTTTTTTCCACTGTTATATTTTCATCCCTTTCACCACAGAAAATCAATCTCCTCTATTCAGAACGAGGGCTAGAAAAGGTTAAATGGGGCTCTGCTGTCGCCTGCTAAAAACATTTGTGCCCCCATGCACAATAACCAGTGCTCATTAAATGTGTCATTAGAATAAAGTGCACTTGAAATTACTGTGCATCATAAAGACGGCTGCGTTGGCTCTCTGTATGTTCGAAGTGGCTCGAGACACGTGAAAAACACAAATGACAGGAAGCGGAACGGAACAATCCTTACCTGAATCTTGATTGGCCATGAGAAATTACTGACATAGACGTAAAAGGTGATATTGGGGTTGCTTCTAAAGGTGAACTTCTCACAAGAGAAACTGTCTCTGTATTCCTTGATGTTGGTCTTTGACACAATGGGCACCTCCTCTCCTGAGATGGTTCCAGCTGTTGGGGGTAAAAAGTTTGTGTTAAGTGCATCGACATTCAGTGCTCACCTACAGGCGAAGGAGCTTTATCGGCTGAAACATATCATTATGAATATACTAACAAGCCAAGCTCTCAGGAGCAGTTATTACCACGGCTTAAGAGCATTTGACGTCTTAAGGGCAGACAGAACAGAAATTTATTGTGTAATTACACCTAATCTATTTTGCTTTGTTATGTAAATGTAAAAAAAAAATTAAACTGTGAAGGTGTTGGATATTCTGTCACACAGCTGGAAGATATTGTAGCTTTTGCACAGACTACTCAAAATGTGTTTCAGTCAGAATGATGCCAGTAGACTAAGTGGTGTTTTTCATCAGAGGAGGAATAAGAATCCTTAGAAGGAAAAAACAGTGTGCCAACTCTGAGCTTCAAAAATTTTATGGTCAACTTGTCTTTAATGAGTAAACCAAGGGATTTGTCTTAAGAGAGAATAGAAGCACGCAAGATGTAAGAGAGAGAAACTTTGCATTCTGCTGGTCCTAATGTCACTATGGTTTTCGGCAGGTAATCATATAGTCTTATCATTTCTAAATTCTTTCATTCACCTATTAGGGTGGGGCATGGTTGGTCCCCCTACGGCCTAAAGACACCACATAAATAAGCAGGAAGGGCAATTTTAAGTGTCTTTAAGAGAGAGTTTGAAGCATGTTGTCATGAAACATCAATGGTCTTATTAGACTGTCTTGGCTTGCATTTTAGATCAACTATAAAGTCATACTAAAAACAAATAATGAGTAAAAGACGCTGGAGTATTTTCTATGCTAGAGGTCAGGAATGAGCCTAAGCGACAAACTCAGGGTAGTCAAGTTCATTTCTAGATTACAGAGGAACTATAAATCTTATAAAAACATAAATCTTATCTCAGTCTACTTAAGCATTTGAAGTCAATTCATATTCTCGGTCTTACTTTGGGTCCTCAACATTGGCATTCCGACCCACACCTCTGAAACAAAAGAAGTGAAAATGACAGCTCCAGTGTGGCTACGTGAGTGTGTTTATCTTAATTGAAATCACCCTCCTCCCACCCAAAGGCGCTTCACACTCTCGTCGATTGTCAAGAGACTCTGGTTTCTTCCGAGACACAATATCTTTGCTAAGGGAAAAGGGAGCGGCTTTCAAATATTAATGACAGTGCTCTGAAAAGGTTAAAGTGGTGTGGGCGGTGCAGGAGGTTAACGTCTTTTAGTAGTCGGAAAATGTCAGCCTTGTGTCAAAAGGGAGAAAGTGGCACAGGACTTGAGAGACAGGGAGAGACAAGGGTTAAACAGTGTCACTGGACAACTGCAGTGTCCTTGGGTGTCTTTCCTCAGGGGGACTATAATATTCACTCAAGGGAGAGAGTACACAGTGAAAGGACCTGGGACATTATTGTCATTCTCGCATTCTGAAATGGAAATGGTTGTGAGCGACAAAGTGAGAAAATGTAAAATATTACATTTCATCAGATTCTACAAGTATGGGCATGCATGTAGTGCATCAATTCGATGCAGAGGAGCAAGCAGATGAATATAGTGTGTGTATATGCTGGAGCTATATGGCATCATACAGAAGCATAATAGTGCTTAGAGTATAAAACAGACACACCGAAGAAGAAAAGAAATTGCAGAAATTTTGTTTGGGAATCTTGTCAACAAACTCATTCATCAGTAAGACTAAATGCAGCTACACATGTACAATATGAAATATTTACCTGCTCAGGTGAGGCCATAAAGTTGATGGCAGTGTAGTAGTTATCATCTTCTTGAATGAGACTGAAGGTGAACTGGTAATCAATTAGAAGGTTATCTGTCCACAGGGGGAAAAAAGAAAACAGACATCAGATCATCGCCATACTCACATAAAAACAGGCAGAGAATAGAATCTGTTTCAGCCATCAGGCACTGTTTACACAACTAGAGACTGCTGTGACAGCCTTCATAAAAAAGTACTATGTAAAACCGAGGAAACAAACTTCAAATGAAGAGAAACTCTGATGGAGCAGAGAGAAATCAGTCAAATGTCTGTAATCAAGTCCAATAACTGTAATCAGGGAGGACAATTTTCTCATCAAGCAAAGAACAAGAAATGATACCTGACCCTGACGGCAACTCTAAAAATGCCCCCCGCAGTGATCAATAATTTAACAAATAAATTATTGTGGGCCACACACAATTTCACTACTCAGTGTTACCTAAACATACAAGTGATGATCGAGTATACCTTGGTGACTGGCAACAGCAACAAAGATAGATACTTTTGTCTGCATGCGGGAGTGCTTAAATGTCTGTGGTGTATCACTAATACACAAATTTAAAGCAGCTGCACGGTGTGGAAAGCAGCGTGCGGATTTAGGCACACCAGCACGGTAGAATGAAGCATTGCATTTACATCTTTGCTGAAACGATGGGAACAAAGGAAAACACACAGTTGCTTGTAGAGGTTAGTGTGAGCTCCGGGCTCCTAGTTGCTCCTTCCTATTGTCACGTCTCTTGTCGGCTTATGGCATTTTCAGAGAGGACAGATCTGTGGCAAAGGCCTGGTTGTCAGTCTCACTGTGTTGAACAGAGACACCGTTGTCGCCGCGCAAGGACACCGCGCAAATAAATACACAAGCATGTACTTATCGCTTTCTTCTTAATGTGTTTCCAGTAAACTTTGCAGACAAGTGTTAAGACAACTTCCTAAATGAAAGAATGAGTGGGTGGGTGATTGATTGAGTCGACAAGTGCGGACGTTTTACTCCTCCGTCTCCTTGATTAGCTCAATCACTCACTCCTTCTGATGCTCTTGACATTTTCATGGCAAGTCATTCTGTCGCCTAACAAGTGCCCTGGTGCCAAAGTGCTAAAATGCTCCATCTGCCACAGGCGGAAGTGTGGAGGGGCATAACCAAGAAGGGGGGGTAAACGTCTGTATCTGTATGTGTGTGTGTGTGTGTGTGTGAGGGGAAATGAATTATCTCCCCACCAAGTCGGTGTCCAACGCAGAATTACTCACAATAACAGGTTCCTCTGAGTGGGTTGCCAAGGTACCGGTTTTCTGAGTCACATCTGCAGGGAAGAAAACAGAAAGAACAAAATAAGGAAGAGTGCTAACAGATTGAGAGCTAGAATTCCTCTTATCAGGAACAATGCGTGCCAAGTGCCAATGCATTAGCTGCCGGTGCTGATGCCTCATCAAGTCCCTCTTTTCTGATGAAGAAATTATCTGATAGTTTGCAGAAGTTAATTAGGTTTTTTTTTAACTTGGATTTATCAAAGCATAGCACAGCCTTTATGTACCACCTGATCACAGCGAACAGTGTGAAGGAGTATGTTTAATTCCTAAAATTATCTCAGGGACATTGCATAGGTAGATTTTTTTTAATTGAAACAGTAACCACTAACAAGGGTGAAACATTTTCAGTAAAAAAATTAGATGCTGTCCAAGAAAAATCCCCTAACCGAGAGCGTCAGAATGCTAGCTGACAGGGCGCCGTCGCTACAAGGCTTAGCAAGATTTAGCATTCGTCTCAGAAAACATCCCCCTCATTACATTTAGGATAAGAATCACTTTATTTTTTAATCAGTGCTGCTCTTTTTCATCATCTTAGCATTAGCACCCTCCTGTGACTTGTGGTGGCAATCACTAGTGAACAGCAGTGGCGTGATTCCACATTAATACAAATACCATAACAGTACGTCAGCGACTGATCAAGAGCTGTGCTTGGCAGCATACAGTTTCCACTTTGCAAAACTTTATTCTTAAACATGTTATTTTTTGTCCAGGTTCTTTTTTAAAGTTTTGATGAAATGCAAAAATGGGACAGAAATCAGGTAAAACACAATAAGCTTAAAAGTCATGCATAAAATTACTTAAGACTACATGATGTAGAAATGGAAAGAGGTTGGTAGATTTCTAAAACATATTTTCAAAAGAACAGTTGCTTTAAACCACAATCCCAGCTTGAGGTACCATAAAAGCACAAATGGCTGGATATAGACTGTAATTACCCATGTTTAGACAATGTTTTGTGTTTGTTGGTAGTGTGAAATGACTTTAAGCCTGGGGCTGGTGAATCTGTAACTTCAGCTAATGAGAGATCTGACCGTCTGCTGAACATGGTGTGAAAATTGGACAATTACCATGTTCCACTTGCCTCCAATCCAGTGTTGTTAGGAAGTAAATGCACTCATTTTAAAGCCTCTGACTCTTCCATTGTCCTCACAAGAGACACACGAGCACAAGCCCATTTACAAGGAAAGATGTGCAGATTAGTCAGTGTTTCACTGCAGCTTTCTTGGCATTCGTTGTTGAACATGGATGCAGTTCTTTAAGGCTCTGCAAATTCTGCTTTATGAGATTTGTGGCTTTTCATTGTCTGTAATGAGGAGGAACATATGGCGATCTTCATTGCATTTAAGTGTTTTTATACCATTTTGAACGCAATAAAACAGTCTTTTGTCTTTAACCGTCTACCTCTCTGCTGTAAAACTCTGCAACTGTGGGGTCTTAGCTAAATGTATTATTTCCACATCTATTATGGCAGCAAATGTTGTTTCACGGTTGTTTATTTTCAGGACAACTCATTAGCGTTGTGAAATAAGGCTAACAGAAGAGAGCACAGTAAGTGTCATGGATGTTGCCATGGAAAAGGTGCCAGTTTGCGTCAGCGATGACTGCATCTCTAAAATTGCCATACATGACAGATACTGACTATGACGCCAAAAAATATGACAGAATCATGTACAAAAATTTGCCATTTGTAAAACAACTGTGTGTAAATGTGATCGGAAGTAAATCCAAACTGATCTAAATTCTCCTATAAGTTTAGAAGTAGGTGCAGATCAGAGTGTATCTTAAACCTACCTGCATTTTGAGGGTCATTGCTAAGATTTTAATCAATAAGATATAATATTTTATCAAGATTGCTCTGGTAAAATGTTTTGCAGAGGTTTTGATATGCCACAGAGTTATTGATCCAGTTTTAATATTGCCCTAGCTAAACAGACAGTAGGAGTCAGCTTCCCGGTATTACCTGAGCTAAAAAAATCCACCATCAAACCAGCAGGACATTAAAACGTGAATGAACTAATTGCAGCAAGGACAAGGTAGAGTGCTCTTTTACCACAGCACATCAGATGGAGAACAAATGGCAGTGTGGGCTTTTGAACCTTACAGTACATCACT
>CAAE01015106.1:116800-172176 GCA_000180735.1 Tetraodon nigroviridis | reverse complement strand
CTTAAATCATGTCCATCAAGTGAGTTTAGTTCACGAATTTGACTTTAACAGATTTGATGACAAAGGCCTAAAAAAACACAGTGATATAAAGGAATCCAAAATAACCAAAAAGAATTAAAGGAGTTAAAAAACTACAGGCAGTGCACAATATAGCAAAAAAAATTCAAGGAAAACTAAAGCAATATCATCATTTCAAAACAATCCTGAGGTTAACAGTTAAACAAATTAATGAGGACCAGGTTGTTCTCCTCGAACTCTAATTATTCTGTATTTTTTTATCATATTAAAAAAGAATAGAAGCCATAAAAATTATGAATTTTTTTTATAATTTTTTATGTGATAATTTAAAAAATCTCAAACACCATCTTTTTTTAAAATGGCTTTAAAACATGTTAATATGTTGCTAGAATAGTATTCCAAATGATTTCCCCTTAATTGTCTGTCTGTCTGTCTGTCTGTGTGTGTCTTTGCAAGACAGAAAGTGAACTCACAACTGGCACTGTTCTCCTTTGATCCCTTTGGTGGTGCAGTAGCATTTTCCATTTACCACGTTGCACACATTCGCATGGCCATTACATTTACAGGCTGGAAGGAGCAAAAGAACGCAGATGGAGAAGAGATAGAAAAGAGAGAAAAACACTTTAATAAAAAGTTTTGACAATATTTCATTGAAAAAATACAAAGCAGTTCAATATGGGTTCCTGATCTCCTGAGGGGACCTTAGAGCGTTCAGTTGCTACAGTCACCATCACAGCTGCATCTTAAAGCACTGGGCTAGCAGTTCCCCATCACTCACAGTGTTTGTGCTAAGCTAAGCTACGTCTTCCGCTGTACTGAACACTGAGATGAAATTGATATTGATCTTGGGATGCTGGTAAACAAGTGTATTACCAAAAGAGACTGGCTGAACTTCAGAAATCTGATACAAGAAGAGAAAAAAAATACTATCCCCCTTTTAGAAGGGACATCACAATACCCACAGGCATGTGTGTGTATGGAACATAAACGTCAATACACGGGTGAAAGACTTCTGGCTTGGGCTTTGCCGCCTTTAAAGGGCACTGCTTGAAGTTCAAAAACTGCTCCTGATGTATTACTTTTACTTAAGCTTTAAAACACTAAAAGTGTTGATTCCCAAATCAATTTAAAGCTACTTGTTTCCCAATATTGCACATATTAATGAAGATTTCAATAAATGGGACTTTGCATATCTCTGCATTGACAGAGTGAAACAATGATATAATCATTGTTTGTAGGTGCTCATCAGTGTAGTTGGTACTGCTCTGTGGCACTATAAATTTCCATGCAACTTCTCAGGAATT
Source organism: Tetraodon nigroviridis (assembly GCA_000180735.1). NCBI lineage: Eukaryota > Metazoa > Chordata > Actinopteri > Tetraodontiformes > Tetraodontidae > Tetraodon > Tetraodon nigroviridis. Next base: position 170,854 of record CAAE01015106.1, on the reverse strand, counting down.
CTATTCATGTCTAATAAAGGACAATGTAAATCTACTCTTGACCTGAATAACTGCAGTGTGTACGATATCACCTCTACACATGGACGAGTGTCAGGAAAACACTCTTCAAATTCCACTGTGGTCTAAACCGTAAGCATTCGTTTCATTGAGTAGTGAAAAGTGTTTTTAGCAGCCTGAATGTTTCTATTAATTCAAATGGACAGAAAATTTCAAAAGGCCAGAAAAATTAGAACCAAATTTAATCCATGCACAATAGTGTCCCCTGTTGGGTGTGACCGAGTATTAAAGTGCATTTGTCATCAGCAAGCACACCTTTGCTCTGTAGATAGTAATTCAATTATCATATTTGATAATGTCGGGATTGGGACAAAGTGAATTTTACCCAAATCTATGCTTTTACAGGTAACAGACAATAACATAAAAATAAAAATAATAAATAAAAATAAAAATTTGAAATTAATACTACAGAGACAATACATACTCACCCTGGCATTTGCCACCATTGGTCGGGTCTCCAAAGTAACCACGCATGCATGACTGGCAGTTGGGACCAGTGGTGAGGTTACGGCACTGTTCGCACACACTGCTGTTCACACATGTTCTGTGGCCATTACACTGGCAAGCTGCAGGAGGAACAAAGACAAGCTGTGGATTCTGCTATTACCTCTGGAAAATAAAGCATAGTTAAGGTTTTTCAAACCTTTTATAAGGCAGAATACACCACCAACCACAGAAAGCAGGTAAAACGCTCGGGGGGTTTTTTTCTGATCAGAGCAACAACTCTCTCAACCATAGATAAGGCAAAGCCTGACCGCTAACCTCCCACAACTCAGCCAGACATCCAAGCTTGATCGCTGAGCTGGGTTGCTGTACAATAACTCTCAGGTGTTCCAATCTAACGCCAAATAACAAAAGTTAGGAAAGTTCAAACCTGAGAAGGGGAGGCTCTCACTCACAAATTAGCACCAAGTTATCGGCTTACACAATGTGGCTTCAGCACAGATTGGAGTGAAATGATCGCATTAAATGGCATATGAGCCTTCGGTCCATAGGGAGAATTGGTTGCATAGGAGCTGTAACTGGAATCGCTGATAAGAGCATCTTCTTCAACTTAAGACCAGAGGCGATTCACTCAGCAATACCATTCTCTCGAGACAACACACTAGGGAGAGATGATCTGTAATTTCAGTAACTGAGACAGGAAGTAAATTCCTTACCAGGGCACTGCATAAAGGCCCACTCAAAGCCCTTTTCCCTGGGGCAGTTGCCCAGCTCTAGGCTCGCGTCTTGGGGCAGATTAGCCTGGACTGACTGGCCTTGCCTTGCTGGTCTCTTCATCGGGCCCCGATAGGAGCCTTCCATGCAGACGCCCCTTCCTGTGCTGCTGGGGTCACCGCACCAGCCGCACATGGGGTGCTCCAAGCACTGCGAGCATGTCCGCAGACCTGAACAGTTCTGGGCTAAAACAAAAAGATTGAAAAACACAGAGAAATTAAAGATGAGACATCTGCGTTTAAATTCTTACCGGTGTCATCGAGACACAGATATCTACTCTTGGATATCATGGCACTGCATTTTAACACTGTATGGGATTTTTATTTGATAGCGAATTTTCAGCATAAGATCTGTCAATAATCTTCAAGGATGCTGCTTTAAAGGTTTTATCTTGCGAGAATTTGGCTTTAATAAAATGTCAAGGTTTCCGAAAAGCTTCTTCGATCTTTAACCCGGTTATCAAGCCAGCCGTCAGGGGAACTGGCATAAGAGCAAAAAAGATACAAGCATTAAGGCATTCTAGGGTTGATGGAGAGGGGGAAATGTCACGGAATGAGACAGAAAAATCAGCCAGAAAGAGCCAAGAAACAAGTTGTACTTGACGCCAACCACAATGAAATCTTTCGATGTCGTGGGGGGGGGGCGCGGAGCTGAAGAGGTGATGCTGTGTTGTCAGCTGGTGGACGAACTTTCAGGCAACTAAATTGCTTGACAAGTTTGAGTGTTGCTACATGTCTGCCAGACAGACATTTTGTTGTGTGTGTTTGTGTGTTGTCTGTTGCTTTTTTTTCTTTTTTTCATCAAGAAAAGAAAAGACAGAGTGCTTTTACCTTAGTTTGTGTCAAAAAAAAAATGTTCGACCATTCTGCTAATGCATGTGAAACCATGACAACGTGAGGACAATGAGTACAAAGAGAGGCCATTACGGTTTGTTTTGACATCAGTGGCAGAATTGTTAGAAATATCACATTTAGACAAAAGCATCGGTCAGATGAGGACCATGGTCCTGTCTAAAAAACCATTTAATACTAACTCTTCTCGCAAATCACAGCTTTCACAGTGGACGTTAGTAATTCAATATGCATTAAAAAGAGCAACTAAGAGGGATGCCTAAAGCTTTTACATAAACCTATTTATCCTTACAACTGTGTCCGTCTCTCCTAACAACTCGTGGTTTGTTAGATTGTCCGCTCAGCAAATTTGTATTCGTGTAACCAGATTAGCAGATCTAAAGAATGTTTTTATTTCATAGCATTTAAAAAGGTCATTCCTTTACTTAATGTGCAAGAGAAATTGGCCACTATACCTCAAAAACAGCATCTAAAGCCAATTACAGGACACTAATACCAGTTTCAGTCTCACAAATCTCATTTTATCTCCCTTTTTAATCCCCTTCTATTGACTGGATTAAATCAAACAAACAAAAAAAAAAACATTTTGGAGACCTCGTTGCTGCCACCTTAACACCAGTCTGTGCACTTAGAAAAAGACTATTGGATTTTAAAAACATGAATCACAAACAATAAAAAAAAACCCTTACAAAAACAATCTCCAGTCTGCCACTCAAGACACTGGCCATAAGGAAAAGAGATGACATAAGCACTGGAGTCGACGCATCGCTGTGTGCTGGTGCACCACATGCACTCCAGGGCCTGGTGGGTGCAGTTGTTACAGCCAATGTGCAGTGTGCACGGCTTTCTGCAGGTTGCACGAGGACTCGGACTGGGGTTTCCTACACGGGAGGCAAAGCAAAGTAAGTCGTCTTCAACTCACATGGAAAGTCCTCAAATGCCCGTATTTCTCACCAGTGGCTTTTTCACAGATGAGGCCATGGGCGGTGGCAGTACAAGGGTTGGCCCTAAGCCCCGACACCTGAGGTTCTTCCAGGTAGGCACAGAAACCAGAGTCACTGGGCTCACCAGGCAACCAACGCAGGCTACTGTTGGTAAAGGGAGTCATGTCTTCCCAACCCCAGTAGGACACATTGATTTTCCTGAGGCCCACCCAGGGGGAGAGCCGCTGTGAAGACAGAGAAGAGGCCTTGGGAGCAATGTTTAACAAGATCACTGCATTTACAGGGCGCTCAGACCTTCTTTTATGTTAACGTAAAAATAATGACTGTCTTTGATTCCATTTCTAATGAATGAACCACAGTAAATTTGCATGAGGGCAGGTGACTGTATCATAGGTTGGATACATTAAAAGCCATAAACGTTAGCTTTTATACTAATCAGACAGAAAAAAAACACTAAGAAGGTGCTAAGAGAGTAAAGAGCAACTAATCAAACAGCAGATTACAAGAAAATGGAGTGTAATGCAGTGCCATTATCTGACTCAGGTTCTGAACTTCCAGCCAAAAAGGAAATAATTTTTTAAAAAAAAAGACACAATATAGCAAAAGCTAAATTGACTGCTAAAATCGGACAGATAACAGAGCATCATACAAGGCTAAAACAGAACATTTCTTAAAGGTCACTGCCAGGCTGCGCTGACAAAAATACTCACTGTTCTTTTGTCTAAGTTATATAACAGCTTTTAAAACTCACTCACTTGTATCAAAAGTTTTCAACACCAGACATGTTTACTTCCTTAGCGAGCCCAAAGTCAGACTCTGCATTGTTGCAGCAGCTTCGGTTGGTTTACCTTGTCTTGTTGCTGGAGCTTTTTGAGTTCCTCAAGAACAAAATCCACTTGTTTGGGGGTGGTGAGTGAGGCAATGTTTCCGTTGAGGTTCTTGCAGTAGTGTTGGGCATTGTCGTAACTCTCCCGGCTGGAGTTGATTCTCAGACAGGCCTCCCCCACCTGGCTCCATCCTTCACTGCACTGCTGGGCTGCAGATGTGAAAACACAGGTGCCCATTTATGTTAGAGGGCTAAAGAACTAGATCACCCATCACTTTAGGCTGTGAAATGATAGAAGCAGATAGAGAGTGCAGGACTGCAAACGCAGTCAAATTGTTTTCACATTGTCGTTTGATACATTACAAAATAAATATGGGCAAATGTAACTTCTTCACTGTTTTACTAACTCATGGTACATGTGCACATGGTATGTGGTGTACATGAATTGTTTTCAAGCTTTTAACTGTAAAATGGCTTTTGGAATTTTGTGTGTTTTGTGTCTGCAGTAATTTGCCTTAATATCTGATCCTATCTTTATCTTCGGCAAGTATTGACAAATATGATGTGCCTAAAATAATAACACAAATAAGTCTCCTTACTGTTTAATGTCTTTTGACTTTTTCAGCTACTCAAACGTCTTGAAGCCCAGCCAGAGATATTAGATGAAATAAATTTGCTTGAGTGGCTCAAGAAGCTAAGGGAACAAACTGGAGGATGTCTTCCTCTTTCTAAACTACAAGCGGAATAAATATAGTACCGGTAAACACTGTGAATGTGCAAAACTGTTGCTGCAATTCAATCCTACAAGAGCAAAGATAACAAATGAAAATACAGATTTAAAGAACACAATTTGGAACCCCCCCCCCTCACCCCCCCACCATAACCATGCTACAAACCAAATTGAAATGAGTAATTTTCTTAATAATTTTGGAATTCAAAGTGTTCAGCAAACTGAAAAAGAAAAACGTGTGTTTTGGCCTTTTGGGAGTTTTAATATCTTACCAGGTAAAGCATGGCACTCTGACTGATTCAGGTCCCACTGACAGTTGAGGTTCAGTAAGCAGCTCTTGCAGTTTGCAAACTTGGTGCACACCTGCTCATTCCTCACTGGGCACTCAGTGAAGTTCTTCACGCTCTACAGCAGAAAAAGGAGAACGGAGGGTAGTGAGTGCACGGTTTAAATGTTAAGGTTGTGAGTAAGACGAATTCGAAATTGAATAAAGGGAGGATGGAGAGGTTGGTGTATAGGAAGGGTGACGTAAAGAGGAGGGTGAATGGAGCTCGTGGGGGGGGTGGTGGAAAAGTGACGGAGGTGCAGTTGCTGGACGGAGAGATGGATTTGTTGTTATGAGACGACTGGGAGCGGTTGGTGTTGGGTGTACAGCTGGGACAATCTGAGAATGGGTAGGACGGTTCGTGGACTGTGGGTAAAATGAAAGTAGGAAGGATGTGATAAGAGATGAGAATATGTAGGGATGTAAAATAGGGAAAATAAGAAATGATTGGTGATGATAAAAGATAAAGTAAGGAGGCGATTGAGTGTGTTTTTTACGTGGTTTAGTGGGGGAGAATGACTGAAGTGTAAGGGTTTCATTAGCGATGCTAGGTTCGGAGGAGAAGCAGCGACTTCTGCTCCAGATGCAACGGACCCCTGGCCCGGCCTGCACACAACTTTCCTCTGTCCCAAAGGCCTGGCAGCTGGGTGGGCGGTAAACGAGCACATCGTTGAGCAGCATCCCAGAGAAGCCTCCGAAAACATACATGGACCTGGCAATGAAAAGAATAAACAGATATATAAGATGCAGGTACAGTAGAAAAACAGCAAATATAATTTTAAAAAAAAGATTTACCCATTGCTGACCACAGCAGAGTGACCGAAACGGTTGACATCTCTGTGCAGGTCTGGTTTGGGAAGGAGCCTCCACTCATCACAAGCTGAGAAACATGAGAAAGCGTCTGGATCGTCTAGGCAGTTTTTTTTATGAACAAGCTATCACACCACAGACAAACTAGATAGTGCAGAAACAAACTATAAAAGTTTTAGTAGATTCAGTAACAGCTACTGCTCACTCTTTAAAATGACATAAAAACTATCCAGTCTTACCGATGTCATAGGCTAAGAAGTCGGCAGAGAAGCACTTGGCCCCGTTGCTGAGTGACGTGTCATTATGTGTGTTCCCACCAAAAATGAGCAGAGTGCCACTGAGAAGCACAGCTGAGTGCAAGTACCGCGGAAAGCCGCTCTCTTTCAAAATAAACCTGAAACATAAGCGAGCATGACAAGAGAACATGTGGTACACGGGGTAGCACAGAGTCGCACTGCGTCCCAACCATGTAAAGCACAGCTGAGAAAAACACGGTTGAATGTGTGTATGTGTGTGTGTGAGAGATGACGAACCATGTCCGGCTGTTCACGTCGTAGCGGTAGAGGTCATCGACGAGGCCAAACTTGTTGGCAAGCAGTGCCCTATAGCCCCCGTGGATGAACACGCTGCCGCTGCCTGCATCGTACGTGCTGGTGTGGCCGTAGCCTCCCTGAGGGACAGCGCCTTCGGTCTCGAGCACGGACCAGGTGTTGGACTCTGCCAAAAGACACACACGAGCGGGAAACATGTCAGACTTTTCAGAGCTATCTCCATTTTAACAACAGCACATGAACCACGAGATGAATTTTTTTGTTTTTGTCATTAATTAATCCAAGATGGGTATCTTGAATTGATTAAGGGCAAAAAATGTTTTTTTATCTCTTTCAGGAAATTCTTGGGAATCTTGTACAGATCGGCCATGGTTAATAATATTACAAGTACATACCGCTGCAGTAATATGCTGCAAAGCTGGGCTTTACCAGGAGTAATTTCTGGCAAAAAAAACCCCATTTTAATCAGAAACTGATCAACAATCTCAACCCCCCCACACAGACGTGCTCAGCTGGAGATAGGCCTGGAGCTCCATCCATCCATGTTTTCTACCTTTTCTTACTAAGGATGTGTGCATTTGTGCCTGCACGGTCAGGGAGTCTAAATTCCACTCGTTTCACTTTTACTCACTCAGGTTGTACTGCTGAATAGTGTTGATGTAGCTGTAGATGGGAGAGTAGCCAAATATGACCAGCATAACAGCGTCGCCCCCTTCCAGCTGGATGCAGTGTGCCGAATGACCCTCCACAGCAAACATCTGAGTGTGGGCAGGCTGGGCGACCACTGGGTTTCTCCTTTGCCACGTCCGACTTGGCACGTTAAACACCCACAGTTCATCCGACACGTTCCCTCCCCCGCCTTCCACTTGCCCGCCAAACATGAACATCTCATCCTGTAAAGAAATAATGTTTTGGAGTGTTCTTGAAGAGGATGATTGAGCAAATCAAGTCTTTGTTGCACCAAAATTGTGCTGAGGAATATCTGTATTTACCTGGTAGGCGGCCAGTGAGTGGCCGTATCTTGGCATAAGGCCGCTGTTGATGGGCACCGTGTTCCAGACGCCACTCTCCAGGTTGTAGCTTGAAAAAAGCCACAGAACCATTAGGTTTGAGTGTATTAGTGCACACACTGAACTTTACAGATCGCTCAATTATAGGTTATTCAGTTTTTTTTTGTTTTGTTTTTGTTTTTAACCTTCCCTATCTGTTTCAATTCCACTTTAAACCAAGATTTACTGAGATTTTCTGTAAAAATTCAAACATAATTAAACGCAAGCTTTTGTGGTTCACAAGCTGAGGCTGGAACTTACTTGAGGACCATCTGGAAGGCGCTGTAGTTGAAGGTGTAGCCGCCCACCACCCACATGACCTTCTCCTGCACCACAGCCTTGTGAGAAGCCCGGGCGAGGGATGTGCCAAAGGGCTTGACGCTGGGCAGGATCCAGAAGGACTCTGTTGAAGGGACAGTCAGAGAGCAATCTGGACCTACAGAAAGAGCAGGGAGAGAGAAACGCGCTGAAATACTGGAAGCTATTTCTTTCCCTATTCAAGGGAAAACGCGCACATCCCATCAAAAGTGTGACCACGCGGTAAAAAAGTCAAAAAGCGCCACAGCTCGTAATGAACACACATTAGTTTTTGTAATAAAAGCTTGGCCCCAAACAATCTGCTGCTATGTGAAACTGTGGGCTGTTGGCTAACTATGATGTGGTTTTTTTAACTGCTTCAGGTAAATATTTGCTTCCCATGCTACCGGCATCAACAAACACTTGTAGCTTTGTTTCCGTGGTGGTTGGTACAGCTCCCCCTCACCTTGCCAACTGTCGTTGCAGACGCACAGCTTCTCCCCGGTGAGATCGCAGTAACCGTGGTCGGGGCTCCCGCAGTTGTTTCTACAGTAAGGGATGTCGCAAGCTTCCCCTTTCCAGTATTTGTCGCATTCGCAATACACTCTGCTGGCGGCTGAGTTACCAGGCGTGCACTTTCCATGACCAGAACAGTTGTTGGGGCAAGAGTTGATCCTGAAAACGGACCTTTCTGTTAAAGCAATGCTGTTGGAGACTGAGGAGGACTTTCTAGTAGAGGGAAGGGCATTTCCAAAAAGATAACAAACTACGGTATCTTTTATTGTGTTTCTTAGTAAAGGGAAGTCCTCTAAAGAAGAAAGTACCTCGACTGTGACTTCCTAACAGCGTAAATAGAGTCGGGGCACTTACGAGTAAAATATTTCAAATCCCGTTAAGTTATAGGCAGCATCACTGAAAAAGTGTAGTAGTGCGTAGCGCCGACGTTGTCTCAACCTCGGGAACGGTCTCGTTTCCTCGTGTCTCTGGCACGATCAAACCACTGCAAGGAAAAAGGTGAGTCACTCGCAAGTTAAACCCAACCATGTAAGGTCAGACAGATAGACCGCGCTGCTTGTGACATTATAAAAACAGATCTATTCTGAAAAAAACTGCTCCTTTAAATCATTTGAGCTCTTTTTTTCCTCCCAAAGGATTGCTCTGATGGGCAAAATTCGGAAACTTGTTTTCAATAAAGCTCACCTGAAAACAGCAACCAGGGGAGCGTAGATGGAGTCTCCATCGTAAATGTACATGTGATCCCAACTGCACTCTGTGGCAAAGTGGTTGAATCTTAACCGCAGAACCGCATTCGGACTGTGAAAGAGACAGGTCAAGCATAAACATCGCTTAGGTTTTGTTGGCATTTTTAATTTTTGTGCAAGAGAAAAATGTTAATTTAGACCATAAATAATCCTCCTGAACATGTTCTCTACCAATACAGAGTTGATCCCAGTAGCAATCATTTTACACTAAAATCTGGGTAATTGTAAGGGATTTTTCTGCATGACAGCCCTCTCATTCCATCTTTATTATACTTCCAAACAGCTTCATCAACAAAGTAATTGCGGTGGAAAAGAGCTAAAATGTCTCTCTGACTGCAGCAGCAGCGAAACCACATCTTAAAAGAACCTGAACAGTCGGACAGTCAGTACCAGACAGCCAGCACTTGACATTGGTCTGCATCAACAACCGAAGCATGGCTCCTTCCAGAAAAGCTGCAGGGGCCATAATCTGCCAGCACCGCACAGTTTATTCTCAGCAAGCTGAAGCTGGTGATTTGCCAAGTACTTACTAGCTTTCGATGAGCCAGGTGCATTTTGTTTTATATTTGTAGTTGACTGGACCGTCAGTCAGGTATCCCGAAGGCTCCGTCAGCCTGGAAGGAAACAAATCACAACCATTAATATTAAAGAGTGCTATTCCCAGTTAAAGACATAATAAGGGAAGAAATGAAGTTTGTCACCAGTACATACTGAAATCTTTTTTAAAAACAGAGGGCGTTTTTCAGTCTCACATGCAGTGTTTACTTCTCTGGATTTAAAACAAGAAATAAAAACTGACAGATCCAAAATGGATCCTCTGCCAACGCTTGGAACTGGAAGCAAGTAAACTTCTCAGTCCCAACTGACTTTTAAATGAATGCCGCCGCCAAAAGAATCACGTAAGAAAATGAATATGGAATATATCCCATTCTAATCCCAAATGTTGGCCATGTGACCTGATGTAGTTGGTGATCTGGAACAGTTTGGGGCTTTGAGGGGATTTATTTCAGAAGACAAAGTTTGGATGGGGACTTATTAATTTTCTAAGACTTCATTTGTCTGATATCTCGCACACCGAATCAGCTCATTTTAATTTTCTAAATTTGGAAAAGCTCTTGCGCGTTTTCACGGTACCCAGAGGTTCTTAAAGGCCCCTGAAACATGAAGAAAATCCTCCTCAATGATCTTTAAGGTACGTGGGTGTAATTCACCTTTCCATCAAGCACACGCTGCAACACACGTCCTTATTACACTGACTTCCAGGCGCTGAGCGTCACATCTAGCTGCTCATTGGTTTGCTTCTTGGTGATTACCCAACAAAAGGCCTGATGACAGCTTGCACAAAGCCCAAGACTGGCACTGGAAATGAATGTAATCAAAGCGCTTCTGTCCCACTGAGTGCATCTTTGGTGTGCTGAACGCTAGCAACCGTGCCCGCTCCTGTTTTCATCCAGCAGCCTGGGTTTGAATGCTCTTCACATGCTATTGTTTCCCTTCTCTAATTACCGCGTCTTCAGGCAAGCGTTTACTCTGTGAACCTATTTGTGGCAGTGGGAGAGAGGTGTCACTGCAGCCAAGACACGTTTGCCTCCAAACAAGAACCAGGCATGCAATAAGTCACTGCAAATGCTGCAATACCTATTTTGAGAGAAAAGAAAAAAGGATGGGGGGAAATTGGTTTGAGCGTTTTATTCAGAATCAGCGGTGAATCATCGCACCGTTCGTCGATATAACCGAGCATGGTGCAGTCCTGGCTGGCCTAGGTCACACTGGTTTGTGCGGGCTGGATTGAGGAACACATTGTTTTGAACCATGAATCTGACGTGCGACATGTATTTTTAAAATCTGCCATCATTTTAGTGCTGCCGTATTTGCAACCAGCTAAGCAAAGAAATTGGGTTTCTATGTCAGGTCAAGATGTGCAAATTCAGCAGATGTTACATTCCTGGCCGCTTTTTCCCCCCTCATTTTGAGGCTAGAAGGTATAATAAATGACGGAAAACACCGGCTGGGTCACATCTGGGTGCTGCCACCCATCACCAAAAAGATGGAGGAGGCACACAGGTTGCTTTAGTGGCTTATCTCCAGAGTCCCAGGAAACCAAACCACTTTAAGCCTGCACCTAATGGGATCCCCTGGGGTGGAGGGAGCCTGCAGGGACAGGCCACTTACTTGAACCTCCCCTGGCAGTGCTGACACTGGTCCCCGACCCATCCGCGCTCACAGACGCACGACCCGTTGATGCACTTCCCGGACAGGCAGGGCTTGTCGCACGGCTTGGCCGGAGAGGCGCGGCTGGTCAGCATCAAGCACAACAGCGCGCAGAGCGCCAGGCATCGGCCGACGCCGCGCAGGTCCCCGGGGGCGGCAGGCTTGGCTCCCGGGAGAAAGGCTCGATCCATGGTTGCTTGTTCCGCGGAGCCGAGTGGAGGACCGGGCCCTTCGGGGGCGGCGGTAAGGGGAAGCCTCGGACGCTCAGGACGATGCTACTGTGACCAACAAGTCCTGCATACTGGCTGACGGTCGCGCATACTGACAATTAAAGCGCAGCGAAGGCAGGCTTGTGTAGATGGTTGGTGGGGCAGACAAAAATCGATGCTATGTTTCTGTAATCCACATGTAAAACTAAAAAAACCCTACCAAAGCAGCGGCGCATCCATCAAACTGGTTAAACTGTCCAATAGTGGGGGGACCCAGGGTTAGCCTCGCGTAGCTTATTTACACTCTCCGCCGTCGGAGCCGATTTAACAATGCTCACCTCCAAATGCCGCTTCAGCAGCCATTTTAACGCGTAAACAATGAGCGGGACTTCAGCAAAAATAGAAAGTCTAACCCTCAGTGGATTTTCAAAGGCAGCCGTGACATTTTAGCCGGACATTCTCCAGGAGGAACAAAGAGGATGAGGTGTTGTAAGTTGGCCCGATGCGAAGGCTGCCGCAGTTAACATGGATGTGGCGAGGGGAAGGCACCGGAGGGCTGCTCCTGGAGGGGGAACAGCGCCGAGGGAGCGCTCCCGGCTGTTCTGGAACTAACTGCCCCGTTCTCCCGACACCTTAGAGCGTAACATCCAAACAGCGGTCCCGTTTCGAGAGGTCGCGACGTGTTTTTGGCTGAAATATGCGCCACTGGTGACGCGCAACGGTGATTTAGCTAGCGAAGCGACGGCAGACATGGAGAAAAACCAAACACAGACTGCGCATGCGCACTGCGAACAGGTTGCGTTTAAAGGGACAGCGGCGAAAACAGCCGCCCGAGACGCGCCATTAAAACGATGGATTTATCGACACGTTCAGAAAAACATTCATCAAGTTCGCTCATACGATTTGTCTTCATTCACCTTTCCCGAGATTCGATTTCTGGAACTATTTCTCCTTTTAAATCTGTCTTGATGACACAGTAATACAACATCAGCGCCTTCAAAATAAAAGTAACTGCTGGCCTATTTCTATATTTTTTTTCTTGGTAATGTCTTAATGTCCCAAAGCTGAAACAAAAAAAGAGAAGTATTTTATATGTTACATAAGAATGTAGTTTAGTTTTAAATTTAGATGCTATTGTATTTATGTGTTTAAATGGGTGTGATTAATGTGTGTCAGGCCCGCAGGGATGCCATGCTGATGCTCTGTTTGGCAGGATTTAATCTGCCCTCATCCTATGATGATAGATGTCACTTCTGAGGACTTGCATGGGCAGGAGGATATAATAATAGAGATGTAAAGCAATATGTTTATCACACGGGTTAATACACATCTATCAAGTTGCATCTGCAATCCTGATGTGCTCGATTGTGCTAATGGACAATAATATTGGGCAGAATGCTTACAAATGTCAGTGATCTGTGCAGGACAGAGTGTGTTCTGTGACAACAGTAACTTTGTCTGCTAATTGCCTTTTGATAAAATATCTGCACATGCTTTCCTTAAAACTATGCTCTCAACTGTTGACAACAGGTCTAGGAATCCACTTCCTTTATTTATTTATCTTTATATTGTCCATTCATTACAGATTTGAGCACAATCTTTCCTGACACTTTCCTAACATCCCACGCGGTGCAGCTCCTTGAGAGTGCACTTATCTGTGCGTGTCTGATGAGGTTTGCCAGGGTGGTCTGACAGTTTGGGCTTAGGGAGTGTTATGATGTGACGGAGCTGTCAGATATTTGAGATGCGCTTCTGTTCCTGTCCATCACCGTGATCTCTGTTCAGTGACTGACGGCATCCTCAGCATCTAGCAAATTTGAAACAATGCCTCTACACTTTCACTAGGGGAAAATAAATTTACCTCAACTTTACACAGACTTGAATATTATGTTCCATGCCTGAAAGATGATGACTTTACAGAAGACTACATATCTATTTGTTATATGTTGCAACGCGATTAAAGGTGGCCTTTGACTATAAATGTCACATTTACTGAAATCCGGGCACAGAAAAGCCTAAATTTGAATCTTTAAAAAGTAAATACAAAGTACATGCATTTTGGGTGGCGCGCTGTCCACATATACACCAGCAGGTGGCAGTGTTGCGCAGATTTTTGGGGACGGGCTTTGGGGACGAAGTTGAACTAAATATGTCAGATCACACACACACACACACACACACACACACACACACACACACACACACAGACAGCAGTGAATAAAAATATTTCGCAATGTGAGAGTAGAACACAGAATTGAGTCTTTATTTCCAATAATTGTAGTTTACAAAACAAAAGTTTAGATGAAGATTTATTGCTGTAACCAGTATTTCATTAAACGTCTTAATGAGTGTGATTTTAAAATCAATCTTTGTGCATTTTTGCATTGTAATTAAGAACTAAATGGTTCTTAGAGAGATGTAACATAGATTAGACAACCACATAGATTTTTAAAAGAACAGCAAAGTGGTTCTTATATCATATGTGTTTTAAATGTTTTTACTCAAATAATGATTTATAAGTGGACCCATGTGGGTTACTTAATGTCTTTACAATAGGCTCATTACTGTTTAAATTACTAATCTAATGGGTTTTACTTCCCATGTAAGCAAAGCTAAATACTGTATTCACTTGAAAATATATTTTGAATTAATCAAAACATGTCCAAAGCGCATAGCCTGCCAAAAGAACTCAATCTCCGTGTTACTCAAACAAAACCTACCTGGCGGCAAATTTTGGTAGCATCACAAAGGGGGATGATTTGGAAATGTTCTCTCTGAAATTGAAACTGCCGCTGTTTATTTTCTACACAGGTCAGAGTTAACCTTATCACATAAAAAATAAAAACAATATTATCACTTTCTGACTCAGCATTCTTCAGTTAAAGCTTGGCGGCACCGAGGCAGGTGCACCCACCTCGGTGCTGCTGGGAAACAAGCGCCGTGTCCATGAGGCGAGGCGTGCCCTCCGCATTCTTGGTCTGGACGTTACTAAAACAACAGGGAGGTATAGCAGAGTCAGTGGATTCTGCTTTCTCTGGAAATTCCCAGACACGACGGTCAGAGGAGCCTCACGGTTTAGACAAGATTAGCTGAGAGCTCAATGAACAGGGCTCTCCTTTCAAAGGGGGCAGGTGTCATGGGCCCCACATATGCATGTTAAAACAGGGGAGCTTTAGAAAAAAACGAAGGCCTGGTGTTAATTCTGAGGTCGTATCAGTTATATTGAGTAATACCGTGATGTTCAAGCATCTCAATCCACTGTCCTTACACACAGATGGACCGACGAAGCTGCATCACCGAAGCCTGAGCAGTTTAGACAGGTCTGCTGGTCAACAGGAATGTCCCAGCAGGATTAGGAGGACAGCTCTCCTGCTGTGGGTGAGGAAAGATGGGAGGAAATCAAGGCCAGACCACCCTTGTTTTCAATAGACATGGGGACGTCAGGCTTGACTCACTCTCACGCTTCCACTCAAACACACAGCGGAAAAGATCTGTGACATCACATGATGAGGTCATACTGAGCTTCGCCCTAAAAAGTCCAAAGGCGCCCTCCATCCAGCTTAGTTACATCCAGCTTGGTCTGCAAGGCAGCAGAACCACAGAAGTTTAAACGCAAAGTTACAGAAAAAGTAAGATAATAATGCTTTATTCTCAGTTCAATAATATGGGTTTTAGGCAGCAGGAGCCTATAGATAAAGAACTGAAGGTATGGTTTGGCCCCTAGGGCCTGACCACACCTGCCAAAGAACGACCTCAAATGAAGTGGCTGCTTCTCCTCCAACCTTATGGCTTCTTCTGTCAGTGGTTCTGGTGTCAGAAGTGTTGGGATTATTACTACACTCGCCCTCGTGGACCATCGAATAAGGCTACATCTGATGGCTGATGACACCAAGCAGCCACAGAATTTCACTTTGGCAGGTTTTTTAAAGGAGACAGGCCATTTGCTCTCTGGAAAGTGCTGCAGAAATTGATTTAAACCAGTTTACCTGAAGAAAAGCTCTTCATTGTGATCAGCAGCCCTAATCCAGCCGTTTAAGCGCGCTCCAGCGCAGTTGCGCGGATTCCTGGGCGCGCTTTCATTTTTCAGTAAAAATTAAGATTTCCTGCCAATTGATGTAGCACTACGTCAGACATTTGCAACACTCTTTCGTTTTGGTATCGGTTTTGAAAATAAACTGAAGACAAAAATCGGAATCCAACAATAAGCGACAAGAAAGGGGATGGGAAGGGTTGATCCGATTGTTCTTGCAAAGTTCTTACCAGTCAGCGTAGAGAGTGTGAGAGCAGTGGCAGCGTGTGTGAGACACCTAGGGGGTTCCCAGATTGGAAAAGGAACCGGTCTGGATGCTGCGCTCAGGAGGGAGGAGACGGAGGAGAGAGCGCAGTTGTTCTTCCGCGTAAAGACGCAGACTCTCCAGTCGGTCGGTCGGTCGGTCAGCGCGCTGTCAAACACTGGCTGCATCCGTCCTCAGGGTGGCTGTCCCAGCGCAGAAGGAAGGCGTATGAAAACTTTGCCCTCTCTTTGTTTTATTCCCTCTTTGGATTGTTTAATTTTTATGAGAAGAGAAAAGCGAGGAGCGCAAAGGTGAAACTGCGAGGAAATGGAGAAGCACAAAGGTAAGAAAAGGCATTTATGTCCAAAAATGACAAGGTCGACCTCTGCTAATGAAGAGTTCTGAAAGCCAGTCTGACATTAACAGCCTCGCATTTACTGGTTTAGAGAGGAGTGTTCTTCCCAGAGGGATCTGGAGTTTGTTGCTTGACTTTTGCTCCATTTGGGTTCTACTCATGGTCACCTGCTGATGCTGATGATAACAATTTCTAGTGAATCTGATTGCTGAGGCATAAGTAAATGTTCCCAATTTCCTCCTTTCCAGCTGAACACTCACTAAAATACCACACACTTTGGGTTTCAGCTAAATTCCAGTACGGGCAGTCTTGTTCTCACGGCATTCCCCAAATTCCTGCCTGTGGTTATTTGTCCGTGAGAGACGAGTAAATCTGGTTAATGCATCTGAATGGACATCGCCAGAGGCTCTCAGCCAGAATGTTTGAGTTAGTTTCAGTGGAGTGGTCAGCCGCGGCACAGACCTCACCTTGCTCTCATGAACACGACTTAAAACGCTGCGATCTGGATCAGCAGTGGGCCGAAGCCCCGAGACTGACAGCAACACTGACGAGACCCGGAAGAGGATCACCAGCAACTGAATGGAAGCATTCATTTCTGCAGCATTCCTGTTCTCCAGCTGATAAACTGCCTTCTCTGTTTGTCTTAGAGTGTGGCAAGCAGCTGGTGTGCTACTTCTGTGTGTGTGTGTGTGTGTGTTTGTGTGGGATTTAAACTGTGAGAAGATGTCAGTTTGCGTCCGAGGTAATTGTGGATTTCATGGGAAGAAAAAAAAAGAAGCAAAATGCTGTAGCTTTAATCACACCCTGGAAAAGCTAGCTATCTGCTCTCTTGCAGAGTTTGCAAACAGAATCGCTGCAGCATTTCAATGGAAGACCCCCAGACTTTCAGGGAAGGACCTTTCCTAAGTCATCATTCCTAAGGGGCTTTGGAGTGTGTGACGCAAGGCAGGGAAGAACTTACAAAGGGGCCCTGGATGGAGAAGCAGGTTGTGTCCTCTTTGGCAGACGGACGCTAACAGCTGCAGGCAGCTGTAGAAGGAGGTACCGTGGACCAAAACACAGGAAACTCCTGGGAGACCAGCAACAAGGCCAAATGGAGTCAGTCTCCCATACGCTGTGTCTTGGACGTCACCTCACAGCTTCTTACACCTGCTGCCAGGGAGCCAGCTCCACCTGCAGTTCAGATAAGAGGAGAGAGCCTGCTTGACCCCGCCTGACCCCTGGCCAAAGCACTTGTGCTGGCTCTTTTGGCCAAAAAGGGTAAATCTAATATGGATTTCTTATAAATCGTCACTGCAGGGGTCTCTATGACAGTTCTTCCAGAAAGGCTGTAAAGATGTTTATTATTATTCTTATATTTTGCAGAATTCCCCCCAGTATTTTTCATCTTCTCTTTTATCCAACTCTTTCCCTTCATTGTTTTGCTTTCCATGCCATTCTTCCAGCGTGTGAACTGCGTCTTTATGTGTTTTACCCCCCCTTTTTTTTTTTTCCTTTTTTGCCTCAGGCATCAAACATCGTCTCCAACAATAACCAGATTGTGCAATCTCAGCCAAAAGAAAATTTAAAACAAATGCAAGAAGGACTGCGCATGTACTGACATGTTAGAATTTATCCACTTGGAACAATGGCAACTCCTGAAAATCAACTCAAGTTTTCAGGGAATGTTTGTTGGTGCCGTTTGCTTCAGGAACACAAGACCTGAGCGTACGAGGTCGCAGGCGTACTGTTTCATGGTTGCTTTTCACTCTATCATGCCTGATACACAGTATCACAGTACACAGTATTTTCTTGTAGCTTTCAGAACTGTTTCATACGGTTAGATGAGCGTGGCAATTGGTCAATGAGTTTTAAAGGCGCCTTTTTAGTGCCGCCCCGTAAGTGTGTCACAGTCAGCAGGTTTAGGGGCTTTGACCTCCCTTTAACTCAGCAGAGGGCAGGATGAGATTCAGGCTACCAAGGCTGGCATGGGGTCTGCCGGTTCACCTACCAGGGGCTGTAACTGCCAACGGGGAGCGTGTATAATTCAGGAAGCTGGACTGGGCTATAAAAATGATGAAAAGAGAGACGGTCTTCCTGATCTGTGGCCTTTTTTTTTCACCCTCCGGGTCTCCCTCCTGTTCCTTTACAACACATCAAACGCTGCTTTGTTTATTGGATACAGGAGCTCCAGATCAGAGCTGCATTGTTGTATTCTGTTCCTCACCAGGTAGACTCTTGAAGGAAGTTGCACTTAAAACAGGAGCTTTCTGACCTGTAATCACACACATATGCACACACACACACGTTGGTTCTCACTCTCCCTGCAGCCCTCCTGCCCACTTATCTGTGGGATAATAACCAAGCAGAAGAGCTTTTATGTGGGTGACTGAGGCGGCACTGCTAGTTAGCTTTTATTTGTCAGCAACTTGAGTCTGTCGCTTACTTTCCCATGAGGAGCCTGCGAAGCTTTAAAACATGTGTTGGACATCCCAATTTGATGATTGATGACAGATTCTCACCGTTTCGCGCCCCCGGGGTGTAGATGCATTCCCACCCCCCCTCACACAGCACACAGCACACACGCCCCGCGCACACACACACACACACACACACACACACACACCTTAGACAGAGCTTCTTGGGCCTGTGGAGATCCCTAATGTATATAGACAGGGGGGATGAGGGAGGGATGCAGGCAGGGTGCAGGTTAAGGAGGAGATGAAACCACCATCTCCTTTACTTCTTCACCTCGGGCTGACTTTTTTATTACTGTGTGTTTGTGTTTGTGTTTGTGTGTGTGTGTGTGTGTGTGTGTTCTTTCGATTAGAACACATAATATGATATCATAATGAGGTAATCTGGAGCTGAATCTACTACCTGGACATGACGTAGAATGCCTACAGTTTCTTTTTAGGGGATTACTATGAGAAGTTACATGGTTGACACATGCAGTTGGACGCAGAGATCTACCTTTGGGTAGCTTTAACCTAGATAAATGAGAACCTAAGCAGAGATTCATGCAAAAACTCCATTTTCACTTTCGGCCTGCCCTTTTTCTCACTTCCTTCATTTTTTTTGCACACCTACGAACTTTAAATGTCATCAGCTGTAAGAGCATCAACGCGCTGCCTGCTGGACGGTGGGGTTGCTGGGACTGAGAGACAGACCATGAGGTCCACCTGACCAGAAAGCCACCTAAATCCCTGAGAGCTTCATGCTGGAGGTGTGGCATAGACCTGATGGTTACGTACCTGCAGGAGTTCAGTGATGTCACATTCAAGAAGCACATCGTAAAGGTGGAAGGTGGCTGTCCCAGTGACTACAGCTCTGGGTTAAAATGGTTTCCAAATGCAGGTTTATATTGACAACATACATTTGTCACAGACATAGTGAATGATTTTGCTAGCTCTCAGTATGCAAAGTGTATTACTTTCGCCTGGACTTTAAAGCTCTGGGTAATGTAGTTTCAGTGTCCTGGTTTTGTGCCGTAGCACCTCTCTGAGCTCTACTTCTCAGCTGTCTCAGGTCACAGGTCCATGTTTCCTACTCAGTCACCCCCACTGCTGAAGTCAGTGACATACACTTTTTCATTTATTTAAGTTTCTATGGTAATAATACCGAAACACAGCTTGAGTTAATTCAGTCATGTCCACACTGCCCCTGCCCCAAGGCTGAACTCAGTGTGCTGCAAGACTCGGGGAGGTTCCAGCAGCCATCAGATCGGTGACGGGTTCTGTTGGACCTTGGTTATTGGCTAGTTCTCCGCCAATCTCTCTACAGTAAGAGCTAAAGTCAAAAGTGGAGTGAGCTAAAGTCAACACGGCACTACTATTCTCGAATTTTGTTTAAAAAAAAAAAAACGGGATTTGATTGTCTGTCTATCGGATTTAGTGACCATTGGGCAAAGCTGAAGCATCTTGTTTCTGTCAGTGTGACACACTAATTATCTATTTCTTTCTCTGGCTTCCATTAAAAAAATACTAATCCATGTTAAAAAGACGAGCTGGACTCACGGCTTTGTATCTTCTTGTATCCCTGTAGGTGGGCTCACCAGGCCTGTTTG
This sequence comes from Tetraodon nigroviridis, assembly GCA_000180735.1. Taxonomy (NCBI): domain Eukaryota; kingdom Metazoa; phylum Chordata; class Actinopteri; order Tetraodontiformes; family Tetraodontidae; genus Tetraodon; species Tetraodon nigroviridis. The sequence continues at coordinate 150,840 of CAAE01015106.1, read as the reverse complement.
CAGTATTTTGTTCATTATGCTTGAAAGTGGACAGCCTTGCAGACAGATATGTAAAGAGAGCAAAGTGAGCCTGACTTAGCACACAGCTTTTGGGGGCATCGATGCTGAGACGCAGACTGGTGAAGAGTCGTGGACCAAGAATGACCCTCTGAATGGTTCCTGATCAAGAGTTTCTGATCCCAGTGTACAGGAAGCTGTCCAGCATGACGCTTGCATGCTTTTAAAGCGAAATAATCTAAAACTCCCAGTAGTGACTAATGCTAACCTGCACTAAATTCTAAAGCAGGGTCATAAAAATGACATTTAGCTGCAACATTTACTTTTGATGAGAAATAAAATTTTTCATCAGAATTTCATTGTGTTTGAAGCCTTGCTATGTTTTGTTTTCCTGCCAGCCAATATGATAACCACATCTGTGTCTGCATAACAAATACAAATGCTGAGCAGATGTGATCTAGAATGTGAAATTTGTGTGAACAATTAAAATGACACTGTTGGAAGTAGAGCACGCTGGTGCTGTAGTAGGCACTGTCAACCTCACCGCAAGGAAGTCCTGGGTTCAAAGCTCCCCTGGGCCATGGGTGACGTGTGTATGCACCCAAAGTAAAGTATATTAATTTGTCTAGCTGGATTTTTAATAGTTGCATGTAAGCAATTCTTGATTTCACCAATAATTTAAATTACTTTAGTAGATTTAGCTAAAACACAACCTGCCCTACCACTGCTAGTTCAGAGCCACATGTCTGTCTGACTATATCTTTGCCAGAATCCTGACATGATCCCCCCTTGTTGAGTTGAAGATCTGCCTAAATCTACAAGGAATAACAGACTCGATTCCAGAGTATCTCTCCTCTTTGAATGAGAAGTCTTTATTCATTAATGATTTCAAAATGGACCTATCATCTGCAGACCTAATTTTATCCCTTTTATTTCTCAGATGGCCTATTCCAGATTTGGCTTTGATTGGAATCCTCATATGAACTTAAGCGTGCTTGCACCATTTCACATTTCAGTAATATGCAGAAGGGTCATGCGAGTTAAAGGCAGCAGCTGCAGTTTCTGCTGGCTAAAGCGTATCAATGTAAGGAGAGAGAGAATGTTTAACAATTATAGGAAATTGATTCCAGCTAAACTGAAAAGGTATGCTCTGTTTCCATCACCCAGACATCTTATTCTTTGAGTTGTAGAGATTGTCATGAGTACATATCACATGTAAGACAATCTCACTGTTCTCTCACTATAGTTTATAGTTCTTGGGTAGAATCAGAGAAAATTCCCTCTAAAGAAAAACCTTTAATTCAGCCTATTTACACTTCAGGTTGTTCTGTAATTTATAATTAGTTCACTCCCCCCTGTCAAAAATTAAGTATTTCCTCATTTGAAAAACACCTAAGTGCTCTAGCTCTGGATGATGTTCTCCAGTTCATTTTGGCCCCTGTTCTAAAGGGAATTGTTTATGCTGTGGGAGTTGTGGTCACCCGTGGATGTGCAGTGGGCGCTCGGCCAACCCGTAGCCCGTAGAGACGGCCTTCCGCAGACCTCCCTGTCCTGTCAGCTGACTCTCTTTCCCAGGGTCCCCCAATGCCAAAGGCCATCAGAGTCAGTCTCTGCAAACACATGAGGGGAAGAAGCTGGAAAAATGTTTAGATTTGTACCGGACAGCCAAACACAGGCAACCAAACAATGGTTTAGTGGAAATGAGAGTAATTGTGTGTGGTTTAATCAGCAACTGCTCAAATAGCCAAAGCTGAAGGTTGTTGTTTTCCTGTTTGTGTGTATTTGTCAGGGTTGGAGCTGATTTTAATTATCAAACCTGTCTGTAGGTTGTGCACGTCATCTCTCTGTGTGCAAACAGGGCCTGTTTTTGGTTGAGACCCTCCTACCACAGGGGCCTCCTAGCAGAAGTTGACTCAGCTTGAGCAGGAGTCATTAAAAACCCAGCTTGCTGTAGCTCTGGGAAAGTCTCCAGTCTTCTCAAGAAGCAAAGCTTACTGGGCTCTGACACCTTATTTTGCAGAAATGTCTCCCTGCGGTTGTTTGATGTGAGGGCGTGGAGGGAGGAGGATGGAGGACATTCTCCCACAAGTCTCCATTGGAGCCGGAAGGAGCCACTGAAATAAACTTCTCATAATAGGCAGTGTGGTCTGTGATTCATCTTATAGCAATTTCAGTTACATTTTTGTCAAATGATTTTCACATCTGTCTTTTCCCTTGTCAGCTTTTTCTTTACAATAGACCCGATTAGTGTTTGATGCTTGCAAGTACATTAATTAGGAACCTAATGAAGGAGAATGTTTGCATCAGCGCTTCCATGGAGATTCCTCACTGCCAATTCTGTTTAAGAAATTAACCTTTCCCACTTTCCACATAACAAAGAAGTGATGATGCAGCATATTGAAGGTCTACTTTTGGAGGGAATCATTTCTAATTGACTAACAGTTTGCACATTACATCAGAATACAACTGATACCGCAACCATAGTGGGCAAACCGCTACACAAAAATTTCCAACATGACAGTAATTTATTTATATGTTTATTAGAAGAGTAGTTAGTACAATTAGGGCATTAAAAATGTCATAAAACATTAAAATTTGGTTTGTGACATGTGGCGACTTATCACTGATCGGAATTAAATCATCTTAGTCAGTTAGGGCCACATACTAAAATGTATCAATGTTTGAAGCAATGGTTAAAAAACACAAAACAAAACAACCAGTTAGATACAATTATAGTTTAATTATCACCCAAAGGGCAGGTAAAGGTGGATATACCTCTCAGATTCATGAAAGAGTATGGCTCACATTCTGTTTGAAAGTTTTATGCAATCCTGGACACTGCTCCCTTGAGCTTTTCCTTTTAATCATGTCTGTCCTCTCCCGTCTCATCTTTGACTGAAGTCTTCGCACACAGAGGCCCACTGTAGCAAGGAGCCTATTCATGAGTCTGAGAGACGCTGCTGCCAAACACAAAGAGCTCTCTACAGAAGGGAAGAGGGCCGTGAGCTCAGCGCTGACCCCTGAAGGATGTGTGTGGGCTGCACCCAGCCGCAGCGGCCCTGCCGCCTCAGGCCTCAGGCTCCTCCCTCTTCTGGCTTTGACCTTTCACTAAACTCCCAAAACATGTTCAAACAGCCTTGTGCTGTCAATAGCAACAGACTCACCAAATGACTGTTTTTTAACTGTTGCCAGATTAAACCTTATCCTGTGTGAAAGGTTGGCGGACACTGCACATTTGGCGCTTGAAGACAAGACCGTGTCAAGGCTTAATTATCTCTGTCTGGGAACTTCAAAGACTTCAGATTGGTTTCCTTTGCTTCTTATAATAGGAGCCGAGAAAAGCGTTTCATTAAAAGCCAGTGTTTTAATATAACAGGCCAAAGTGTGAAATGTTATCACCATTTGGGATTAAAATAATTCTTCCATCTGACACCGTTTGGTTGGTGCTTGTTTGCAGTGCTGGACCAGCTCTTGGTGGAGCTCCACCGCTTCCTGCTCATCTTGGACAACGAGACCCTGAGTGGGAATGCCACCATCCAGAAAGGCCTGCTGTCTGACCTGCTCTACTCCTACAGAGCCTCCAGTGGTAAAAAAAAAAATAAGATAAATAATAAATAAATAATAAAATAAGATTTTATCTAAAATATCAATGAACATTTGGAAGGAAAGCATCCACATTTTCCGAGCATGCAAACTTTATTATTAGAAATAACAAAGTGTAACACAATACTGCAGAATTCAGAAGATAAATTTAGAGAGTGAAACCAGACTGAGACAATGTGGATGATTTGAAACAGCACGGGGGAGTTGTAATGCTTCAGACCGTAAGTAGGAGCAGAGAGATAGGAAGTAATTGTTGTTCTTCGTGGTTTCTAAGTATGCATTGTGTTATATTTGCAAATAGCCAACAGCCTTAGTCCCTTACAGTTAATGCAATCACAAAAGTTTAATTCCTTTATTCTCTGGGACTATTTCCAGCTTTCTGAGTTATATTATTATTATTATTATTATTAATTATTAATTATTATTAATAATTTAGAACTGGTTATATTTGCAAGTCAAAAAACAATTGCAATATCTAATTCAGGGACCTGTTTTTGTTTTCATCTTTTATGTTTTTGTTTTTTTTCCCCCCCAACACTCGCTTTGATATCTTTCTTTTTTTTTTCTTCTTCTTTTTGTGGATCAAATATAACTTTATAGTTTTGCAACTTCCTCTCTGTCTCACACACTGTCACACGCCATCGCTTTCCAACACACACACACGGGCAGTCGCGCTTTTCCATGTTCAGGTCCTGTACTTGTCTACCCATACTTCCTCTTCTGGCTCCAAGCTGTATCATTTTTCCGAAGCCACATTTGTCCTCTGGGGATGCTCACTTCCTTTGAGCGTGGCTTTATAAATAGCTTTTCATTCTGTGTTCCCTGAAAAGTCTGTTTTCACTGTACAGGCAAAACATTGTCTTGCTCCTCAGTTTAGTTTCACCTCACGATATCAGTTTCAAAGGAGAACCCTGCTCTCCAGTGCTGTTTCAGTTTTTGTTTGATTTCCTCTCAGGCTATAAACTTAGTCAGCTAAAATATTTAATTCAATGAAACAACCTTCCTCAAAACTGAGCTGCACCTCCGGAGCAAATCCCCAGAGAGCTACACTGACCAGGAGGAAGCCACAGAGTTTGAGCATTTGGTAAAGGCCATTGTGCTGGAACAGTTGTAGCAGCGTCCTCACCAGCTTGTAATTAGCCAAACAGATCGTTGCTCTTGTCTCACTGCTGACTTCAGCTGTCCTGTATGACATAGAATTTCATCATCTGTTGCCTAAATCATAACAGAACTCCCACAGAGCCTATAAAAAGTTACACCAAAGTGCAAAAGAAGGTCAAATTCTCAAGACTGTAATAACTGATCTTAAAGCTCTTCGGAGTCTAACCTTCACGTTTTTAGTTTTATATGGAAGATTCTACCATTCAAGCCCCGTATGGCATGGCTCTAGCTGCAGCAGGTTTTCTGAATGTCCTGAGAATGCCAGTCATGGTGGAAGTGGGCTTCAATAATGGACCATCTGTCCGCACAATAGAACTCTTGTTTGAGATAATCCTTAATTCCAAGGCTTTTGTCTATAGACCGCAAGTCGGACAGCAGTCTAACTGTAATGTTATTAGAAATGTAGTGATCATGACAGAATATTTGTAAAAAAAAATACAACCTAATAAGTTGTAATGATGATTTATATTAAACATCTGTAACCTGGAACTGAACACCATCCTGCTGCTGAATCTTGGTCCAACAGGCCTCAGGTGGTCGGAATCAGCAGCTCCCCATCATCCACACTGGTCCACAGCATGGGGAGGTCCTCAGGGGGAGGTGTTAGGTCCAGGATGGGTTTGGGGAAATATACACAAAGACAACTGTGCCTCAGCGACCTGGTGACATGTTTTACCCCCTCGTGTTTCCTTGCAGGTGGTGATGAAGAATACATCTACATGAACAAAGTAATCGTCAACAAAGACACCAACGGTAGGAATCTGACCTTAACCTCCAAACCTCCTTCTCTCTACCTCTCAAACTCTCTGTGCCTTTAGACAGTTTAAACATTCAGTTAAAATGTAACTAGTAAATGCTTAGTAAGGTCAGTGCACTGATCTATCTAAAACAACCTTTTACTGGCCTCTAATGTATAGCACGCATGTTCTAGAATAAACAACCTGACCCACACTATAAAAACCTTCCGCTGCTCATTGGAGATGATTATAATATGGACACCATTTACCAGCAGAGCAGATGGCCAGGAAAGCAGCCCCCATCCACCCACCCAACACCACCTCCCAGCCCACCCCCACCATTTCCTGCCTGTTTCTTCGAAGCCGCGCACCATCTGAGAGTGACCTGTTTTGTTTGGACAGAGCTGAAGAATGTGGTTTTTAGCTGGAGCTCAGCCACAGGTTTTTCTGATGTGAGAAACAAAGGTTCTCACCCGTAGCCTGAAACTGCAGCACAGGAGTGGTGTAGATAGCGTAGATATGGTGGTTATCTTATGGTCGTGTCAGCGGTGTGCACACTGTGCATGTCAACAGTGTTATGATGATGGTGTTCTTGGTTACACAAAGGGGTTTTATTCAAAGCTGTGAGGCAAAACTTGTGTTCTGAGGACAAGATCAGAAACAGGCCTGGCTTTTTCCACGTGGATACATAAAAGCTTATAGCCCTAAACTGGATTCGATAAAGAAAGGACCGATGAGGCTGATGAGAAAAGAAGATATTTCTGGCATTTGTAATCGTCGTATTTATTTTAAAACTTTTATCTCTGATATGTATTTTACGATTTACCGTACTTTTGCTTCACTGAGGGATCTCTTATTTACTTCTTTGTAGATAGCGTTCCTGCTCAGCTCTGTCAGATAAACATTAACCTCTAGCCTTCAGAGCATTAGGTTACATAAAATACAGGCAGACACCAGGAGAAAACAACAAGAACGACTGTCCAAATCCAATAAAATCAGCACTTTTAAATGATTAACTCAATGAGCGTGTTCTATGGGAAAAAGTGGCCTTGCCATTTTATTTATTTAATTTTGACCCAGGATTGTATTTAAATGCTTTCCCATCGTTTGTGTTTAGCAGTCGATTGACCTAATCAGGAAGGTTCTGCTTTTACAGTACAGCAGTATAGAAATACGTTTATACAGATGAAATCTATAAAAATGTAAGTGTGGGTTATTGTTTTAACAATTTAGCTTAATTTTAATTTTAATTTTAATTGCGAGGGGCACCCCTGTAGACTTGCTGACAACCACCCCGGTGCATCAAAAGGAGCCCTAAATCACATTCCAACTTCAGATCTAGTTAACAATAAAGCCCAGCTCAGACACTAAAGTCATGTTGGAGGTCCATCCTCTTCCATGTGTCCAGGTACACCTCGTCTGAACTCAAACTGAACTAGGCTTCCTCTATGCTCTACTGTGCTCTGCAGAAGAAATCCATGACAGACCCAGGTGCACAGAGATCTTTAAAAGCAAAACTTGCATTTGCTAAATCACTCTGATGCAGTACAAAAGATCTGCTCAGAAAGTTCCAGCACAACTTTCAGAAGGTCCTGAAGATAAGTGCAACTGGAATCAGTGTGCAGGTCAACATACTGACAAATAAGCCGAGTGTCCCAGTTTTCAGATGATTTTTGATGAAGCAGTTGTGCTTGAAGACCATACCAGTGTGGATCATTGTCACATTTTAATACGGAGCAAATGATTCTGGTTTTAGTTGCACAAGCCAGAAACATTTCCTGAGTTTTGTGAAATCTCAACAGAAACAGCCACTTAAACACCCAGGCAGCAACGGCCGTGAGAGAAGTGAGTTTCCAAAAGTGAGAGAGTTGTCCATCTGTGAAAGTGAAAGAAAAAACTAAACAGGAAAGAATTGGAAGTTTATAATATCTTACCATTGTCTTTGAACTTTGAACAGACACACACACAGAGTGGCCTCTCCTAATATAAACCATTGTACCAGCTGTTGCTAATCAGAGCAAATGTTGTGCGTGTGTGTGTGTGTGTGTGTGTGTGTGTGTGCGTGTGTGCGTGCGTGTGTGTGTGTGTGTGTGTGGGTGTGTGTGTCTTCAAACTTAAGATGCCAAACATTTGTTTCACTTCACTTGTAATCTGAAAATGTTTCCAGTTCAAAAACTTAAAAATGGAAAATTGTTTTCAATGTGACATGAATGTCACAGTGTCACAGTTTTGGCATTGTAGCCTCCCCTAGACCCTCAGATGTGTCCAGCAAAGACCTTTTTACCATTCTTCCCGTCTGCTCCCAGCTGTGGGCTAACTGGTCCTGTCTTGGGTAGCCTGAGTAAACACGTCCAGAGTGAGCCGCTCTTTGGAAATCCCTTCATCTGCCTGCGGGGTTTCCACCCACCGTCGGTGATGGTGTATTCAAGAGTTAGCATATGTTTCACTGTGAACGCAGAGTCGCCCCTTATCATTGCAGTGAACAGCGCCCCCTTGCTGTTGATGTAATGTCCCGGCATGGCTGTCCACTGGCGACTTGTAATACTGTAGCAGTCTATGAGACAGCGCAGGAAGTCGTCTCCTGGCCCGTTCCGCATCACGTACAGATGGTCTCTATGAGCCACCATGCAGTGTCCGTAGCTTTGAGGTTTGATCATAGTCGTTTCAAGTCTCCATTCATTTTTCACTGGGACGTATTCATAGATGTCGGTGGTGTCCGGCGGTTTCCAGAAGCAGACGAATATCCGCCGTCTGGCAACAGCACAAGCTGTGGATGCGACAGGCCTCGGTGTTTGTCGTATTGATGCCCACTCTCCCGTCTCCACATTATAACTCTCTGCCAAGGAGATGATCTGTTTTTGGAACTCACCGCCAATGGCATACAGTCGTCCATTGTGTCCAAGCAGAGTGAAGTTATATCTCGGTTGCTGGGGACCGGGGAACGTGGTCCAAACCCCTGACTCTGGGTTGTAGCAAAAACCGTTGTCCACAGTGTCTTTGCCATAACCATAAACTCCTCCAACAACATACAAACAGTTGTCAAGCACTGCGACTCCAGCCATGGAGGTGCTGCACAGGGTTGGGAGATCTGTCAGATGCTTCCACTCTCCCTCTTTTTCGTCAAGGTAGCAAACAACCCTAAACGAGTCATGGAGCAGTTCCACTGATGGCGTGTGTGTGCCAATAGCAACGTAGGAAGCGGGAGACAGTGATTGACAATATTCAATGAGTTTATGAGGAAGGCAGCCCTCTGCATCTTCCTTCAGATCATCAAAAGCATCACGAAGAAAAAGAGCAGCATTTTGGTAGAGGGTGTGTACTCCAAAGACTGAGGCGGCATGATAGAGCAACAGGCAATTTTCCGAGTCAACGATATCACACAGATGCTGCACCAGGCATGCAACCTGCAGGAAAGCAGCACACTCCACAGCTTCTACCAGCTCGTCCGGGTCAGAGAAGGTGGGAATCTCCCCCCTGCAGACAGCCAGGGCGGTCAGGAAACTCCGTGCGCTCACTCCTCCTCTCAGGTGGAGTTCGTCCTGATGGTTTTCTATCATCCCTGACCTAAAGAGGGCACAAAAGTAGCTGCTGCACTTTGCCAGTAAGTTCCGCTCAACTGTGAACCGACTCCCCTCCACTTTCACCCTCACCCAGCCAGCCCGGTGGTCTCGCCACTCCGGATCAGGGATCGCGTTCTCTGCTTGGATTCCCAGATTGGCTCCGGCCACTTCTGGGACTTCCATGATTTCTTTAATCTCAGTTCCTTTGGTTGCTCAAATTAGTCCTGAGTACCAACAAAGAACAAGTCACGCGTAGATTGGTCACATTTTCCCATCGGGCTGGACGGTAAATTAGGGTTTGTGGAGTTCTATGGCGTCCTGTCTGCCTGTCTGAAAATAGAGCTGTTCTATAGATAGCTGCTGTGTCACTTGGAAGCATCAGGCAGAGAGAAAATCTGTTGACATGAACAGTTTGCAGCCATGTGGCAACCAGCTGATGATCATCTACACGACATTATATTGTAATTTTGTGTTATATGCAAAATCTCTCCCCCTTTCCTTTCTACACATTATAAATTTTTGAATGCTTAAAGGAATCACTCATTTTCAATATTTTTGTAGAACTAAAAAAAAAAAAGATTTATGAGGTTAGAATATTCCCAAGTCGAAAAGTAATGGAAAATGAGTAGAGAATAAGCGCAACCATGTGAAACTTCTGTTCCCACCGTTCAGTGAAGCAGTTTTCTTTTTTTTTTAATTCATCTGCAATGCAATTAGAACAGTTTGGATTTTGCATAACCATAGCAAAGTTTTCTGGCCAATTACTTTTATCACTAATTTCTCCACTCTTATAGGCTTTTAGAGCAGGCTGGGAGTGGGTGTGCATGTGTGTGTGCCCATTCCGTGTGTGTGTGTGTGTGTGTGTGAATTCAAACTCTTGGCATGGGAACCGGGGATTTTCCACGTTCTAGACTATTCATTTTTAGTCAGAGCCCCTCCACCACGCCCCGATTCCTCCTCCACAAACCCACTTTCCTCACATTGTTGTTTATTCTCTGACTTCTCGATCCCTTCCTTCTCCCCACTAGAGAGTTGGGGTAAAATTGGGTTTCGGTGAGGATTAGTCTAAGGGTGAGGGTCAGGGGTTAGTTGGGATGAGTAGGGTTAGGGTAAGGGGCCGAGTAATACATTACATATGTAAGTCCTCACTAAGATAGAAGTCTGTGTATGTGTGTATGTGTCTTTACAACGTTCTGTTTAATATCAGGCCAGGTGGTCTGCCCTGTGACACAGTATACGTCTCTCCAGCTTTAGACCAAAAACAGGCTGACTCGTTTTATTTTATTTTATTTTTTTTAGACGAGAGTGAAACAGGGTAAAAGAGAAAGAAACAACAGATAAGGCAGAGTGGGAGGTCTGTAGGGGGCTCCTAGGCTCTGGAATGCATAGCCCTTTGCTTTTAATTAATAACAGATGCCTGAAAGTGCATGTTTTTAGCGCACACTCTGAGGCCGTTGACTGTCGCGCCTCCATCAGCCCAGGAATTTGTGCTGCTGTCAGACTCGCTGAACACAGAAGAGCCTAACACTTTCTGGATCACGAGTGTGATTAGTCTGGATGTCCTTCATCAATGCAAATACATTACTTGATTGTGAGAATGAACCCCATTAGTAAAATAAAGTTATTAAGATGGAGTTATTATGCCAAAGTCAGATGCAAATATAATATTAATCAGGTGTGTAAAAGATTGGCCCGTCTGAGGAAAAACAAGGTTAGGAATATGTTATCCCTTCACATTCTAAAAAAATACCTGTATGTGTTCACTGTCTGTATGCATGAAAGCCCACTTACTGCCTGCTTGGAACAACTTGCCGATATTTCATCAACACATTTTAATTTCTGGCGTGAATGGGCAGAAAGTCACATGCACTCTGACATGAAGCTGCGGTTATGTTCATTCGTGTGTCAGGGCTGGTGGCGAGGATCCAAGTGCAACACAACAGGTAAGTGAAATCACGTTGAATCCACTCACAGGTAGATATGACAAAATGATGATTTGGCATAGCACAGGTAGAGCGTAGAGGAGCGGAAAACACCGACCAGCAGCTGTGACATCATGACTCATGAGCATCCAGAAGTTTTTATAATAATTAGGTTTTACAGTGCTTACGTACATTTTATCAACCAAAGATTAACATATCATGACCACATTCTCATTAGTGTAAAGTTCGTGTAATTCTTCAAATTAGAACCATAAACCATAAGTGACTGTGTCCTCAGTTAGTATATGCTGCTGAAGTTTGGTCTGCTTGTGCAATAAACGCAAAGCAAACAGTCTTTGCTACTGTTGTGTGTTGAGGGTGAGATATCCACAAGGCCTGACAGCTTATATAATTATTTAGAATTATACCACCGATGCTGAGAGGAATTTGTTTGTGATTACAGTCGTGAAAGTGTAGGAATGTGGTGGGAGGCTTTACTGCTACCTATAGATGTGGTCACAACCACCAACTGCTCATTAAAAATGGCCCTGTTCTTAATTACTGAACTGCTGGTGTGTGTGTGCACACATATACACACACAACACACACACAAACACACATGGGAGTAGTATGGAAGAAGTGGTGCTTGCGCACCTCGGTGGAATGCAACTGTTGTTGTCAGATCTGTGGTTTTGGGCTATCTCGGTTTACATTCTGTAATAACGTTGGATTGCATCACTTTGGAGGAGGAAAGCTGGCGTTTGTACAAAACCCTGGCGCTGGTGTTTGCTGATCTCTGCATATTGAAAAATCCCATCAGCACCATAGCTGATGCAACTTCCCTGAACCCCAGAGATAACACATAACTACGCAGAGTCGTCATCATCTCTGTCAGCCATCTTTAACGTGTGACCGCAGATGCGCGTCCAATATGGACAATAAAAAAGAGCGTTGAAAGAACAGTCTGGCTTTGGTCATGACTGGTCAGACTGGACGTCTTCTGCCAGAGCTGATCTATTTCCACCGGTGGAGCAACATGAAGCATGTGAAGTTGCCGTGCTGGACAGAGACCCTGACCGTCTCATCTCCACCCTTAAAACAACAAACTCTGATCCTTTGACTTACTTCAAGATGTTGGACTCTGTGAAAGCTCATATTCTCCGCAGAGCTAGCCTCCCTCCGGCTCTCTTTGCATGATGAATGGAGCTCTTCTGCTTATGGGTTGTATTTGGGATTTCTCTGATCTTGCAAAGAATGTGACAGTCTGGGGGGGGTGGGGGGGGGGGGAGGCAGTGGACTGAAGCACCACAGACAGTTCATTTTACTGGTGGGAGAAAAAATCAGACAGAAGAAATGACATTTTTGTTCTATATAAGTGAGGTTTCCTGGAGAGTTCACGCAGCAGTATAGATAGGCAGCATCAGCTGTGTCCATGTTTGTGTCAAGAAAAATGAGCAAAACGTCGATGGGATAAAAATGCACGGACAATGCATCAGTGTGTTAAGAATGCTTCCTCTTTATCGTTCACCTAATACCTCTCTTCCGGACACTGGAAAGATGCTGATCTCAGTTCTAGAAGACAGACCAAACACGCTTATCAGGCATCACCAGGCGAGATTACGAGAGTCATCACCACAGGTGAAGAGGTTTCTCTCGCACCCAGTATGGATACATACGTGTGTGTGTGTATTTCTGAGAGGAGGAGAGACGCTGTGTCCAAGGCCAATCACTCGAAGATGCTTAATAATTATTAATTAATGTCATGTCTAACTTTTTATGTGTACTAATGGGATATACTGCTTGGTTAGGGAGCATTTGGATCTACATTTTCTCTGTGTAGAATATGTTGAGTGCACTAAATAGGGTACAGTGATGGGAACTCCCTAGTCAGTGCATTTGATAGGGAATTGGGGGTATTTTCCAGAGAAAAACAATGAAAGAGAAGTCCAAATTTGTAGATGGTGTAGCAGATCCTTTGTGGCAATGACGTTATGCCAAAGTCAGAGAGTTGGGTTCTTTTCATGCGGCATTGGAAGAGGCAGCCACAGACAGGCTGTGCCACACAGGAGAGGAGTAAAAGAGTCAGAAGCCAAGCCAGACTGCTGATGGATTTCAGGAAAACCACGGGGCCCACACACACGTAGATAAACATTCAAATACTTCTGCAGTCTCTTTTTTTGTTTTTTCCACGCTCACACTCAGTCAACCAGTCAGCTGCTCAGACGGCAGCGGTGACATGAGGAATCCCCAACGTTCATCTGACCAGGCAGACAAATTAACTGCATGTTCAGTCTGAGGGAGGGGCAGACGTTTTCACTGCCATTTAGCTCAACCAAAACAAATTCTCTCACTTTTAGGGGAAAAAGGATCTCGGTAGTGCTTTGACTGGGGAGCAGACTCTGTTGCAATTAGAGTATTTAGGAACCCTGACAGATTGCTCTGTGGGTGCTCGATGTTGTTCTTTCATGTTTCTACTGTAGCCCGAATATGGGCAGACCTAAATAAGCTTAAATATTCTTTGTTTCACACTATAGTAGCAAAAATTTGAATCCCTGTCCTAATCTCTTAAGATGTGAACAATAATAAGACTTTGGACAATGAATTCTTGAAGATGCAGTTGTGGATAATGTTTTTTGTTCCCCTACAGCCACCGTAGGTCCTCTGCCATGCACATCTCCACCAGAAGGTCCTAACCTTACACATGGGCCCTTTACTAGTCGGCTAAAAAATATGTCTGGAAAGTTTCTCACCCGTCTGAAGCGAGCTCTCGTCCTTGTCCTCTCTCAGGCTCTGGTGGGCCATGAGCCAGTCCCCTTCCCCGCCACGCCTGTTCCAGCCTGTAATGATGCATCAGAGAGTTACTACGAGGAGGCTCAACCCTACGGGGAATCCTTTAACGGTAAGAACCGAAATTTCTCACAAAGACAAACTGTCCAACTGTTGCTCATGAGAGAAACAGTGAACCTCATTACAGGTTTCAGAGAAGATGCTCACCATTAGCTCAAGTTTGATGCACATCTCCAAACTCTTTTAGGCAGGCTTTGTTTAGATTTAAGTATTTGAAAAAAAAAACACACTTTCCACTCTTCTTTTTTTCACTTTTCTGACACTTCCCAAGCTTTTACCCTATCTCTGTTTTTTCTTCTTCGTGGATTTGTTTAGATCTGTACACTTTGGGCCTTCTATGTGGGTTCTGGATGTGCTCTCTCATCGGTGTGCTCTTGTGAGCACGTTTCCGTGTTCAGGCAGTTGCATGCGCTCAGCCGTCATGCATGCTGGAGATAGATGCCATCTTTACCGGAGGTTTAAGGCCTGAAGTGCAATCAGAAGCAGCATCACTTTTCTGAATTTGCTTCCTCAGACGACGGGGAGGCAGTCAGCAGTTCCTACGAGTCGTACGACGAGGAGGAAATGAGCAGAGAGAAGTCACCGTCGACGCAGCACCAGTGGCCATCGGCGGAAGCGTCCATCGAGCTGATGAAGGACGCCCGGATCTGCGCCTTTCTGTGGAGGAAGAAGTGGTTGGGCCAGTGGGCCAAGCAGCTCTGCGTGATCAAGGACCACCGACTGCTGGTGAGTTCAGGACTTTGGCCTCAGGCACTAAAAAGGGAGATTATTGTCGTCACATTTCCTGTCACACATTCCTTTTGACACTTCACGTCATTTCCACTTCACAGTGCAAATGATGTGATGTTTGTTCTGTAGCAAAATGTTAGTTTAAGACCAACTTTGCTTTTTAATTTATTTTTGTTCAAATGGCTGAAACAAAGGAGGAAACAAACTGCATTAAAAAGCTAAAATTGTGAAATTGTAGTTTTTATTGAAAGTACAAGTGTGTCACTGTGCCTCTCCCAGTGCTACAAGAGCTCCAAGGAGCAGACGCCGCTGCTGGACGTGAGTCTGCTGGGCTGCAGCGTTGTCTACAAGGAGAAACAGCTGAAGAGAAAGGAGCACAAGCTGAAGATCGTTCCAGTGGGGGCGGAGGCCATCGTGCTGGCTCTACAGAGCAAAGAGCAAACAGAGCAGTGGCTCAGGGTAATCTTTGTGAATCACCGGCTGAAGGCGGGTAAACTGCTCAATCTTGTGTAAACTGCTCAATCTTGCCTTCATCAGGTAATTCAGGAGATCAGCCCCAAGCCAGCAGACAACTGGGAGCCCCAGCCCTCGGTGTTCGACTCCCCGAGGCTCATTTGTACAAAGGTGTGTTCATGTGGAACAGCTCCGAGCTTCTCCCAAACCGTTAGGGCCACACTGTAGCTGGTGTTGTTGTGATCCTCCAGGGAGAGCTGACCGAGAGACACTCAGTGGCGTCGGAGAGCGGCAGCAGCCCTGACAGTCACGCCGAAACTCCCGAATGCAAAGACGGTGAATTATTTAGCCGCGTCACGGTGGCGTAACGATACACAGCCGGCGCCGCCGAGGTCATCTGATCATGCCTTTCATTCATCCACAGTGAAGAAGAAATACGGTCCAGGTTTAATGCTCAGCAACCTCATGAACATCGGGAAGAAGAAATTGTCCTCATTAGACAACCCGGAGAAATGTGTGGACACCTCAGGTGAGGTGAGGTAGAGCTCGTCACACACACACACACACACACACACACACACACACACACACACACACACAGGAGTGTTGGGCCAGGAATAAAGCGTAAATGTTGAAGATGTGGGTCACCTGTTTCTGTGAATGTCCATCTCTGGGTTTCTGCGCTAGTTCCATCGCAACATAATAACGGCCAAGAAATGTTGTCCCCATGATTCCGATAATTATTGTCCTGAGTGATGGGCTGTTTCCTCAGGCTACCTCAACGTCCTGGTGAACAGCCAGTGGCGCACCTGCTGGTGTCTGATCAAGAACGGGCAGCTGTGGTTTTACCAGGACAAGGGCAAGAACAAGGTGAGCCAGCCGGCCTTGACGCTGGAGGGATGCAGCGTTTTGGCCGACCCCAGCCCGGAGCACCTGTATTCCTTCAGGATCGACATGGACGGCACCCAACTGGCCACCCTCGAGGTACGCGCCCGCCGTTTTCTGCCAGCCTGCTGCTGGCCTGCCGATGTTTGCCACTGTGTGCTTTTACTGGAACGGCTGGAAGAAATAACAGTCATTTGAGCTCGCAAATATTCACTGGCGAGTAAATAGCCTCCGCCAAAGCGTTGTTTGAGGGCGTTGAAGGATCTGGTGGGTGAAGTGCCAGATGAAGGAAACGGTGTTTTATCTCTGGTGTTGCTTTTCCTGTTTACCACAGACAGTCCGATAGCTGCTTATAGGAATGTGAAATAAATCATCTCACCATCTCTTGGAAATCACTGACATCAGCATACGTAATTTATGTGTTAGCACAAGGTTTTGTGTGTGTGTGTGTGTGTGTGTGTGTGTGTGTGTGTGTGTAGTACCAGGCACTGAAATTTCATATTTAGTATAGTTTAGTATGAGTCAAAGGCTTGTGTGTGTTGGTAATAGTAAATAATGCTCGCGTCTCTTAGGCCAAGACATCTGCTGAAATGGGTCACTGGCTGGGCCTACTGCTGTCACAGACTGGGAGCAAGACGGACCCCGAGGACCTCACATACGACTACGTCAACGCCGAGAGGATCTCCACCATCGTCAACGCTGCCAGGACGTCCTTATAGTGAGATCTCCTCTGGGCACATCTGGCTGCTGTGTAATGGATTGAGAGGGTGCTATTTCTGCGCTCATCTGTGTCCTTGCAGTTTGATGCAGAGGAGGTACTCGGAGCCAAACACCTACATTGACACGCTGCCCTCCAATCCTCACACCTCCGATGAACTGTACGATGATGTGGCGTTCACTGCTGACCCAGAGGTTTGTTTTCCCAACTTGGAACATAAATGGAGCCACAACGGACGCAGTCCTCAACTGGCCTCATACTCCCTGTACCACTCCAACCTTCCACCTTGCTGACCTCAAGGTCACAGCACAAGACTCAGAAGCACGTGGTTATAACAGTTATTACCTTATGCATTCTTGGCGCCCCCTAGTGGTCAGTTTTCCGGCTAGTCAGGACAGATATTATTGGTAATTGCTCACAAAATTGACTTTTTACTCTGAATCTTTCTTTTCCATGACTTTTATGATGGGTCAGGGAGAGGGTCTAGTCCTCCGCTGAGGATTTTATAATATTCTTTTTAAAGGACAAGAACCAGGTTAAAAATGATCTTCCTTTGGAACCTAATCAGTGAAAATGTATAAACAATCTGGAGCACCAAAACCTGTTGCTCTGAAGTTTCCACTCATATTTCATGTCTTTCTCCTGTTTCCCACAGGATAGTGAAGATTGTGGCCTGGCAGACATCCGTCTGCAGGAACAGAATGACACCTGCACAGAGGTTACAGAGGACCAAGTAGGAGCAGAGCCACCAGCCAGTGAGAGCAGGGTTTACCTGGACCTGGTTCCTGTCAAATCCTTCCTCCACACATCCTGTGGGCGTAAAAGTCCCAGCGTAAAACACGACACTTGTACTCAAGATTCAACAGAGGAGGTGGGAGAACCTTCATCTGAGATAAAAGAGGTGCGGAATTTGGACATATTTTATGGAATTGTTCATATTTGATTCCACCTTTCATCCTAAAACCAGTTCCAGGTCATCCCCTCTGCCCCTGCTCAGCCTGACCCAATGCCCGTTTTAAACAAGACCAGTTCAACCAACAAGCCGGAACAAGAGAAGCCGTCGACGCCAACAGCTCCCCAGACTCAGACTCTCCAGCCACTCAAGACCTCCCAGAGTCAGGAGACTCCTAAGAAATCTAGTCTGGGAATCACGCAGGCTTTCAGCTCGACGGGGGTGCAGGTCCAGAGAGGCCTTCAGCATCCTGCTGGGTTCCCTCAGAGTCCTCAGCCACTGCGGCCAAAGGCCCACCCTGTAGGTGAGGATGGCTTCTCTGTCAGTGGAGCTGGCCTTGTACCCAGGACACGATCAGAAATATAAGAGGAGGTCAACATTTCTGTATGTGGCCTTAATCTCAAAGTTTACACAAAGATGTAGGTGTGAGCAGATGTAGCAGGCATGGATCAACGGTGAAAATGTTTATAGGGTCTCCGGGTGCGGTGGAAGGCAAACTAGGCAAGAACCGCACGGAGGCACGACTGCGGCGTTACCTCGACGAGCACGACCGCCTGGAAAGGGAGAGGGAGGAGGTGAGGGCCAGTCTGGCAAGCCTGAAGAAGGAGAAGAGGGAAATCAAGGAGGAGCTCAGCAGTTGCCACGGTACAACCGCGACACTTTGCACACGTTGGTCTCTCCTGACCTGTGCGATGACGGCTTTCTGTTGTCCCCAGATCCCAAGGAACAGGCCTTACTGGAGGCTCGGTCAAAGCAGAAGGAGGAGGAGTGTCGGGAGGCAGAACGCCGAAGGGTGGAGGTTGAACTCCAGCTCGTGGAGGTAAAGGAGAACCTAAAGAAGGCGGAGTCTGGGCCGTTCACACTAGGAACCACCCTAGACAGCAGCCTGCAGGAATCGCTCTCGGTGAGTTCCACGTCTGCCGTCAGATAGGTTTGTCCCACTGCTGGAGCTGCTGCTAACCACACCTCCACCTTTTTAGAGTCGGGCAGCAGCCTCGCCTGCTTCCCAGATATCATCGCCTGCAGCCCCAACGCCCCAACCCATAAACAGCAACAGCAGCTTAGATGCAGCCTCGCCCGTCTTTACTGCATCGGTGCTGAAACCCAGACCCGCCGCCATCATGGCCAGCAAAGGAAAAGTCCTGCAGAAGGCGAAGGTGAGAACACACCAGGTTTGACACAAACGCAGATTTCACACACGGTTTCTTCACGTCATCCTCTGCTCTATCAACAGGAGTGGGAGAAGAAATCCACCACTTAAAAAGTGAACCTGTTTCCCAACGGCACGACCACCAACAGCCATTGCCCCAGTCGTCTTCATCAGAACCTCGGGATGATGATAGAACCAATCGGATGTGTACAAGGCTCCTCACAGACCACTGGAAAAGAGATATACTAACTGTGGTAGTATGTTCATACTACTGACACAGGCAAACACATGTAGGCGTATGTTGGCCAGTCTAAAGAAGAGGTCTTGACATTCAGGACAGCAAAAAAATGTAAAACCACTTGAGTCCTGTAGCTTGGTCCATATATGCTGGTAGCCAAGATGTACATATATATTTACACCATTTTGCAGCCTTTTGGCTTGTATTGCTAGCTAAAAATGCACTTTTTATTCAAATAAATATGTACTGACGATATTGTCTCGAGGGTCATTTGTGAAAAGGCCTTTTTGTTGGGCATGGGGCACCTCAGTCCGGACGGTCAGCCGGAAGTCTGAAGTCTGATTAAAGCCAGAGCAGAAGTCTTGGAACGCATCTCATCCATGTCTTTATTTTCTGCTCTTTCCTAAAGCTCATCATGTTCCAGTCCCTAAATACATACAGTATATACAAATGCTAATTTTTTTATATAGGTGAGAAAGAAAAATCTGACACAAATATTAAATATATACCACAAAGATTCCTTTGGCACAAATTTCCTTTCTGAGTTTCTGTTGTAGGAGGGTTGTTAACATTTAAAAGATGGAAAACATACAAAACTGAATATTAGAACAGTCTGACACTTTACATATGTGAATAGGACTGTATTAGGAAACTGAACAGAGCATTTTATTAACACTGAATTAGTGACGTGAGCCTGAAGGCACTTGCTAAGGTTCCTGTGACCTCTGAGTTCATGGCGCTGTCAGGCTGCGTGTCTCTTGGGCTGCAGTTTGAAGACCTGCAGAAGCTCCTGGTGGCTCTTCTTCTGCCGGCTCTTCTTTCTCAGACCGGTGGGCTTCGGGCGATCTCCTCTCGATGAGGGTCTGCTGCTTTCTGTAGAGCATCCGCAGAGGAAAAAAGAAAGTTCAGAGCTCATTTGGACCTAAAGTAGCTTGAAGGAGCAGCGTTTTCCCACTGTTGCCACTGACTCGTTTCACACTGTGGTCCTTCGTAGCCTCGGCACTGGCAGCGGAAGCTGGCTCCAGACAGCGTGCAGACGCCGTCGTGCATGCACGGGTTGGGTTTGCACAGATTTACTGGCATCTTAGCCTCTGAACGAAAAAAAAGGAGAATTAATACGTTTTTTTAACTAGGTAAAGAAATACTGTAATAATAATAATATAATGCAGTTCTTTATTAACTAGAGATACTTTACAGATTATCAGCCTGATTAGTTTTCGCTCATTTTCTGAGTTTTGGATGCTTTTTACATCACTGTGGTTTAAGAGGAGAACAAGCTGTCCTGGACAAGTCAGAAATCAAATGTCTGTGGATTCACCTGAACACAACATCTGCACCAGCACATCCTCAAAATACTTGAGGTCCTCATACGACGGCACCAAAATCAGGTGTTCCTCAGAACCAGCGATCTGCAGCAGCTTCTCTCTCTGCATATCTCCGATGCCGACCACGAATACCGACACTCCGTTGTCTCTGAGCTTCTGAGCTGGAACTACAGCGTCGGTGCCTCCGGAGCCGTCTGTAACCACCACCACTGCTTTGTTGACTCCCAGACGTGCACCTTTGTCCACTGTCAGGACGTCAGAGTGGACGTGGAGCAAGGCTGTGCCTGTTGAGGCCACTCCACCCATGTAGCTGGCTTCGCCTATGGCCGTGAGGACAGCAGAGCCGCTGTCATGGGTGTCCAGGTTAAAGACGGTGGTGGCCCTTCGGCTGTAGGCCACAAGCGCAAGCTGAGCCACGTCGCGGTTGATGTCGAACTGCACGCTGAGGCTGCGCACAAAGTCACACAGGGTCAGGAAGTTGTCACGGCCAACACCGTCGGAGGCGTCAAGAGCAAACACCAGATCCAAGGCCTGACCCAGACAACCTGAAGGAGTTTAGGATAGAAAGAAAAAAATATCAGTCAGACTATGTTTCTTTTGACTGGAGAGCCCTTCCTTTAAAAAGAATAATGTCTTTAACACATAACATAGAAAAAACACCTTAATCTCTACATGCTGGAAATGTTTTTCTGCAACATGTTATATTTTTCAGCACATTAGTGAAAAGTTACTTCCTGATCTGCCAAAGAAATGTAGCTGTTGTGTGACAAGTTTCTTCTGCCTTCTTTAAGCGGTTGACTACGATCTCTGTATCAGAGGGAAGATGCTCTTTGCTGCCAGAAGATGGCGCCAAAGTACCAGCATTAGCGACAACTGCAGAGCTCTGTCAGAAGAGTTTCCTGCTATCTTCAATGAACTCATTCTTTGGGTTAAGTTTGCAATTAATCAGGCAGTTAGTTGCTCTTTTCTCAAGTACCTTGTGTATCCACACTGCAGATTTTGGCCTTGAGCTCTGGAATCTTGATACCAAACTCAGATGAGGAGTAGGTGACGGTCCTTTGGGGATTTCCCGTGATAGTATTTAACTGGCTCTTTAAGTAGTGGGGCCCCATCCCTATTAGGAAGATCTCTCGGTCTCGTGCGTATCTGGAAGCCTCCACAACTTCATCTACCGCTGGCGTGGATGTCATCAACACCACAACGCGAGGGAGATCGTCTGACACGTCAGCAAAAACCGGCGTGCTCACGAATCCGTGACGCGTGACGTAGCGAAGGGCCTGGCCTGTCCGGGCCTCCCCGCCATACTGCTGAAGAGCCTCCACAGCTTTAAGGAGACTCTTTGGATCCCCTCTGAACTGGCCCACCTGGGCCTCGACTCTGGTGTCACTGCCGAACACGGCCAGGCCTACTTTACTGGGACTGTCAGACCCGATCACAGTCTGTAGGAATCGTTTTAGGAAGGATTTGAGGCGGAGGAAGCCTTCCAGCGTCATGGCAGAAGATCCTTCCACCAGGAAGAGCAAGTCTACAGAGCAGTCCAGCGACAATGCAGGAGCTGTGGGGAGAGAAGGAGCCGATTTGGGTTATTCCCTCCATCACCCATCTGAGGAAACCACGTGACACAACATGAACTAACCACAGTGTGGGTCCCCTCCATACCCAGGTGGGCAGACACAGCGATAGCCCTCGGATCCTTCAGATACACAGGTTCCACTGTTCAGACAGGGCTGAGAGTCACACGGATCTATGGGAGGGGTGAAAGGCAGCATGACCTCCACACACACACACACACACACACACACACACATCGCAAGATCACCAATGAAGACCTCACCCAGCTGTTACCTGGACAGATAGTCCTGTGGCAGACTGTCTGGTGCCTCTTGTAAACCTTGTTGTACCTGTGCACAGTTATTTAGATGGTTCACAAATTCACCTCAGTTTCAGTTTACAAAGCAAATCAGAAGTGTGTCTTTTGATCACTAAAGAGCTTCGGTCAGAGACTGTTGACGCTCCTCCTTCCCCTCCCCTCCAAAAGAAAGGAGCAAAAACTCAGTGAGGGATAAAACTGGTGACAGTTGCACAGCTGGATTATGAGTTCTTACTGCCATTGGCCATCAGGCTGCGATGTAGTGTTAAATTAATTTGGACAGAGGCAATCTTATTTTGCACTGGAGCTCAACCCTGACGGAGGCCACCGATGCTGCCGTCTTACCCAGCAGAGCAGCAGTCATGTGGTTCACTGAGCAGAGACAATTGAGAGTACATCTCGCCTCCCCCACGGCCCCTCCACCCTCCCACTCTGGTACTGTAGCAGCCTTTTTTTGGGAAACTGTCTAAGGCAAAGAAATGTGGCGTTTTCTCTGCCCATCAACCCACTCAGGATTTTCATCGTCACGCCAAACAGCCCACTCGCCTGTAGTGTGGACAGAGAGACGTGTACGGGGAATAACCCTTGGTTCCTTTCCAGCACATGAAATTCCCCAGAAGCTCTTTGACGGTCTCCAGTGTCTTCCTCTCGCAGGGGAAGGAACGCATGTGGCAACCTGGGAAAGAGTAAAAGAGAAATCGGCCAGCTTCTTTTTGATTCATCATGTCCAGCAGTAGAATTGTTACAGATCATCTTTACACATTGATTTGGATCCATGTATGTTTAGTTTTAGGGTCAAGAAAGTCTAAAAGTTTTTAGTTTTTTTTTTTTCTTAAGGTGGTATTTTATATAAGTGAGGATTGGCAGTGGTCCTGCCCCACCTGGACTGGTAGCTTTAAAATCACACCCCTTTATCAGGGTGTGATTGAGTTGTACTAGAAAGTGTCAGTTTTTAACAGTGGACTATTTTATGTCAGAAAAAAAGGAAGAAATAATTAAAAAATGACAAAACAGGATTTTTCCTGTCAATGTAATCAGTGGTAGTTTCCAGATTCGCTCCGGGGCCGCTTGTTTTGCCTGTAAGGACACCGACACTGGTGGGAAATCCTCAACCATGACTGACGGCTCTCTCCACTCACTATGTGCCAGAACGGTTTCAGTCTGCCAGCAGTGGGGTTACTGGGGTGCCTGTGGTGTGCAGAATGACCCGCTGACCTTGAGGTGTGGCGCTGCAGACAGAGAAGGTGGCCAGTGTGGTGTACAGGCCGTTGACTGCGTCGTAGAAATGCTCAGCAAAGAAAACGTGGTTTTCCACAGGCTCACTGGCCAGAGCGTGCAGCTCCTCCCACCTGGAAAGACACACTTTTTGTTAGTCTTTGTTAGTCCGTTTTGAGTATCGGTACAGCCTCTGATCACTATTTTCCGAACACAAAGCATACCTGGGGTAACGAAGGCCCACGGCAAACAGGACCACGCCTGTCTCTTTGAGCTGAGCTGCAGCCTGCATCACGTTGCCCTGGGACTTTCCGTCCGACAAAACAATGACAATCTGGGCTGCGTCGCTGGAGTTGCGGCCTCCTGGTAAACCCTTCCTCAGCACATACTTGAGAGCGAGGCCCGTCTGGGTGCTGCCTCCCCTGGGTGTTCAAGACAGGAGGCGACAACAGCGGACTCATTCAGTTGTCAGGAGCAGGAGTGTGTTTATGTACGCGTGTGCGTGTGTGTGTGTGTGTGCGTGAACTGCCTGCCTGCAGGACTCAAACTGAAGCCAAATTCATAAATCTTGATTCCCTTTTAAATACTTTCACCAACATACATGCAGATATTTCACACAAACAGAGATGAGATCGAAGACAGAAACGCTGTAATGAGAATCTTCTTGTCGAACTACCAGACCTTCCTCTGGATCAGTTCATGGACTACAGAAAATGTAAAACCCAGTGAGCCGCACCTGTGGGGTCTTTTTTCTAATCTGAAACTAATTGCTTTTCTTCCTCAGTCTCTGTTTGCCTTCCTCAGTCTTGAACCGTGTTCAAGCACTTGACAAAACCCCTAAGAACAGAGCTTGTAGTGACATATGCTCTTAAGCTTAATTCCTCCATTTTGGCTTTAACGGTGTCTGCCCTCTTTACCCAGGAGGAGCCTGTGTATACTTTCAGCACTTTTCAAAAGTTTAACAGCTCTTGAGGTTGCAAATGAATTAAATGACATCCATTTTCTCTAATTCCAGCGCTTCAGGGAAAGTCAAAATAAAACTACCTGCTGTGTAACCACAACCCAGAGACGGGTCTGCTGAGAGAGAAACACACCTGTAAGAGATCTTCTTCATGTGTCTCATCAGCTCTTGTTTGGTGGCGTGCAGGTCCAGGGCAAACTCCAGCCGAGGAGCGGAACCGAACTGAATCAGGCCGACTCGCACCTGAACGAAGGGTGGAGTCAGATCAACTGCTCACTTAGAGGAGAGGAGAGGAGATACCGACAAGGACGAACACACAGACTTTGTCTGGTCGGATGTCCAGAGCCTGGCAGAGCTTCAGGGCGTAGTGCTTGGACCTCTCGAAGCTGCCCTTCCCCACGCTGTAGGACCCATCCATGAGGAAGAGGATGTCCATGGCTGCTGAGCACTGCATGACTTTTAACAGGTAAACGTTGCAGGATTAAGAGCGATCAAGTGGGCTTTGTAGATGAAACCAAGAGAAAAACAGCTTAGCATACCAGACTTCAATTTTCTCTCTCCCAGGTGCACAAATCATCACCGAGCTAAGAACGAGCTCTTCCAAGCAAGTTTAGACTTGCAAAAATAACCAGAGGTGTTGCTGTCATGTCAGAGTGTGCAACTAAACTTAACAAAAGCCATTAGAGGAAGAAGATCGCGCCGCCGTCTGTCTGTCTGTCACTCAATATTTCGGCTTTTAATGACTGATTCACTTGATAATGGGACCACCCACTTACAAAGGATTAAGGATTTAGCTCTTTCCACTAAAGTTCAACCCCTTTAAGACACACAAATGCTCAATATGAAGACAATATGGAGAAGAGTGTGGAGGTAAACTCACGTTGTCCTGCAGCAGTGATCTTCTTTATGTTCTCATGGCTGGTTTGGATCTCCTGCAGGGAGTGGCCTTGCTGCACTGAGAGGGGGAAATGCCAGTAACATCTGAGAACAGTTTTCATTATTTCCGTGAAATAAGGCCTGTTTGTTGACTTGTAATACCCCCAGCAGACAACGGGCTTTGGCGAATAAACCACTTGTTCCCAAAAGCACCCGAAGGTCTGGGAATCTGAGCAGCATCTGAATTCTGTCATTATATTTACACAACTCTGTCCCTGATTTATGGAACTGTGTGGCGCCTTTTGTGTTTCTAAATGTTCACTGTTGTGTTGCAGCTCTAGATGCCGTCATAAGTCATCCCCCGGCGCAGCTCCTTTCCAGGCGTTAAATCAAAACAAGGCAGACAGCCTGGACGATTAGTCAGGTTGACGGCAACCGGCTGTCAATTACCTTTGGCAGTGATCAGGAGGAGCTGCGCTATTATGGAGCCACCTTTCATCACTGGGAAGTTCCTGGATGTTGTCTGGGCAGGTGGGGGGGGTGGAGGGGGGGACAACATGATGCTTTCAGAATGGAAAATCACGTGTCGCAGGCTCTTGTCTGCACGATGTGACTGAAAGGAGCGGCGTCTTTTGGTGAATAGAGTGATTGGATGAAGGATGTTTTCACCTGTCCACTCACATTATCTTTGGATAGCCAATTATCAGTTGCAAAAGCGGTCAAATGGTGCGTCAGAGGACAGGAATAGCTCCTCATTCAGACTCTTGTTCATTATTCTGGTTCTGTGGAGGTCTTAATGGTAGGCTGAGGAAAGTCAATCTATGTGATCTTTCCTTGTTTAATTCTGGCATAATAAATGTATGTGTTTCCTTTGTTTTGGCTAATAATATTTACCTTAATTGTGGCGCAGGTACAATTTAGAAGAAGAAGAAAAAAATAAATGTTGTCATTATACGAGGAAGTACAAGGCCAGAGGGAGGGTCAATCTGAGCCGCTGCAGCTTCGCTGCATCTCCACTGCTGATCAACATAACGTGTGCTTTTGATGGTGGGAGGAACCGGACCCAAACACACAGAGAGAGCTAACTCAGCACAGAAAAGCCTGCTGTAAATGGTGATCAAACCCACGCTCTTCTTGCTATGAGGCAATTGTGCTCCACCATTTTACACAAAGGGCCTAAAATGGGTATAAATGAAGGGTGTTACAACACACTTAAAGTGTGTAGAGCTGTCGTTGTGGCTGTCAGAGATCCAACTCATTCACCAAAGGATAAATTGGAGGCATCTCCAACCTTTGTTGATGTTAAAACTAAGCAACGGGCAGAAGCTGCTGGTGTTACAGAGAAAACCTGAAGACAAACCTTGTGTCTTTAATCCATCATCAAGCTTGACTTGAGATTAATTTCTCTCAAAGCTACTGGGTTTACACAGCATGAGGTTAGGAGACATGCAAGGGAATAACCACCTGCAACCAACAAGTCTCATCCGCCAGGTTTCCATCAATAGGACCTTTTCCAAAGATCTCCCCACAGGGAAAGTGAGCTGTGGAGGCTGATGAATGCAGGTGGGGCCTTGCGGTTCTGCTCAACAGGCCTGTGTGTGACACCGAGGATCTGAAGCACAGACACTGTAGCTGCACAGAGTTCATTTCTAGCTCCACCAAGGTTCATGGGAGGTAAAGAGTATCTACTCAAAATTAGAAACAGGAGGATTCTTCCCTTCTGGGACAGCCATCCATGATTACACACATATGAAGTCGTTAGTACGACAACATGTTATCTTTGCTGTCAGCACAGGAGGAAAAGGGGGCGTCTCGACAAGGTGAAACGGTCTGGTTTGCCCAAGTTCAAAGTCTTAAAATGGCCAATAATAAATACTTCAGATGCTGCTGAAGCTGTCTTTTTTGAAAAACAACTCAAAGATTATATCGCCCAGCAAAGCCCGCTCCTCCCCTGGGGCGCATGCCGATACGCACGGGTCGGACAGAAAGGCTAAAGATATGCTATAAAAGCGAAGCAAAGTTTGACTTGCCTGGAAACAGCCAGCGTTTGATGGTTAGAAAGAAGGAAATCACTTTGAGGAAAAGCTCACGGGAATTCTTCAGCAGTGTGACATGACAGGGTTAGACAGTAAAATTCCCCCGTAAAGAATCTCAGCTTGACGAGGTAACCACTCAGGTAACCGTGCAGCGCAAACCTCACATTCTACATGCTTGTTTTCATCCCTGACATTACCGTGATTTTATGCCATTTACAGCAAACATAACAAAAAAAAGGAGGCCCATAACGCTTATTTTTTCTTTTCTTTTCTTTTCTTTTCTTTTTTAAAATCAGGGGTAGGAATGCTGCACCATAATTCTCTGCCGGGTAATAATGGTTTAAAAGGGTTACATAAACATTTAAAGAGAGAAGTCCTTGCTCCCAAAGCTTTGATAACCAGAGGAGATTTTTTTAAGGCAATAGGAATTTGAAAGAAATGAAAAAGAAAAAAAAAACCCAATAACTTAACTGACCTTGGACAAGCACCAGTAATGAGAGGAGGGACAGGCAAATGTGAGGGTGCATGTTGGCAAACCTGAATGGTATAAAAATAAGAAGAAGAAAACAGCAAGGGGACAAAAAACAAAACAAAACATTGTTTTTAGATTATTAGACACATAAAAAATCATGAAAGAACAGCAAGTGGTGACCAGGTAAGCTAAAACACAGACATTTCACCGCCTTTGACACACATTATTTTGTCTGGGCCACAGAGATAAAACACCTAAGATTTGATCTTCCCCTCACACTCATGGGGGGGTCAGGAAGTATGTGTTTTTCAGCAATATGACAAACTACATACAGTAATATTCAAAAGCAAGAAAAAAGGTCTTTGTTAAATTATACCAGGTAAGTTAATCCGATCATTAACCTAAAAAGTCTGCAAATATCATTTCAAAGTCTAGTTTAGGCATCACACACAGTGTGTGTCTTCTGTGTGTATTCCTGAGACAGAGATAGAATTGTGTGCAAGGACGCAGGCTCCGTTTAAGAGGTGTCTCATGTCTGCGATACAGATCTGAGGGCTGACGAGCAGCGGAGGAGCTGAAAAACATGAGCAGAGGCTGCGGATGCTGGGCGCCATGTTGCAAAGGCACTTTTATTGCTGCCTGGGAGGTCGAGAGGCCAGGATGAAACGCTGACACACTCGTAGGTGGAAGCAGTCAAGCATGCCTGTGTATCAAACACACACCTGTCTCATCAGCGGCTCCTCCTCCTTCTTCACAAGCATTCTTGAGGCTCCTTCCACCCCCTCATTTTTTCTTTTTTTTCACTTTTTTCACTTTCTACAACAGGATTCTTTATGATCAATGACACAAGATGCCACTGCTCTAATAATAAAACATAAATGTCAGTGAAATATGTTTATAATGAGCCTGGGACGGCACCCCTGCACTGTAAAAGGTCCTTCATAACCTGAGCAGTGGCAAGTTTAAATAATTCAGGATCAGTAATATGCACTTTTTTAAGTGAAAAAAAAAGGACTCAACAAAAAAAAGTGGAAAACATCCATGCAACAAATAATTAGATTAACAGCCTTATCTTGGATAAGCTATGAGGACTTAAAGATGCTGGACATCACATTTCCCCAAGACCAGTATCCTCCCCAGGAAAGAACTAAAAACGAATGATGCAAATATCAGATTATCAGATCACTTTTTAAGGTTCTACGAGCTTATATCTCATTAGCTCAAGAATTTGGTTCAGAAATATAAATTTTGTTAATCCAACAACAGTGCAATGCAATGTTCAAAATCAAAGGTGACAAAGGTCAAAGGACCATTTAGAATATATACATATATATATATATATATCTGTATGTGTGTGTGTGCGTGCGTGAGTCTAGTAAATACCGAGAAGGAAATACTAAAATTATTCTTATTTTAAACTTTTTTTTTCCTGAGACCCACATGCAGACATTCATGAAAACTGTACTTGCAACAGTGACATCTAGAAAGGCATGTTTGCGTCCGATGGTTCCAGTCTCTTACCCCGTGTTCTTTCGGTGCCCTCCGCCTTCGCTTGGTGGTCAGGTCGGGGGAACGCTCCTGTGCCCTCCTGCTCTCCGCTGCCGCTCTCGGTGCCGCTCTCGGGCCGCTCTGCAAGGGCTCTCTGCTCCGGGCAGGACGGGAGCAGCGACCCCACCTCCCCGCCATGCCCACCTCAGGCGCACCTGAGCCGGTGGGGTCTAATTTGTCCACCCGCTAGGCACGAGCTGACGGATAAGGGGATGGGGGCGTGGCTAAAACGCTTGACTCTTATTGGTCCGACAGTTTCCGGTATTTATAATAGCTTAGAATACTTACAGCTCTAAGTTATACTTTTTTTTCCTTTTTAAGTGACGTAAAGACAAATAATGACGCTTTAACCGCACGTTGCATGTGGATGTTTGTTAATTCTGATTTTACCAACTTTAGATCGACACAGAAAGACAATATTTACACCATTTTTGTCCAAAAAAACCCCCCCATTTATATAATAACTGTAACACTTGCACAACTTAACCAGGTTGACCATAACAGCTGGATTAGGACTACACAGAAGCACTTTATATAATAACTGTTACACTTGAACAACTCAGCCAGGTTGACCATAACAGCTGGATTAGGACTACACAGAAGCACACAAAGTAATGTAACGTTTAATGTTTTCTTGATCCTGTGCTTCTTTTTCTCAGAAACTTGCAGTCATACTTAAACAAGGATGTGGTTTAGGGTCTAACCAGAGGTTCAAAAACACCTGGAACACAGTAATCAGTGATAAAATCAACCAGAATAAACCTTTAAATCAACTAAAAAAGAAGTGGCTTCTTCTGGAGGCCACATTTGAATTTAAAGATAAAGGAAAATGATCAAGACTGCCATGTAGTCGTCTTAATTCTTTTGCAGCAACTGCTTGATCAGAGAAAGCTGAAGCTGTGCCAGATGTTCCAGGTGATCCATCTGTGGAAGAAGTGGAAGGAAAGCAAATAGTTCTTTCAAACAATTGTCATCTCATGGTATTATACTTCCATTTGTTCTATAGCTAAATAATAGTGGGGGGGTAGGGGTTAAGGTGAAGGGGGTTAAAAACGAGGGTCCTTTTTGCCGTTTGATTTGTCAGAGTTGTTTCCGACTCCAAGATAAAATCAACCACACAGACTGACCTGTGTTTTCAGGCTCACGCAGCAACAGGTCGGAATCTGCAGATCTAACAAAGAGAAAAGCAACATTAAAAGCTTATTCCTACAAATTTTTCAGGTTTCATTAACAAGTGTACCATCAGCTTTGGCATTAGTCATCCGAGGCAGAATCATTTGCTCACTAATCTTCTCAACTGGGTGTACAGAAAAAAGAAAATAATTTATAGTGGCTGTTATTTGTTATTATCAATCAATTACTAATCATTTTTACAATGAAATCATTGTCACTTTCATGGAATTTAAACTCTAAGGTTATTTAACAAATTATCACATTACACCTTTATCTGACATTAAATTTACCGACCAGAGCCAGATGGTGCAGGGGTGTTTTTCTCCAGCTGGGGTGTCCAAGCAACTGGCGCAGTGCTTGTGGATTGGCAACTGCTACTGGGGGCCTCTTCTGGGCCCATCTGTGCTGCAGACACTGACTTTGGCTGAGGGCTGTGATATATAACTTCAGCACTGCGGCCTGTTTGCTCTGGCATGTGACTAAATGAGGACGGATGAGTCTTGGTCTGGTCCTGACTGGCCTTGGTCTGGTCCTGACTGACCTTGGTCTGGTCCTGACTGACCTTGGCCTGGTCCTGACTGACCTTGGCCTGGTCCTGACTGACCTTGGCCTGGTCCTGGCTGACCTTGGCCTGGTCCTGACTGGCCTTGGCCTGGTCCTGAATAGCATCTAGCATTATGGCAGTGAGTTGACGTCTGCCACTCTCGGTGTCCAGCCAAAGTGAAAGCACATTAGCAGAGCCATCAAAAGAGTCGACAGTAGCGAAAACAATCTTTGAGATCAGGATTTGAAAAATTTGCTGCACTTGCTCTGGCCCCACTGCTGGGAAGTTTTCCTTACCTAAAAAGAAAGTGGAACAAGACAGATTTATTACCATGAATGTGCAAAGTCCAAAAGAAGACCACTTGCGAACATGGTTTTTTTTTCTACCAGTCAAAGTACAGCGAGTGATCCGGAAGGGAATCTGCAGCAGGTGCTTGGGGATGGGCAAAATCCTTGAAAATGGCACCATCTCAGTGTTGCCGTAATCCGCATAGAGGACTTTTAGCTCATTCTCACCGACCTCCAGGACCACAGCACGGTACCAGATATTGTCAGCTGTAAACAAATAAATACTATATACATAAAATATTGCTTACTTGTTTGCTCTTTCGTGAACAGCAGAAACTTAGCTGATCTATGAACAAAACTAAATTTAAAATAGCCTACACAAAAAACACCAGCAACGGACTGGAATGCAGACTAAGTCATAACAAAAGAAAACTCTACACAGCTAATAAAATGAATGGGCCCCTACCAGAAGCAAAGACAGCGCTGAAAAATATCCTTTTAAACAGACCCTGTTGTTAGCTGTGGAATGTATACCAAGCCATAGTCTCCTACCTGCATACTGTGTTTAAAAAAGTGCCACTCCTACACTCCACTATGTGTGAGCTGTGTAATTACATGTATGAGCAGACACCAAATTACCAGTTTAAAGTCTATGGGGTAACAACTACAGGTGGGGTCTCATAGGCGTCCACCGATCAAACATAAAACTGATGGGGGCAAAGGAATTTGTAACATCAGATTGTGAATGAGTGGGACTAGTCAAATGATGGATTAGCTGTTCTCACAAGGTTAATAACCTGCTGACATGTAATATTAGTGAGAATGATACACGACCTGTGCAACAGGGCTTTTTTTTTCTAATGAAAATAATCTTAATAAAAACATGCACAAAGAGCTGCTAAAAGTCAGGGATCAAGGAATGGATTTAAAACCACATTACTGTATTAAGCCTGGGTGGCTTAGACTGCAAATAACACGGGAAAAAAAAAAACAAATGCTTTTACAAGTACATTTGTATTTCTCACCAGAGAACTGGGCACAGCAGACAGCCCCAGGAGCTGCTCTGCTCAGGACAGAAGAGGAGGACCGTGATGATACAGAAATGTTATTGCTGCAGTAGGCTGCAAGCTCCGTCATCATCCCCCGAAGCTTCTGCTGGTCCACTGCTCAACAGTGACAGGAATGAAACTCAAAATGTCCCAACTTGTACAATTCTGAAAGATGCAGACATAAATTAGTTTTCTGACCCTGAACAGGACATAGCACATAGAAGAGAGAAGGACTAATGAAGGCTGGGATGCAGGGCCTGAAGGTCCCACTGACAGGCAGCTCTGTTGCTTTCCAGTCCACTGGGAAAGATGGGCCTGAAACAAGATCACAGAACACAATTTCAATGAAATTGAATAACCAAATGTCTTAATTTAACCTTCGGAACACCTACACTCCAGCTGCATGTCTGATTGTGCTGCAGGCTCTTCTGTGGAGCTCTCTTTGGTAATGGATCTTGTTTGGCCAGGGACCTGGACTTGTTCCTGGTTGAGTTGACTTTCATACATGTTTTCTAGGAGCTTAGATTCAGCCCTTACGCGGGACATTTTCAGAATTGCTCCAGGAGCTTTAGCTAGCTGCTCAGAAATGAGGGCAGCTGCCACATCCCGCCCTCTAATTTCCAGCTTCACCTCATAGCCTCGTTCAGAGACCGAGAGAACGCGCGCTGTGAGCAGCTCTCCATCCATCTGGGAGCGAAACCACTGCTTAGCTTCACTGCTCCACGCCGATCCCAGGGGCGCAACACCTACATCCAAATAGAGAAAACTGATTTTGTCATTTTTAAACACACATTTAAAAGCACTAAAACGACATTCAAATAGCACAGAAGAAAACTGCCCTGTATTGTCCACATTTTGACACTTAGGGTACCTGCTAGGCTGCAGCGAACTGCTTGGAAAGGTAAAGTGAGGAGTGACGGTGCAATGGGCTGAAGATTTTCGGTCGGCAATTCCATGCTGTAGCCATAATCCACAAAGTTTACGGACGCTGTGGTTTCAGAGAGAATATCGACCATGACTCGAAACCATTCTCCATTATCTGGGAAGGGGGACAGGAGTACAACAAAAGTGACTTAATTCATAGGCACACAAAATGCTTCTTTAGTAAGTTTCACAGCCACTAGTGCAGCAGGCTCACTCATGGCACAGCATGGCTCTCCCACTTTTGGCACACAAGATGAGCTATTTCCAGCGCAGTGCTTTTTCAGCTCAGCTCCCAGCTCTATCAGTTGCTGAAGGTCTAAAAATGCATACAGGTAAATGATATAAAATATTAAAAGGGAAGACTTTTCAGTACAAACACCAAAAGAAAAACATCCATATTTATGACCACATTACCAGTCTATTGTTGGAAACAACACTATAGTTATTTCATAAACACAGCACTGTTTCAAATAGCTGGTGATGGCAATCCTAACATAATAGTGAGAAAAAATTCTTATGGCTATGCGATCTATGATTTTAAAAACCAGAAATTTAAGCCTAGCTTAAAGACATTTTTAGTCAACACTTAAGTTTAATTTAGCCAGATTTTTTTGGCTTACAGTCTGAAGGCAATCATACCTTTCTGATTATTGATGTGGCAGTAAAACTCTTGAGGATTCTTCACAACGCTGGCAAGCAGTGACACTGTCTGGCCATCAAAGGGAAGCTCAGCACAACACCAGGCCAAGGCCTCGGAGGACGCAGACGGTACTGAAACGCGCAAGAACCAAATAAGTGCATGAAGTTT
>CAAE01015106.1:0-112868 GCA_000180735.1 Tetraodon nigroviridis | reverse complement strand
CATGCTACACAACTGCAAAAGAACATATCATTAAGTAAATATGCGTTACATTGCGTTTTGGCTTCAGGCGATTGCTAATTTAGCCCTTTGGCAATTACGGTAGCACCGACGATAATTAAGTTACATTTACACATCTTAGTTAAGTAGCAAGCAATTTTTTTGTACAGATTTACATAAAAGCAGGAAAAGTACTCTTTTTTTTTTTTACTTTTATTGTCCCACGTTTTTACCTGGCGTGTGAGTGTGTCAAGAATGATGAATCGCGCATGCGCAGAAGCCTCAGCGGCCGAGGGCTCCGAATAAAACGTAAACTGTTTTATACGGATTAATTAAATCAAAAGCTTTTAACTAGCGGAAAAATAGCAATAAATAAAACACAAAAACTGTAGGCCTATCACGAATAATCTAACAATTCCACATTTTGATATAAAGCTCTAAGCATTGTCATTGACATTACAAGTAGATTATTTTATGACATTTGATTAATCATTAACGCCACAAGCAAGAAAGCACAATTCGTCACACGCCTAAAGGACAGAATCACAAAGGGGGTTCTTTACTTCTATCAAAGAGGAATATTACATTATTACATTACGCTTGATGTCAGAATAACAATTCACTTGTTCCCATAATTGTTCATAATTGTTTGTCTGTCGCAAAATCCTCGTTTATTTCAAAATTGTTTTGAAATTTTAATCTGAAAAT
Source organism: Tetraodon nigroviridis (assembly GCA_000180735.1). NCBI lineage: Eukaryota > Metazoa > Chordata > Actinopteri > Tetraodontiformes > Tetraodontidae > Tetraodon > Tetraodon nigroviridis. Next base: position 112,163 of record CAAE01015106.1, on the reverse strand, counting down.
GTTGTGTTTTGCTTATTAACCTGTTAACTAAAGTATATTTTACATGAAATACAACACAATAATAATGTTATTTATAATTTTTTGTGCCTGTGAGTGTGTCCACGCCTAAGAAAGGGTGGAGGTGTTCCACCAGTACTGGTCTCAGCTGACGTCATTCAGGCCCGCGCTCTCATTGGTTCCGTCCGTTTTATGGTTCCTCCGGCCGCAGCCATATTTGTTGATGTGTCATATCAAAGAGACTTGTCAGGGCTATCAGCTGTCAAGGCAGAAACAGCAAAAGTTCACTCATTCCAAATCGTCTTCGCACCGAAGCGACATTGCACAATGGGGTTTTCGCATTCGGTGGGTGAAATTATGTTCTGGTCCTTTATTTTGCCAGGGGCTAAGATAGTAAAGCTGGATCTAAGGTGATCAAGGTCTAGTTTACTGCTAGCTAATGTCTTTCTTAGAAATAGCTTGACCACTTGCAAGCTGCTGCATTTCTTGTGTCAGTCTGTTATTTGGGCGTTTAATCTATATGAACCACAATTTCGGTGTGTGATAAGGAAGCAGTGCGTCTTATTCCCCGTTGCTAACTTAACAGCTAGCAAGCTGGTGTCAGGGTTGATTAGCACAGCAAACGATAAACACGCGCTGTGTTAAATTTTGGCTAGTAAACAACTTTGTAAATCAGCCTCTTGTTTGTTAACTATTACACATAGTAATCGCTATAATTTGTAGACGTTTATCTCATGCCGTTTCAGTGGAAAAGGCTGTTAATGTTAGCCACCTTGAGTGCTTCTAACAGAGCTTAGCATGGCACCTGTCACAACACAGGGCTTAGAATTAGCTTTTGCGCTTTCGCTGTTTCTCATGAAAGGCCTGATTGTGCTACTGAACTTAAACTACGCTATGATGCTCACAATAGGCAAATTCGTGTTTTTTTTTTTATTGTTTTTGACCTGTACTTTGTTAGGGCAGAAAGCTGGCTACCTACAGAATGCAGAAATGAAGTTGCATTGAAAGATTTCCACCTGCGCTAAATAATGTTTTATTAGATATAGTAAATTATGTCAAATTAACACTGTACGGTGTTTTAGAAATAAAGAGGTAGAGTTGCTTTGTTTATTTATCTCATTCCTGGTGGCAAAGACCAATCAGATGTATCTGTACCATAAACTGTACACAGAAAATGGCAAATCAGGCCACAAAGGACTTATTTTCTGCAATGTAAACATAAAAAATACATTTAAAACTCTTGACTCATGGCTGATACCAATTTATCTGCCATCTATTGTCTTTTAATCTAGTATACATACAAGAACTGTGGTTCATTCACCACTAACTAAAGAGGTTGCTCTTCCTAAAATGTGAAAGCTAGTGGCAGTCAGTTGTTAGTGATTAAGCATTACAAGGATATTATTATTTTAATCAAGTGACATTTTGCACCTCATATCCACAAATATAATCACATCAAATGTGCCAAAAGAGTCACAGCTTCTATTGTGTTTACCTCCTTTCATTTAGTTTTGCTGTAGTTTTTCCTTTTTTGTTGTAATGTAAACCTTCATCTAACCAGGGATTGGTCTTTGGTTTGATTGCATTCTCTCATTCTTTTTTTTCCCTGCCAGATGTAAACAAGACTGAGGGCTGTGAAAGAAAGTGGTCCTGTTTTAGATTCACCCACGATGGAAGGCTACGAAGTTGAATCTAAATCAAGGGGGTCAGACCCAGCAGATCATTCTGAGAACAGCCTATTTAACACACAGGAGGAGGAGGAGGATCAGGTCTCTCGCAACGATAAGGATGAAGCAGAAAACTACCGTCATGCCCATGATGCCGTGCAGCCTGACAGTGAGGTAGTGAAGACTGTCACAGACATCCAGGCTGACGAAAAAGAGATGAAAGCTCAGACTTGCAGCCAGGATCAGGAGGAACATGAGCTACGTGTCATCAGTGACGATGCCTCCTTCATCGGAGGTGAGAAACCGCTTTCAAATCAGACTGATGAAGCATTGGAAACGCCAGTAGATGATGTGGTAGAAAGCTCTCCATCAGTCCCTAAGGGAACCTTACAGACTTTTGATGAAGTGAAGGATTCTCATGCCATCCATCTTAACAGAGATGAACATTCTTTGGAATTACTCACCGATTGTTCCGCAACACTACCACCACCTGCTGAGGACAACGCTTCAGCAGTGTGTCCATCCTCTTCGGTCCAGTGTGGTTTGAAGCACTCCCCCAGTGACTCTACCACCACCTCTGGCATCTCCAACGGTCCGTCCACTCCCAGTTCCGACATCGTCGGCTCCTCGCCCACATCCAGCCCACAAACTAGTGTCAACACCCTCGTGCCCTCGGAGTCCTTGTCAAGCCCATACGACACTGATTGTAGCCGAAAGCTCATCTCTGAGATCCAGCGCTCACTGTCGCAGGAGTCGCTGCTGGACGAGCTGGAGTCGGAGCTGTTGGCCTGTCAGCTGCCCAAGGGAGAAAAGAGTCCAGCAGCCAATGGACTCACAGACCAGGAGGGCTGCATGGTGGTCTTTGAGAAGTGTGTGCAATATAAGTATGCCCAGCAGGAGAAAGCTGTCCAGAGGTAAGCAGCAGTTTCATCCATGACAGCAGATAAACTGTGGATTTCTATCAGTTCTCACCTTTGCTTTAGTCTACCTTTATGGCACTAGGGGTTTTTTTCTGTGTCTGTGGTTTTTTTTTTTAAGCTATTAGATTCACTTAACTTATTTAAATAAAAACTAAGCTACGTTCTGATTCTAAAAGTAATTACATAGTAGTTTAGGGAAATATTTATACATATTCAATGTAATTTGGCGAAATTTTGAACAGTTGAATTCATGAGTGGTTTTGTGTGTCTGTGTCTGTGTCTATGTGTGTGTGTGTGTGTGTGTGTGTCTGCAAAGGTTGTTAGAGGAGAACAAAAGGCATCAAGAACTGATCCTGGGTATCTGTTCTGAGAAGGACAACATGAGGGAAGAGCTGAAAAAGAGGGCAGAGACAGAAAAACAGCACATGAGCAGTATTAAAAAGGTCAGTTTAACTCGATATGATCTGTTTGTATTGTTCACTCGCTGAAACATGTGAATTGTATTAGTCTGTAGTGCCAGTCTGACCACTTTTGTCAGGCATTCTGAATAAAGGAGTTTTTTTTGCAGTGCTTGTAATCAAGGACGCGCTACTACTGCGTGTTTTCCTTCCTTAAATTGGCTTAACCATGTTCACGTAGCACTAGCGTTTGTGCAAGTATATATACATATAAATATTTTTGTATAATGATTAGTTTCAGTGTCGTCATCAACGCGGCAGAAAGTGAAGCCTTGGTTTCACAGCAGCCTCCACATTGAATACTGATAAACTACAAGGTTTTCTCAACCAGAGCACAATCATCTTGTCTCTATACTATCATTGAATAAAATTTGTGCCAGTGCGTAATGTGATAATCCCCAAGTGTGCATTATTACCATATTGTTTTATCTTAACAACTATAATATAATCACAGTACAGCGTTAGGTCAACACAAACAGGTGTTGTGCAACTCTGTTCACATTCAGTGTCATGTATGGTAGTTAATTAAGGATGTCAAACAAGGCGAGCATGGTGGGAGAGGAAAAGTACACATAGCGCTGATTACTTGGCTTCATCCTGTCAAACAGACCTTAAAGATGTCAGGAGTGTCACTCTTTGATTTGCAAGGCACTTTTTAGACCACAAATACCTTTCATTGGGTTCTTCTTTGTCAATTTGATAGAATGACTATTGCTGGGTGTCCTCAGCTACTCTGTCTTTATTCCTAATTCTTCTTAATTTTGTTTAATTTTCAGTTTGATAGAAAAAAAACGTGATAAGGATTTCTGTTACTCGTATTTTAAGATTAAGCCAGTGGTATTCAGCTCTCATTTTGAGACAGAAAGACCCTAAAATCTGACTCTGCCAAAAGAACATGTTTTCCTCCCGTCCCATCCTACCTGGATTGTATTGTTTCCAGGAATTGTGTCGGGCTCTGAGCCAGTTGAGCACGTTTTTCAAGGTGTCGCCCTGCTGTGAAGGCAGTCCAGCAAGATTCTTCACCAGCGGACTCTTCTGTTTTTGCAGTTGGAGGGCAGGGTGGAGGAGCTCCTGAAAGAACTGAAGGAGTCACGGGATAAAGTCATTCATCAGGACCAGGCAGCTAAGACAGCCCTGCAGCAGATGCAGAAGGAAATGACCTACCGGCTGGAACAGGTAGAAGTGGACCTCATCAACCACAACGTTTACATATTACATCCCTTTCATAAACTTTATCCGTGTTTGCCATATTATGTGATGTAAAGTCATAAGTATTAGGACATTACACCATTGTATGGATGTTGTAGAACACACTTTCTTGTTCAGGTCTCCTTTCATGTATGAAATATTCAGATTCAAAGAACAGTAAGTGCAGCTGCACGGTAATTATGGGGGTGTAATGTGCATCATTGCTCATGTGTTCATCCATCCCTAATTGAGGAAGTATTGGCAGCTATCGTTAATATTTCATGAAGACTTTTCAAAGCAACACTCTTATCAGCCACAACTCAACACCAGCGGTCTTCTGAAATGAATAATACAAGCGTAACTGGTATGGAGTCAAAATCAGCCATCCAGAATGTAATTGGCATGTGGAATTTTGCTGCAAATACTGTAGATTGTGTTGTGGCATATTTATTTTTTTTACGCAGTAGCCTGTGTGCTGTAAGACATATTTTACTCTGATGTTTTTGATTAAAAGCTCTGGCTAATTCCTAAAACAGAGCTTTGAAAACAATTCAGTTCTTTACTTTGGGGACTTTAAAACTAACTGAACAGTCAAGGTCTTTACACATCACAGGCTTGTTATTACAGATTTAATCATTTGTGAAAAGTGAGGGAAGGTATAGTTCTCATCCACTAGCTGTGCACATATCGGGTATCTTTTTTTTTTGGCAGTTTGATACACTTTGCAGTTTTTAATTTTACTGCTCAGTGAACAATACAAGCTAGATTTTCAACCTTTGAGCCTACCGTTTGTACGAAGATGGTGGTGCCAGTTCTCGTCAATTCATGCGATAGGGGTTTTTAATGGTTGGGTATGTCCCTTTTAGAGTAGTGAGATGTTTCCTGAAAAAAATGCTCTGATTGTTTGGGAATGTGCACTGCTCAGGTGGGAGTATCTTAAGAGTATCTTAGGTTACTAAAGTTGCCCGATGCCCAGGAAGTTCTGGGTTCAGTTCAGGGCTTTCTATGTGGAGTGCAGGTTTTCTCATAGTATTCCAGATTCCCTCCTAAATTGGATTTAGGCTTAGTGGGTGCACAAAGTAATGTAGTGTGAATATGAAAAACAAAAAGGAAAAAGTTACTTAAAAGTACATTCCAATTGGTTCATTCATTTAATTAGGGCTAAATTTGAGATATGGAATTAAATTCTGGTGAGAAATATGGTATAAATATGTCTCATGTGTCTAGGAAAAATATCTCATTTGCTAATCCTGAGAGAATCCAACTGTATAATCAGCTCAGAGAGAATTATGGGAAAATCGATAAAAGCTCCGGATCTGAATATTCTCAGGCCAACAAGAAATGTGATGAAGCGCGCCAAGAGAAGGAGGCCATGGTTATGAAATATGTGCGGGGAGAGAAGGAGGCCTTGGACCTGAGGAGGGATAAGGAGAGTTTGGAGAAGAGGTTGAGGGAAGCTACCAAGGAGGTGGACCGCCAGGCCCTCAGAGGGAACCAGCTGGCCCAGGAGAAAGGCCGGCTGCAGCAGCTCTGTGACACCAAGGTCGGTTTAAAAAAACTTTAACGGCATTTTATTTAGGCTTTAATAAATGTATCAGGCAGTAAGGAGAGATGAATTCAAACCCGTGTATCGTGTTAGTCGTAGATGGTGTCAGGGTTGGTGTATTTTTTGTGAAGATCTGTGTCTCCTGACATGTTCATGTTTCACCTGCTCTCCTCCCCTCAGGAAGCCGAGGTCAGCAGGCTGACTCGAGAGGTGGAAAAGATAAAGGAGGAGATCAACTCACATCTTATCAAGGTCAAATGGGCCCAGAACAAATTAAAAAGTGAGATGGATACACACAAGGTAAATGAACTGCACCGTGCTGTGTGTTTGAGTCTCGAAAAGTCAGAGCTCATTTATGTAATCAGTCCTTTCCTTTTGCAGTGTCATGTGTGTTCATAATTTCATTTCACAGGAACCTTCTCCAGTGCATTTGAACGTTTACAGTCTTGAATTAGCCTATTTGGCAATAATATTTTGTTGCCAAATATAAAAAAGGAAATAAGTTCTACTTTGGGAACAACTATAAAGTGATTGAAAAAAGGTCTTTAGTCTGCTCATAGATATTGATATTATATTAAATCCAATCTACATCTTATATTTTGTTGGTTTACTCAATTTAGCTTCTCCCAAAGTTGTGTTTACTAAGTGCTCCTGAGATGAACATGACTCTTCAGTCACGTCATCTGCAGCTGCTCTATCAAATAACAAGATTCGGTTCAGAGGAGAAATGAAATGAAATAGCGCGAAAGTGGCACAGTAATGATCCCCATCCTCATTACCATTGCTATTTTTGCAAAATGTTCTTTGGGAAATAACATTTTGAACAGCCTGCTAGCAAACAGAAAAAAAAGTTGTCCAAATAGTCTAAAATCATCCCAGTAAGGAAGCCTCTAATCATTTCATATTTCTTTGCACATAACAAGATATGCTCCAAAATGAAGTCAATTCACTGAATGATTTCTTGCTCTCGTTATTATTTACACAGGACACTAAAGAAAAACTGCGGGAGACAACGTCCAAGTTGGCTCAGGCCAAAGAGGAGACTGAACAAATCCGCAAGAACTGTCAGGACATGATCCGCACCTACCAGGTCTGCAGTGTTTCTCATTTCTGTTTGTTATCGTGTGGTCAGGGTGATAACTGGACATCTATCCAAAAAACAGAGGTAGACTCTGCACATAACCACTTGTTCAAGCCCAGAGAGTGAGAAGTTGCACAGAGAGTGCAATTATGCCACCACTTTTACTAGCACTTCCAGTTTTTCAGGCACCTTTATTACACATTTTTGATGCGTTTGTGTTCTTTCTAAATTACACGGCCTTGCAAAAAAGAAAAAAAATGCTTATGAAAATGGTCCATTTGACATACTATGTTAACCACGGACATATTGTTTTGTTTCTAGAAAAAAATGCTTTTATTTATTCAAAATATGGGAAATTACCTTGTTACAGCAGCAATCGTCACAATAAACAAAATGATATTTACTGCAAGAGGGTTGGGGCAAAAACTAGAGTGGCAAATTACAGCAAATTACAGCAAAACTAAATGTACCAAACAAATGTGCATTATAAGACCTAGAGGTACACAACAGACAGAGCTCATCACAGCCTGAAGAGCTGGCGGCCTCAGTCAGACGGAGATTTCTTGTATCTGTCTTTGTGGCAGCGGAGCTGCATCAGTCTGTTTCAGCTGCCTGTCCAGTAGCAGGTGAAGAGGGTGGACAGAGTTATCCAGAACAGACAGCAGTTTGTTCAGCGTTCACCTCTCCAACTCAGCTTCCATGGTGTCCAGTTTGTCACCAACCACGGAGCCAGCTTTTCAGATCAGTTTGTTCAGTCTGTTGGTGTTGCCGGCTCCAGTGCTGTCTCCCCAGCAGACTGAGGCAAAGAACAGTGCACTGGCAACAGCAGATTGATAAAAAATACCTAACATCCTTCTGCACACCTCGAAGAATCTCATCCTTAAGGAGCAGAGTCTGCTCATCCCCCATTTGTATACAGCCTCAGTGTTGGCCTTCCAGTTAAATATTCCACTTCAGTTTGTCATATTGATACTAATTTGAATATAAACATTCAGTTAGCAGATTATTATTTTTACCAGAGGGGTTCTGAGGGGGTCAGAACCATCTCCATTTGCCTGCAATAAATGTGCAATCCAGCAGATGTCGGTATTGAGCAGTACGCGACCCATTTTCCACACAGGGAACGTGCGGAACCTCCGTGAGGCGTCGCCTACCTATCATTAGTCAGAAAACACGCAGACAACAGTGTTATGTTTCAATAAATCTTTTAGCACAACAATCTAGGACGGATCTATGACATATTTGAGGGAAAACACTTTTTTGACACTTAGACTGTGCAACAAGTCTAACTTAGTACCTGAACTGAAAGTCTCGCTCTTGTTCTATGAATGACCTAAGTTTGACCCATTTTTCTGCATGAGCTTTTTTTAAACTCTGCTGATGCCTCTGCCCTGTTGTCCATCTTGTTTACTTCTCCCTTTTCCAGGAATCAGAAGAGCTGAAATCCAATGAGCTGGACGCTAAACTGAGGGAGACCAAAGGAGAGCTGGAGAAACACAAGCAGGAGCAAACAGACCAATTAGAGGTAACAGCTATTGTGCACAAATACAGGGACTAGGTCACATGGGCACAAAGATATATCGATGCGTATACATGGGGTTAAGTGGGTCCCAGTAATATTATTTTGATATCAACAAAAAATTAAAAGCTGTCTGGTCCACCATGTCATTACTCAATATGGTATGCCATCATTTTACAACCACTAATGTTTAAAATCGGTATGGCATTAGTGTTTTATAGGAGGTAATAACAAAGTAGCACACAGGCTCCACACAGGCACAGGCATGGACTCGATCCAAACATGATGGCCTGTTTTTTCTCTTTCTTCTCCATTCTTAGGGGAACTTCAAAAATAAATGCCCTAGAAATAATCAATAGGAATCTGTGCCTTTCAGTAACAACCAACGGAAATCCTTAGTTTATTGACTTATTTCCTGAGTTGTCTGTCCAGAGTATTTACAAAGTCTTTCAAACGTCTTCAAATGTAAGTGAAAAGGACTTAAATGGAAAAAGCAATGAAGGAGATCATCTTAATGGCTTTTAATAGCCTTTATGTTTTCTTTAGAAATCTTTAAAGATATTTAAAAATGGCAAGCTTTAGACTGCTAAAGCCTTTTCTGTAAGTTATTGCTCTTTTTGTATTTCTTGTCTTATTCCATATGGTTCTTTTTCGCCTTTATAACTAGAATGATTCTTTTTTGTGTGTTTATTTTAGCTTGTGCCGTAATCAAGTTAGAACCTAAACAATTCATAAGTAATACAAGAAAAACCAGCTCACTTTCCAACACTGTGAGGTAGAAAAACGATGACTGCAGTAAATGTGCCCATTGGTAATAATGTTGATGCTTTTTATCACTAACGGGCCTAAATAAAATTTGGCAATATCGTGTAAAACAGGTGAAATGTTCGGTTATTTTGCACATTTTTATTAGGAAAAAGTTATTTAAATAAGTTGTTTGCACTGTATAGGATCTCAGTGGAGTCATATTTAATACTGAAGGAATGTTTCTGACAGGTCCATCGAGTAAAGAGCAAAGAGCTGGAAGACCTAAAAAGGAGTTATAAGGAGATGCATAGATGAACTCGGTACTCTTCGCACCAAGGTTTGCCTTTCAGATAAGCAGTTGAACAGTAAGGTGCACACACACACACTGTCCCCAGTTTAAATACCATTTTTACCATTCTGCAGTTAAAGTGTCTTGAGGACGAGCGTCCGCGCTGGGAGGACGAGCTGAGCAAGTACAGGGAGATCATCAACCGGCAGAAAGCAGAGATCGGCCGCCAGAAAGAGAAACTGGATGAGGTCACCGCGCTTGAGGAGCAGCACCAAAGGTACAAAAACACTAATGAACTAACCAGGAAATGATGGTTCTTCATACTGTGTAAGTATTCTGATAGAACCTTTTTAGTTCTATCTGTCTACTTACATCTAAATATTATAGGTTTAATATACAGGTTGCAATATAGTGCTTGTCCCAGGTTGAATATAAAGATAGGCCGTGCACAAATATAGCACACGGGGCAGAGTGGGACCTTGTGTCCCACTGTGGCTCTGCCGGTCATGTGATTATTTGATAGAGAAACTTTCCACTGATTAAAATGCTTGTTTCTGTTAGTGCCAGATTTTAAATTAGTAAGTGGCTCAAACCCAAATTCTTTTATACAAAGTGTGTTTTGGACTCCTTTCTTTCTCTTGCTAGTTTGATCAAGCAAGCCTTGCTATTTCGAACAGGCAGTAACACTGTAATACTTGCCACGCAGAGATGAACAAGAAGTCGCAGCTCTTCGGGAGGAAGTAAACTGTCTAAACAACCAGATGGCCGATTTTCAGCATGATGTACAAGGCAGCAGGGAGCGCGAGGCTGAGCTACTGGGCTTCACTGAGAAGCTGAGCAGTAAAAACGCTCAGCTCCAGTCAGAGAGCAACTCTTTACAGACTCAGCTCGATCAACTGACCAGCAGCTTCACGGAGCTCCAAGCGAGGCTGGAAGAGACCAACAGGCTGTTGGATGAAAAGGTTGGTGGGATGTCCATAGATGAAGATTGATAGTTTTGTCACTAAATAGTAACATATCACTGAAATTGATAAGCTTTTTTCCCCTATAACTTGAAAGCCTATGTAGAGCACATTAGATTTGACATTTCTGACAAATGGTTTATTTTATTTTTGCTCAGTTACTTTCTTTAATGTCTTCAAACTTTCAGTCACGCCAGCTTAAACAGGAGGAGGGGCTGCGGCAGCAGGAGGTGCAGGGCCTGCAGGAGGAGAGGACGGCGCTCCAGAGAGACGTGGCTCAACTAAATATTAGAATTGAAGAACTGAAGGATGAGTTGGTGACTCAGAAAAGAAAACAAGCTGCCAACATTAAGGACCTGACAAAACAGCTGACACAAGGTTAGAATCAGGGCGTTTTGAACCAATGTAGATATTTGTTTTACTCATTCAAAAGGATTTGAACATAGTTTAGTTTATATAACCTTTCTAAACTAAAGCACCTTTTGGATTTAAATCATGTATTGCTACTTGTTGCCAATACAGCTGAGTGGTGATGTATTATTATTCCCATCGAAGTAGGTTTTTTTTTTAAAGTGACCTCGCTAACCCTCTTGTAACTTTATTTCTGTACGTCCTCATCATCTGCAGTTCGTAAGAGACTTGAACAGGTTGAGAATGGAGGCTGTGACAGAGATGCCGGCAGTATGGGCAGTCGTTCAAGTTCCTCAGGTACTACTCCTGGATTTGGTTAGTATTAAAATGCAGAGAAGTAATACCATAATAACAGTATCCTTAGTAGTTTTAAGAACTTGATGTCCTCATGAGTGAAATGCCAAAGTAAAAACTGATTTAGCAGGAATTTAAATGTATGCTGTCCATCTCCTCCTTTCCCAGGCTCCTTAAATGCCCGTCATGGTGGGACCAGTGGTGTTGAAGAGCGGTCTCCAGACAGCCAAATGGGTCCTTCTGTGGTGGTTGTGGATAACTTTCCGGAAGTGGACAAATCTGTGCTCGTGGATCGAATTGTCCGTCTGCAAAAGGCGCTCGCCCGCAAACAGGAAAAGATTGAGTTCATGGAAGATCACATCAAGCAGCTGGTAGAAGAGATTCGCAAAAAGACCAAGTGAGTGGTCCTATGGATGGGAACTCTGAAAAAAAAGAAACAAACAAAAAAGGCAAATGGCTTTCCTCTTATGATCTAGAGGTGTTAATCTGTTGGTGCAGTGAAGGGTGGCATTACATTTGGAAATGAGGAGGATTGGTGCAGGTGCTGATAAATGTGAGGAATCTGCTGCAGAGAGCAGTTCAAGGACCAAAGAACGTACCTTCAGTAAATATACTAAACTGATATCATTTATCGTCAGTTATCGGACCTCACAGCATGAAGGTCCTGGTTTTTTGTGTGGAGGTTGCATGTTCTCCTCATGTTTTCATGGGTGCTTCTCTGGCTTCCTCACACACACACAGTTAACAACTGGGGCACAAGTGGCTTCTGTAAATGTGAGCGTGAATGATTGTTTGTGCTATCTGTTGGCTCTGGTGACTTGTCCCATTACCACCACCCCCCACCCCTGTGACCTTGTTAAAGGACAGAGTGGGTAGAAGATGGGTGGGTAAGGTGCTGGTCTCTCTTCCTGCTTCTCAGCCGACCGTGCCAGCAGTAGAAGGACACACAGTTTATAGCCTGGTGGTTCCTCCTCTCTCGTGTTCCACTTCTTATTCATGATGCATCTCATGGCTCCCCATGATAGTCCATCAATATTTATGGTGGTCAGCGCTGAGGCCTGAAGCCGCCATAGTCATATCATCATTTAACATAGACATCAACGGGATTTTTTTTTCTTTCCCTTTGGTAATCAGTCATTTGCACATCACATTAGATGGTTCTGCCGTAATCATTTCGCTCATTTTTTTAGACTCAACCTACATTCAGGGCTTTAAAATTGAGGCTGAATCCCACGGCCACTTGTCTAAAATTAGCCCCGTAAACTCTCAGCTAAGCAGAAGGTGTGTCAGTACTGCACCGAGGTTGTGCGTTTGTCCTTTTTCCTTTCTGGTCCTGTTTCTGACCAACAGCCTGGTGAACACTGACAAAAAAACTGTAAACCTGAACTGGGTCTGAACTGAGAAAAAAGAGATTCACCTGAGACAGAGAGGTTAATAGGAGGATGGGAAAACGCCAATCTTCCCTTCGGTGTTTAGCATTTTAATCTTATTTACTGTGGAATGGCATACATGTCGAGATAATGGTAATTTCTTTAGGGTTAATAATAAATTAATGTGCTGTAGAGTTGCCAGAGACTGTCTAAAACCCCTAAAACAAACCAGGATGGTGCTGCCCTTCCAAACCCACACTTGTTATGCCCTAATCTAAGTTGAGTGTTTTTTAAGTAAATGATGCTGAAACCTAACAGGAGCAGGTTTATTTCTCCTATTTGTTCGGTAATCTATAATAAGTTCTTTAATAATCTACTCAGCTACACAAGCTGTTATGAAGCTGCACGCGGGAAATGGTGAGAGTGGTTTCCACGCCATCTTCCCAGCAGTGCCTTGCTTCGTAGCCGATCCCTGTGTTTCGGGATCTATTTGAAGAGACGTCTCATCATTAGCGTATAAAATTACGACAACTGGTGTAGTGTGTGTAGTCCTGTGAATGCGTCAAGATGAAGTCTGGCTTGGCTTTGGGGCGGATTTGGGGGTCAGAGGTTCAGCCACCGTCCGCGTTGCAGTGGTGAACTGAACGGCTGGTTGCCCTTTATAAGCTGGGAAAGAAGCACGTCTACCACATCTTTCTGCACAGGTCACAGCTGCCCCCACCTGAGCGTAGCCCTGTGGGCCCATTTTTAATTTCTTTCACTTTTTTGTTTTTTTACACAACACTGTCGTGAGGGAACTGGGGTCCAAATATGGGCTCTCGAAGGTCTAGTGAGAGGTAAGTCTTATTTTGTGTTTGCCCAAGCCCAGGTGTTGTGTGTGCATGTGTGTGTGGATTGGGGACATTTCTAATGATGGCTTCTTCGTAGTGCTTGCACAGCTGCTGTATTATCTCAGCTTCTTTTGTTAGCTTGTAATGCAAGAAAATCCTTTAGGATTATTTCACACATTCTGTGTTTGGGTTTGTTTTTTTTTTACTTTGATAGAAATAATTTGTATTTGTAACCTCCCTCCCTCAAAGTGCACTTTTAGTTGCCATGTTTGTTTTCATTCCAAAAGTCCAGAAGTGCTTTTATATTTTTACGAGTTTAGAAATTTGAGTGTTTGACTCTACAGTACTCCCGTTTGAAGGTACCATATATTTCCATAGTTGAATGTATTTAATGATCCCTAATGATGCATGGCCTATTCTTCTTTATTACAACCCTTCCCTGACTTTATACATTGCTTTAAAACTTCCTTTAGACAAATCAAAGAACACTTCAAGCATCCCACGTTACTGAGTTCCTAACATGATGCTATAAATGTGAATGTGCATGAAGTAGTTCTGTGAAAGAAACCAGGCCAGCAGACCCAAAGGTCTTTTTTAAGGACTACAGTTGGATTGAGGCCATCTTGTAATATTCATCCCTGACCTTTGAGAAGTTGAACAGGTAGCCGCTGACCTTTGTTGCAGATCCTAACTTGCACTGGTCTGTCTGCTTCTGTTCTTTGTTTTTCACTGGATCTGTGCAGAGTCAGTTTAGCGTTTTTTAAACAGGCTGTGTAATGGCCCAGTTTGTCTTTTAAACGCCTTCCAGGAATCCAGAGCCTAACCCCCCCGCTCCCAGGCAGACAACAGGGATGCAAAATAAACTGCCTTCAACAGGAAGAAAGGTTTGAGCAGGACAGATGGATGAAAGAGGAGGAAGAAGGAACAAAATAGATTTTTATTACTTTCCTTTGTCGTGGTGACTCACAGGACGATGTAGGAATGAGACAGCAGAATAGAACCTGAATTATTCTGTTTTCCTCTAAATACAACCACGTCAGTGTTCCCTGGGCTGTGTCAGTTACACAGGATGTTTAACGGGGATAAATATTGAATCCCTTCCCCTGTTTTATCTAACTCTAAATTTGGTCACATTTTAACTGCCATGTTTGACACTTTCTGGGGTTTTTTTTTACCTCTCACAGAATTATCCAGAGCTATGTGCTGAGAGAAGAGTCAGGGGCCCTTTCATCAGAGGCTTCGGACATTAACAAAGCCCAGCTGAGCCGACGCGGAGGCATCATGGCTTCCCTCTATACCTCACACCCAGCGGACAGCGGGCTGACTCTGGACCTGTCGCTGGAGATCAACAGGAAGCTGCAGGGCTGTGTTGGAGGACACTCTGCTGAAAAACATCACCCTGAAGGTATAACACACATGCTGTCAGGGCTCCCAGACATCGATGTGGGCAACCTAGACTAAGCTGTCTAGATGGGCGCAGGCTGATGCATCTGAGTTCTGTTACTAAGAGACAACGCTGCTTCCCCTGAGAACTCCATCTAATCCTCATCTACCTCTCATGCTTGTGGGCTGGATCCACCTTCTCATGGCTCAGTGTTGCATCTGTGGAAGGAATTAGGCTCTTGGTTCACATTGGCAGCCTGTCTGAGGATGCGATTGGGCCAACTGGTCATTAGATGCTGCATCCACATAAAGAGGGCATAAATTAAAATGCAGTTTGTGAATTCTCACAAGCTTTGCCTTTTTTTTTTAACGCTTGCTCATTTGTTCATAGAAATACATGTAAAAATGTATTGAATTCCTCTTAGCGCAGTTTCATGACCTGTGTTCTTTTTACTGGAGACAATGGAATGTATTCTTTAAAGGGGCACAGAATCTCGAAAGATTGTTGGGACTTTTGATTAATTAGTTGTCAGTTATTCCTTTTTTCCACACAGCAAATGAGGCAACGAGTCTTTACTGTCTTCAACAGGAGAATCTGCAGACCCTGGGGGCTGAGATCGAGAGGCTCATCAAACAGCAGAGATCCTAAGGATGAAGCAAAAAAGAAAGTGGAGTCGTGGTGCAGCAGAGGCAGAAGATCGCTGCCTTGACCCAAATAAGGGATTAAAGAGAAATGTGCTAGAGCCGGCAGTACCTCGGCCTCCCTTCAGAAGGACCTGGGTCTGTCCCGTGGACATGCCTGACCTTACTTGAACCTCCATCATTCCATCCCCAGCGCACGCCGGCACTTTCTCCAGCACCACAACCCATCTGCTCACTGGTTCACGTATTTGAACTTCCGTAACGTTAAGTAGAGGGACTCACTGGGCGCATGGCATGAACATATCTCTGAATGTAGAACCCAATCCTACCTGACAGATGAACGACTGATTGGCAGTTACTCTGAAGGATTTGCATCTCTTTTCAGTGATAGAGGTGAACCAATCGTCACGGTGATCCCCCTCCGTCATCTCCCCACCTGCCAATAACCGATATGTTTATTCGTCTGCTTGGCAAACAGGTCTTCATACGCAGAGCAGAGAGAGAAAAACAGAGCTTTGGATCTTTGTGGGGTTTTTTTGTTGGTTTTTTTTTAACTCTTATTTTTTTGTTGCCTTGCACCTTTAGCACTTGTGACCAAGCTGGTGCATCAGCCTGTCCAATGAGGCATCGGCCTGTCCATCTGTGAGACACTGCTGCTGCTGCTACGTACAGACACGGCCAACAGCAGCGCGCCCTCGGCTTGTCTTTAAGAAATGAAATATGAAGGTGAAATTCACATTAGAATGTATATTTTAATTTTCCTAGAATGAGTTCAGTAGTTCTTTAAGTTGTCCTGCAGTTATTTTTTTAGTTATGTTGGTCTTTAAGATGATGAATGCTATCAGACCTGTCTTGGTTTGGACAATGACATTTAAATTTTACCTCTACCTACCTAACTGAAGTGCAGACTTTTAGCTTTAATAGAGTTGACTAAATTTCATAAAGAGCACCTCCTTTTTAACGAAAAGATGGCTGAAAAAAGACAACATTCTGAAATCCGCCCCTGCAGATGCTCCGACAGACTCTGAGGCAATAACCTTCAGCCGCTGCTCATCTCTGCTTCTGTCTGGCCACAAGTTTGTCTGCAGTCCACAAAGCTGATCAGGGTCTGAATGTGCGCAGAGATCATAGATCTATACAGCAGAGAAACCAACCCCTGTGGAATAACGGCAGGATTTTTGGCAGCCTGTTGTTCATTCTCTACCTGGACGTTTAATTGTGTTTTAATACTGTGGTGCTGCGGATATCTAGCTGTCCAGATCATACTGGAGCTGACTCGGTTCTTCCATGGAGCATCTAAAAGCATTTGTTCTGTGGGGAAAATGAAGCATAAGCATGAGCTATTCTTACCTTAACGTTTTACTTCTTTTTTTTGTCATCACCAAGGGTGTGGTTGCAGAGGAGCTCAGGAAAGCCAGTCAAACTAGTAAAAATCTTCAGGGACAGAGTGCAATGTTGTTCCCCCAAAGGATTTGTTCCCTTGTTCTAGTGCTGAGTGGACTGGCATGCCCAGACGCCAGTTTTCTGTTTGTTTTTATTTTAATCGTTGCGTGACGTACATCTCGTTGGTGGTGGGGTGGGGGGTGGGGGGGGTGGACGCTGATGCTGGTGCCTCCCACACAAGCGCCGACAGGGTGACGGATGCCGAGGAGACAGCTAACACAATCTTTAGGTTCTGATTTGATCTGCCACAACTGATGTCTCCATCTGGCTCCTATGAAGTGCTCGTCAACACACTTTGGTGGTCAGGAATGTTTCCAGGCAGGTTTCCCTTCCGCCCTCAGGCAGCGTGGAAGCAGAGCCGCTGCGTGAAGGTAGATAAAAGTTTCCAGGACTGATGCCATTGGGTTTCTAAAGCCTCCCTCTCACTCCGCAGGGCGCCCAGCGTTTGATGTACGTCTGCTCTAAGCCAAACTGATTTGTGTGACGTAGGATTAGCATTTAGATGTGAAGGTTACATCTTCATTCCTTTTCACATGGAGCCCTGAAACCTTCTACACTCCAGAATGTTCCGTTCTATTGTTTAGGTTCCCTCCCAGGTTGGATTTGAAGCAGCTCATTTAGACGCTTTCACGCGTCTGAAGTGGAAATGACCTTCTTGCTGCTGAGTTGATGGCGGCTGTGGCGTTGATTGTTTTTGTTGCGTTACAGAAGCAAACTGCAACAGTCCCTCAAAACTTACTGACTAATTCTCCCTAATTTGCAGAGAAATGCTAATTCTGTGCTGACCACAAGAGTTGAAGATGTGACACAAGATGCACGGATGGATGATGATGATTGTGTGTGTGTGTGTGTGTGTGTGTGTGTGTGTGTGTGTGTCTATAAATGTGACATTTATTAAACGTGTGTTTTCCTTCTTGCACCAGTGCAATGATTCTGCTCTGGTTTGTGGAATTTATGACATGTGATCATAATATACATGTAAATATGTCATTCTGTAAAATCCCGTTTGTTTTTTTTCTATGCTGAATCTTTTTTAAATGACGATGATGTGGTGTTTCTGGGGATTAAAAGCAGCCTCGCCTCTCTCTTCGTTCTTCCGTAAGCACAAGGTCGTGGTCACGTATCCCCTGTGATGTATAAGGTGTTCACTCATTTGCATACCTGCACCCCTGGCGCTGTAAATCTGCAGCACGCAGCTTTAGGTGCATTTTTCCGAATCGTTAGCGTCAGCAGCGCTGGAGGTCACGGACGCCGCTGCCTCGCCGCCGCTCAGAGCGAACAAGCCTCCTCATCATTTCAGCATCAGCACCACGGAGACAGCCTGACGTCACCCGAACGCGCTGGTTTTGGCTGCCGTTGAGCGGAGGAGGTGGACGCTTGAACTCGTTCCACTGAAGTCATTTGAGGCGTTTGCTTCAAGGCTGCAGCTGATGTTTGCAGCCTGAAGACACAGACGACGTGGCTCGGCTCAAAAAGCAGCTTCGGTAAAACATGCGCCGCTGCAGTGATTTGTTCCACCTGTGGCCGAAGGCTCGTGGGTTTTACCTCCAGATTAGACGGAGAAAAAAGCTGTTTCGGAACTCTGGTAGCTTCATGCAGGAGAAGCCAGTTGCCTCAGATGGAGAACGGTTGATGCACTAGTCCATTAGTCATGTCCTGTTGGTCAACATCAGACTGTCTCATCCATCAATCCATGCCCACGCCTGAAACAGTCCACCAGCTTGCCCTTATTCCCTCCCACACGTGCACATGTGCACATACAGACCAGCCTGCCTTTAAAACGGTCCATCATTTAGCACTGAAGCAGGACTGATCGGCCAGTCTCGTCACGCATCTGAAATGTCCCATTTTATCCGCGAGCGCAGCGAGGTGGCGGCTTCACGTATCCAATTGAGGCCAGTGATCACCGAGGAGCTATTTTTAGCTCGCTGATAATGACATTCACCTATCAGCCTATGGATGACTCTCAAAGTAATGAAACACCAGGCGGGTCCTTCGGTTGTGGCGGCAACCACAACAGGGCCTCTGCAGGTTTGGAGATAACGCAGTTGCTCTTTGTGTGTGTGTGTGTGTGCGTGTGTGTGTGTGCGTACAAGAGTCGGCTTCACTCGGGTGCAGTGAGATGTGTGGAACAGCCGGGACAAACTAGAGGCTGTCCTCATTTATTTCCTCCCATTTGTTGCTCGTTCATTCATAAATATGCCTTAAACATGTGGATTGGCGTTCAGCGTGGAGAAATAGAACCCTCGGGAGTGTGGTCTCTCTGTTTCAAACCTCTATTTGCATCTTTTTGGTCTGTCCTGTGTTCCGACGTGACCAAAAACAGATGTTATCACATTTTAGACCAAACTTTCCACAATAGGGTAATTATAACATGCCCAGAGAAGCCTGGTTGGATTTAGGCGTGGAGAACGACATGCTCAGAATAAACCTGGAATAAGATCCAGATCACCATTTTCAATACTGGTGGCAGATCTACAGTACATGGCTCTGTGTAGTGCTTATTATCCACACAGGGCCTTCGTGGGACAGGACCAGACACACCAGTGACCTGCTGGAGGTGGTTTTGCAGGGCTGTGGTCAGTGTTCAGACGGGCGTCCTGCAGTTGGACTAGGATTTTTTACAATTTTCTTTAAAAATGAATGCAAAGAAAAAAAGCCAAGATGAAACTGAAACCTTCTAAAATCACCAAACATTTATCTTCAAAGAAAACAATGTGTTTTCTTTGCTAAGCTAAATATAGCCTGTAGCATTGTAGAGGGAGGAAAAGGCCTTAATGCTTTCGGTTGTTAGTTTAGCATTAGCGGAACGCCAGTAACGATGCAGACTGCTTAATCTGTACATGAACCACCGGCCAGGCGGAGCAGATGGAGGCCTCCCAACGCCAAGTTCACATGGGAACCCAAACAGATGGGCCCGTAAAGCGAGCACATGCACCACGGCGTTCACACCTCACTGGAAGCACTGTAACCGTGTGTTTGTTACCCGGTCAAAGTTGGGTTTCTGTGCCACCTCCAACAAATTGTTTCCAGTCTTTGGTTTCGAAACCGCTCGGACCTTATGGCTTTCACTGACTTTACATACATCTGCCGTCAAAACAAGCAAGAGTCTCCAAAGTTGCGGCGCTGATTGCAGCCATTACCGACCATCAGCTGGAATCTGATAAGGTTGCAATCAGCAGCCAGCAATTTGGGGCGATTATCTGCAGGTGTTGACATTTTAGCTTTGCAAAAAATGAATTCTCTTTCGCTGTTGCTCTTGTTGTTGGTTGTCTTTTGTTCCTTGTTTTTGTCCGGCTCGTTTTAGTTTACCCGGTTTCTGATCTTCCCTCTGCCGGAACGCCGCACGTCTCCTGGCAAAAACGTTCCGGTTTGTTCAGCCCAGCCGCATGCCTCCGTTGCATTTGGAACAGAAATCGCGGCTCATGAATGCGTCCTGGAGCTGTAGGTGGCTCTTTCATTGGCAGATGGAGGGTTCGTTCTCAGCCTACTCATGAATGAGTGAAATATCATCCACTTGATGAAATTATCTGAAAGAAAAGAATCCCTGGACAATATTTTTTTACCGTTAGGGGCTCAGGACTGATTTCGGGTGCAGACTTATTTAGATTTATCGTCTAATCAATCTGGAGCTTTAATGAGGCACCCTTAGTGGCATCTGGTCTGAATCAATAAGCCTTTGTGCCACGCTGAAAGAAATGGGCGCAGATTCTGAGGGGATAACTCTGCCTGGTTTAATGACTAAACCGGAATGATGGTGGTGACTTTGAGAAGTCCCTCCGTCACTTCTTCAGCTCCAACTGAGAGCGAGGCCTTGTGTGCAGGTAATATATGACAGGTCACAGTCTGACGAGCTTCTCCTGCATGCTAAACCGCACGAAATGAACAAACTTCCTGCATTCGACACTGGAGCCCACCTCCGGCAGCAGCCCATCAGCAGCATCGGCTGTCATGTTGTTCTTTTCCTCCCTGTATTTCTGAGGGGTGCTGTTTTTTTTCCTGCTATAATTAAAATGTGAAGCTCAGTGCTTTGAGGAGAGCATCATTAGCAGAACACATCGTGCTAATGAATTTCAAAGACGTCTATCCTAGGGGCTAATTAATATTCCCCAGGAAAAGAGGAGGAGTGGAAATCTGTCATCTGAGAGCCACTTCAGCACACCAGCTGTGTGATAAAACATTCCCAGGAAAAGTTTTTCCACTCGGGCCGGCAGCAATCTGTGGGGGAATAATCGATGTTTGAAAAGGTTCGGGTCTTCTTTGGAAAAGTATGACTCTGTTTTTATTGTGCAGCATGAATCTTCCGAGTGTCGCTCACTTTTCTAAGTGATAGATGTTTCAAAGTCATGATTTGAGAAGCTGCCACGTGCGTTTCCATTCCTCCTTCGCTGCTTGCCTCTTCGTCTGTTTTCCCGGCCTTGTGATCCAACCTGTGCTCGTGAAGTCACCTATATGATTCATTCAGCACGGTGCAATTTACAAGAAACACACACACACACACACACAGCAGTAAATAATAAAAAGCATTTTCATTAGACAGCACACGCCACCAAACAGGAAAACAAACGTAGCGCAGATGGATGTGGATCTCTTAAAGCAAACTAAAAGCTTTTCAGCTTTGTACCCAAATGTATCTTAGTGTTTTGTTTTTGGGGGGTTTTGAACATTCAATATAAGATTTTAACGTTCTGAAAGCAGCTGATCATTTTTACTTGCATTTGTGGGCCTCTCAAGTCAGAAAAGGCTGTAAAAAAAGTGTCAGACAAAAGCTTTTTGACAGGCGTAAGTGCGCACGGAGCCTCCCTCCAAACAGCCGCGCTCTCCTTGTGCTGTCTGCAGTTTCATCGATCGGGATCTCTCCCGAGAAACGAAGGGCCGCCAGGTTAAGAACCAGACAGAAGATGGCCAAACGGATGACGGACGATGTTCCCGCTTGTATGTTCACCACCGCTGACCCCCGGTGACCTTCTGCTGCTCCAGCGTAGCTCCTAGATCTTCTCCTGCTGCCCTCCCTCCTCTTCTCCTTGGAAAGCATTAAAAACCCTCCGTGGGTAACTCCATCTTAATGGTTTAAATTCATGTTGGGAAAAAAAACCTTCTACATTAAAGAAACCACCCTAATCTGTGTAACATCAACCTTTCACTTTGTGTTTAAAGCTACATAGAAGCAATACTGTGACGTTTTACAGCAGACAAAGTGCGCCTGGATGCTGCAGTAATCCTGATCCAGTGAGATCCAGTGGGACACAGCCCATAATAAGCACACAAACACTCAAATATTTCACCGCTGTGCGTCAAACGGCGTAAAATCCACCGTTTTCACTCATGTTTCACCTCCCCGCAGAGGTCAGGCTGGTTCACTCTCGGTTCCTCCACATCAGACGCCGCAAACCCGACCAAGCGTTTACGCGCCGCCGCGTGGGCTCGTTCTGGCGGATTCAAGTCACGCTGAAACACGCTTGGAGCCCAGTAAATGAACTTTCCTTTATTACCAC
This sequence comes from Tetraodon nigroviridis, assembly GCA_000180735.1. Taxonomy (NCBI): domain Eukaryota; kingdom Metazoa; phylum Chordata; class Actinopteri; order Tetraodontiformes; family Tetraodontidae; genus Tetraodon; species Tetraodon nigroviridis. The sequence goes on along the minus strand of CAAE01015106.1, from coordinate 89,921 downwards.
ATGAATCGAAGCACCATTACAAACAGCATCTAAAGCTCAAGCTGAGAAAGACCACAAAACAGCTCCGGTTGTCTGGAGTTTGGAGCCTCTCGTTCGGACTCCGCACAGCGCGCATGGACTCGGTTCTGGACGGCGCGGAATAAATACATAAATACGGAAATGTTTAATATAAACAAATGCCTGTCGTACAAATTGCACTTTCCGACGGCTGTGAGGTAAAACACAGAGTGAACACATCGAGATTATAGTACAGTCAGTGCAAACTGCTTCTTTTTATCCTCCATCGGCGCGTCAGAGCGGTCCGTCATGAAGTTGGAGACGGCTCCCCTCCCTCTCTATCTTTGAGAACAGATGAACCATTGAGAATAATAAATATTATGAAAGGATGGGCCTGGTGGCTGTCATTTGCGTGCTCCCTTTGACGGCTCCCTGATTTCCGTTCGGACTCACGCACCAAATCTGCTTTTTCATATCCGCGTAAAAGCGAGTCGGTTTGGCAAACACGGGCCGTCAATTCAGCCCTCAACTGTCCCCGTGGGGCTGGACAGTCCCCGTCCGCTCAAATGTCCCATTCTATTGACCAACGCTGAAAGAAAACGGGGGCTTCCATTAAAAACACGGCGCACTTTTGCGCGTCCGCCTCCGTTCGCGCCGCCGCCGCCGCCACCCTCCCCGACTGTAATCCGCTTCAAAAGTTCCCCGTCACATCTTGGACTCTAAGGGGGGCAGCTTGGCAGCCGCCACCAGGCTGCTGTCGCTGTTGTCCAGGGCGGTGCAGTCGGACCACATGCCCAGGGTGCCGTTCTCCAGCGGGGACGCGAAGCCGCCGGAGCAGCGGGACAGGTCGCAGGAGCTGACGTGCAGCCTCCGGTCGGCCTGGCGCGGGCAGCACAGCAGCCGCTTGAACGCCTTCCGGAAGTCGGGGCTGCGGCAGTAAATGATGGGGTTGAAGGCCGAGTTCACGTAGCCCAGCCAGTTGAGGAACACGAAGAGGTCCTGGTCCACCATCGCTGCGCTGAACACCCGCACGACGTTGACGATGAAGAAGGGCAGCCAGCAGAGGGTGAAGGTGCCCATGATGATGCCCAGGGTCTTCAGCGCCTTCTGCTCCCGCAGCGCCAGCATCTTGGACGGCCTCTTCTTGCACTTGGACGTCAGCCCCGTGAGGGTGTTGTGAAAGCGTCCCTCGCACTTGTCGATCTTCCTCAGCTGCATCTTGGCCTCTCTGTACACGCGCGCGTACACGAAGATCATGACCAGAAGAGGAATGTAAAAAGATATGATGGAGGACGAGATGGCATACGCCTTGTTGGTGATGAAGTCGCAGCACTCCGGGTTCTGGTAGCAGGAGGTGTGCACGCTGTCCCGGGACCAGTGCATGAGGATCGGGAGGAAGGAGACCAGCGCGGAGATGGCCCAGACGGCGCACACCATGGCTCGGGCCCGGGCTTTGGTCAGCAGGCTTTGGTAGCGAAAAGGCGACGTGATGGCCACGTATCTGTCGATGGCGATGACGCACAGAGTCTCGATGCTCGCGGTGACGCACAGGACATCCACGGAGATCCAGAACTCACAGAAAAAGGAGCCGTACTGCCACGAGCCGCGCACCTCCAGCGCGGCGCCAAACGGCACCACCAGCAGTCCCATGATCAGGTCCGCGCTCGCCAGCGACACGATGAACACGTTGGTGAGGGTCTGGAGCCTCTGCGTCCTGGCGATGGCCACGATCACCAGGATGTTCCCGAACACGATGAACAGGACGATGGAGCCCATCACCAGGCTCAGGCAGGCGACCCAGTGTTCGGACGCGCCCGCGTTCGACGCGTCCGACGCGGAGCCGTTGTGTGAGTTGGGCGCCGAGGACAGGTCACCGTCCCCCATGACGGGCTGCTGCGCTGGGTGCGGGACCAGATCGTGCTCATCCAGGCAGCGCAGGGCAGCCTTCAGCCAGACTGTCGCACAGGCTCCCTCCAGGTGCGCCGTGCGCCGGCTCCAGCGGGAGATGCGCGCTCGCCTTCAGCCTGGCCCGGACTGCGCGGTCGGCCGGGACCTCAGAGCGGGCGCTGACATCACGGCTCGCGGTGGCCAATCAAAGCTTCTCCTCCTCCTCGCACGAAGCGATAGGACGGGAAAGAAAAACACCTGAATCCAACAATCACGCTGATTCTGAAGAATTAGGCACCGACACGTCTCAGGCGCAACCGCGGTTCTCTGACCCCAACCCTGCTCCACTGCCTTCTGTCGAAGTTTGCCAATATTTGGGAACAGGAGAGGACCTGGCCGATGAATCCAGGGATGCCACTGGGCCTTCACCGGGAGTCCGATCATTCATCCACAGTTTCCACCTTTCATGAATGAGCATAAATCAAATTCATCTATGGAGCAGAGTGATGGGGAATTTTTTAATGAATGCATCATAAAATATTAGATTTATTTCTGTTGAGTTTTAGGATTTTCAGAGTAAGGAAGGTTGGTAACGCGGAAAAGCAAAGAAAGAAACTTATGTAAAGAGGCACTATTTTCAACACCTGGACACGTTTTCTTTAATCTGGTGATGCACAAATTAGGATTAAATTAGCCTGTTTCTGAATCAAATTAACAGAATGTTGGTGGTAACGGGGCTTGTACCAGACCAAAGAAAAAACCCAAAAACCCCATGGAATTTAAACATCATGACCAAACAGCTGCAGTTTCTTCCTCACACTTCAGGAAAATGGAATTTATGGGCCCATTTTTTTCAGCCACGGTCTAATAAGTTAAAATAAGATGACCTTTGACCCAGGCGTGCATCAGCGTCCGTCCCTGCGGTTGCCTCGGGTAAAAAGCAGAGCGGACTGCTGAATTTTTAAAATGTCATCTCCGGGCCTGGGATTGGATTCCTTCACAGAGGCGGAATCAGTGTTCAGACCAGCACGGACGATCCCAACCCAGAGCTCCCTTCCCGGTCGGAGCGCCGCTCTGAAGAAGCCCCGCCCACAGTGAGTGAAGCAGTGAAGTGTGAAACGCCAGGACAGCGAGTGGCTGAGTGGAACCCTGACAGCAGCGTCGGCATCAGCCGCTCAGCGCTTTGGAGGAGTCTCTCCAACCTTGTTCTGGTCTCTCGCTCACCATTAACAGCATCCGCACCTCCTTTCCAGTCGTTCAGCTCCCACTGTTATGCAAACGCTTCCCCCAGCTTCCCAAAAATAAGCCGAATTAAAGTGCTGCACATCCCACGCGGTCCGGCGAAAGCCCGAACCCACGGAAGGAGAGCAGGAAGCGTGGAGGTTGAACTCCCCCGGAGGCTCGGCCCTCTCCTGTGGACCTCGGCGGCCTTCCTCCCAGCCGCCAGGCCTCCGCTTCCAGGGTGTCGCTGCGTCCAGGAGCCGGGTTTTAGCGACTCCGCCCGGCCCAGGAACCTCATTTCCCTGCTTTCAATCTGTGTTTTGCTCCCACTGCTTCGCAGCCTACAAACTTCTTATCTCTTCCACTGATACGATCTTAATGGAGCCCACAGAGGCTGAGTGAAGACCGAGACAATCGGCAATTAAAACTGCAGGAAAATCTGCTTTCATCCTCAGATTTGGAGCTCGCGTGCCGGTCGGTGGGGGCTGCTAAGTTTTATGAAGGAAGTACAGAGCCGGCTGGTGCTGCTGATGTGTTTTCGGTTGCTCCGCCTGCAGCAGACGCTGACAATGTTCTGCTTCGTTTCATTATTCAACCACTCATCACACAGTGGAGACAGACACGGTGTCCTTATTTTGGTTTTGTCTTCTTTCTGGAGAGCTTTCCCCTCTGAGGCACGCGGCACCCTCAGCTGCCTCCTTCAGCATCCAAAATCAAATCGTCAAGGGTGATTAGCTACCAAAGGATTTCCATCCGTCTTCATAAATGAGCGACTCCAACCCCCAACCAGAGACTGGACTCCTTCAAGCCCGGTGGCCGCTGATGCTGGGGGCGGGAGAAGCAACTGGGCCGGCTCAGAAAAGCAGGCTGAAGCATCAGATGGGCCGAACTGTGGCAAATGAAACCATCTGACCTGTGATTATCAATCCGCCCCGCTGGAGAAACGCTGATTGAGTGACCCCGTCGTGGAGTCACAGTCAGGAATGTTTTAAATATGTATGACAGTATTAACAGCTTCAGCGCAGAAACTGCTATTTAATTGACTAGAGCTGCGTTTATTAATTACACATGTGATGCAGTAACGTGAAAGTGATCCTGGTCAAGGTTAAAACAGCCACGCCATTCAATGTCCTGCTGTTCTGGTACTTGAACGCATCGCGATGCATTATGTGCACAGGCGCTGTTGTAGGCAGGAGTAACCACCCCTTAACCCTAACCCTAACCCTAACCCTAACCCTAACCACAGCCACGGTTTTACAGTCTCTTTTTTCTTTAAATGTCATGCTGCTGCTAGAGAGAAAACCCTTATCAAAACAACAGATTCGGGTCTGTTTTTTTTTTTTTTTTATATTACCTCTCGAATCTCCACCAGAAGTGTGTTCCACACTTTCAGCTGACACGGGGCTCTCGGCAGACTGTCCAACCCGTCACGTGGTGGGAGACTTGATCGTGTCCTCGTGTTTGCCGTGTTTGAGACCAAGAGACCCGGAGCAGCACCTGCTTTTCATGGTTGCTTTTCAGAAGGAAGGCAAAGAGAGGCCGGGCTATGTTAGTATCTGTTTTCCAAACCCCCAGTAAGAGTGCTGTTTCCAAACTCTAATTCTGACCAGGGTTATGTTTAGATCAGTGAAAATGAAGCCAAGAGTGTTTTGTATCAGCCTGTTCCCAAACAGACGGTAACAGTCATCCCATTTTACTCTAAAGGTGGGATTTCTAATTACCCAAAGCTCCTCCTGTTGGCCGCTCTGACTCCAGACTAAAATCTGAAACCTCTCTTCTGTTGCGGAAGTGACGGGTTTCAAGGTCTGAGCTTGAATGTAGAAAAATAGACCCTTAACAAGAACAAAGACTCCGCGTGCTTGTTTTCATTGCTGTAACTGTAACAATCACAAGTGTTTGTGTCCCTTCAGCCCATCTCCAGGCGGTGTGAGGACGAGCACAGGGACCTGTGTTTGGTCTTTTTTGGTGTCACACGTGACATCCAGAACAAACATGGAGGAGGTTAAAAGCAATCAAGGAGAAGCTGACAAACATGAGCAATGTTTCCAGCAGTGGAGGAGCTTTTTAGAAGAACATCTGGAACAACACGGAGGGGATTTCTGTCTGCGTTGCCTGGCAGGGCTGCTGGTAAACCATCTTCTCAAACAGTCAGATTACAGTTCTGGCACGAGCCCAGGGATTCATAATGACTAATGTCCAAAACACACATCTGAACTTATTGAATATAAACATTCCAGGCAGAAATCGATGTTAACAGTGTCCAGATTCCACAACGCAGATGTAAACCCTTAAGTGAGCATCTATACATGCATGAAAACGAGATTTTATAGCTTGATTACAGACTCGTGGTCCGTTATGTGGAGTTGAACATCAGTCCACACATCTGCATTCCTCCCAAACAACATTAACTTATTTAAAATCTTCGATTCCTGAGAGTAAAGTCAGAGACAGAACACCGCTGGAGTGTTGGTCAATGGCGTGAACTTTATTTTCCCTTTCCATTTCTGTTATTCAGTCAACTGTAAAAATAACCGTTCAAATATTCGCTCATGAGTTACAAAGTTAACGCAAAGGACAAATTTTAAAATCTTTTCAAGGTTGTTTTGCAAATGCAGAAAAAGCAGCAATTATATAAAGATGAAAATGACAGAATTTGGGAGCCGGTTGAGAGAGCTGGCTGTTTAGTCCTGAAGCTACCTGGAGCAATCAGCACAGCTACCTTGGTTTTACAAAAGTCAGGATGTTAAGTTAAGTTTCAGGAACAACATGATGAGAGAGCAGACGCTTGGCACGAGCTCGACCTCCCAACCTCACAGGAGCTTCGCAGGTCCTCCTGGGAGCCGATGACAAGGCTCCAAAACTGCTTTCCCGAAAACGGTTTCAAGCCCAAAACGGCTGCTCCGTCTCTCACGGAGGCTGCTGAAAAACAAGGTTGGATGGAACCTGCAGGAACGAACCCCGCATGCCTGACTCCCAACACACCGGATACACACGGGGAGCAGTCAGGCAGTCATCAGAAGGCGTGAGCCAACGCCACGGTGACCTGGTCCTCTCCGGCTCCGCCGTTCATACGAAGAGGCTGCGTGAACGAGGCGGCCTTCATGGTGCAGGTGTGCTCCGCCTCCCTGCAGTAGTAAAGCCAGACGCTCAAAGTCAGGCCCGGGCTGCCCGCCGAGCCCTCGGGCGGGACCGGAAGCCTTGTTGAAACGGCGAGGGGTTCGGACAGATCCGCGATGTCGCCGGTAACCACAGGACTGAATTCCCACCCATTCGCACCAGTCTGCCTTTATTCCCTCCAGTCGGCTAATTGCAATTTACTCACAATTGCGTGCGGCTATACGCTTAGCCGAGCAATACGGAGCAAATGTAATTAAAGCCGACTGATTGAGAAGTCCACGCTAATCAATCCAATTTGCCGCCGCCGAGGTCCGGCTGACAGTAATAAACGTTTGAAACGTGCACGGCGGAAGCTTGAACTGGAGACCGGATAGGTCAAACTGGGGGCAGCGGGTTTCTAAAAAGGTGGTCCACGAATGTAGGTCCAGAGATTTCGAGCCGGACAGACCGAAAACGCCGCTGTTTCCTCAGAGACGTTCGCCAAAACCAGAACAACCCCCCTAAAATGAGACAGTAGCGCAGCGACTGGACCGCAGAGGGTTTTCAGACAAATACAGCCGTAATGACACCGCCGCTGAAAGATGAATGGAAGTCAGAAAAGAAAGAACTTGAATCAGGCGAAGACTGTGGGAAAACACATTATGCTGGAGAGAATGTCAAATCCCTGCCAGCGGTGATTACCGCAGCTTATGCCTAACACGAGGTCCCAGGGAAGCTAAAATGTTAAAAAAAAAAAAACCGACTCTTTAGCTCCGCTATGCACTTCTCACTCCAGCCATTAAAATTCCTGCCTGGGCTCTGATCTGATCAGCACAAGTCTAGACGGAGCGCTGCAGAACAGCGCAGGATCACGTAACATAGGCTGTTCCATAATGATGTGAACCGAGGCATGTTGTCTTATCGCAAGGCGGTAAAAATAGCCCGCTGATACGGCCGACTCCGCGCTGCGCCGCTCGGGACAGACACGCGGCCACGCTTCTCCTCCAAAGCTGGTGTTCTGAGATCCCGCGTCGGCTCCGGGTGTCGAGTTTATTCACACGCGTTCCTACAGGACAGAACGCCAACTCTGAGAGGAGTGACCCAAACTTCCCGAGCAGCGTTCAGCAGGATGTAGGAGGGCAGCGGGAGAAGGATCGTTGAGGACCCTTCACGTCTGACAGACCCAGGCTAAAATAAAAACCCAGCAGGAGAGGAACACTGGCTCTCCTCCGCTCTCATCAGTATTAGAACGGAGGGAAAGAAGAAATAATCCCTCCAAACACCAGTCAAGCCTCCTTTTTCCTCAAAGAACAACACACATCATGTCAGAAGATGAGGAGGAGGAGGAGGAGGAGGAGGAAGATTCTTTTCCTGGCTGTCCTTTAAAACCCTCCACAAAACCCAATGTCAACAGGTTTTTGTTCCGTGTCTGACAAAGGCAGCGGTTCCCTCAAACAGGAATGGTCCAATCGCGGCGCAGCCCCACATCTTGAAGCAGTCACCACGGGGCTGCGGCTAGATTATCGCACAAAGCGCTTGTGTTTGTGTCCTGTTAGGTTTTATATTACCCAGCCTCGACAGCAGCGCACAAGACTGCGCGCTCTTATAAAAGTTGCAAACTTAGCATGTTCAGCTTTTAACACACACTTGGAACAATGTTGCCTTGACTGGCTCCGACTGAGCTTGAACGCAGCGCGTTTCCTGTTCGTGGGAGCACTTTAACCTCCTGTTTTTGACACAACGATGTTGTGATTGTGCTCGGTGCCGTAGGGGGCCACCGTTTACAGGAAATACAGCGACTGCAACAGAAGCAACCCTGACAGACCCGGGCTTCCGGGAAAAGTCAAGATGGGTCTGTAGTATTATCAGATAAGTGTTGAATTCCATTTCTAATTAGGCCCGACTAGACCTCACCCTCAGCCGTGAGAGCCCAGCAGCTGGGCGCCTCCGCCGTCAGCCTGGTTCCTGGCGGGAGCGTCAGGCTGAGCAGCATGACCAGGGTCTGGCCTGCAGACACTTCCACCGGTGGCATTTCTATCCTGGTGGCAGATTTAGGCAGCGCAGGGGCTTTCGCAGGACCCGGCGGGGCCGAATCGGTGCACTCCACAGAGATGGGGAACTGGAGAGGAGAGCGAATTGAATTAGAGCGATATGAATTTTAATGGAACTTAGGAAACAAGAAATATTGGCAGCGGGCAAACTCATAAAATTTTGGTGAGGTGCCAAATTCTAGAGGGATTCTGGCCTCTAGATCTTCCAAAAAACCAAAGTCTGCGCTCTTCTAGAGCCTTTCCAGTTATTGATAAGCATTTTAACGGGGCTCTGATGCAAAGGGCTTCTTCCAGGTCAGGAGGCTGTTTTCTCACCGGAGCGACGGTTCTGGAGTCCAGGTCCAGCACCGCCACTCGGTGGTTGTTGGTGTCGGCCACGTAAAGCAGCTTCCCACCGCCGCCGATGCAGATCCCAGCCGGTTCGTTAAAGAGGCACTGGTGGAAAGCAGGGCCCAGGGTGTCGCCGGCCTCGCCCGTCCCCGCTAACGTGCTGCACCGCTTCGCCTTTGGATCCACCACTTTGATCTTGGCAACGCCGCATGAAAAAAAGACACAACAAAAACACACCAACATTTTCAAAGGGGTTCCCTAAAGCGTTTAGGCTAAAAAAAAATGAATTGGTGCCGGCTGTGCTGCAAAAACAGCTAAAAAAAAAGAGCCGTTTGCAGTCTTGTGACGGGCATCATTACCTTGTGATTGTAGGAGTCGGCCACATACAGCAGGCTTGCTCCAGGAGCCCAGGCCACCGCTAAAGGATGCTGCAGTTTGGCATCCACCCCTTTCCCATCCACATCCCCGAAAGCGAAAAGGTTCTGGTTCACAACGTGCACACAGGATTAAATGACACCGGAAAGTCTCAGACTGCGCAATTTGTGATGGCTTCAGCCCTAATCGGGTCAGAGGGACCCTCCGAAACAGGCTCGTGAACCGCCTGTTTAAAAAAGAAATAAATAAAGGGAGAATGGAGGCTTTTCAACCATCAAGATAAGAATCATCCCCCGAATGTCCTGACTGCAACTATTAAATAATTTGTTTTTATTTAAAAAACATTTGAATTGGGAACATGGAAGAGACGCTGACTTCTTTATCTGTCCAGGTCTCTAAATATCATATATAATAACAAACAAATAAAGGAGAATAACTGTGCTTGAATCACTCTCAGGAAGTTTTACAGAAATTAGCATGAATATTATCTGCTGGTAAAACCTTTTCTTTAGTTATTTAACTCTTTTCTTTCTTTGAGATGATGATCAGGTTTCCCTCTGGGTGCTAGAGAGCAAACCTTTAGCTGTGCACAGAGAGAAGGGAGCTGCTGGGCTCCCCTGTGCTCAATTTGATGGTCTTGGTCACAGCAGGGCTGGAAAATCTGTTTTAGATTCAGATACGGCTATGTGGCTAAAAAAAAACAAATAAAAGCACATATTTTCATTCTAACTTCCACAATCATTTTGGCAGACTTTTGATACCAAACAGTTTAGTCTGAAATCAATGTTCTTTCGGCCTGAGCAGAACGAGGTCTTCACAACAATGTAAAAATGATAGACTGCTGCTGGGCAAACTGAAGATGCCCTCCATGACTCACCATCGGGTCTCTTTCTCCACCGACCAGAGACTTAACGGCTCCGTCCTTCAGCGCCAGGGTGCGGATGGTGCTGCTTTCGCTATCAGCAACATACAGACAGCTCCAGGGCTCCTCCGGGGCCAAAGCCAGGCCCGAGGGCTGTGCAAAGCTAGCTTTGTGGGGGTAGGAATTGTTACGGTTCTCCTCGTTGCCACTACCTGCCCAGCGGACGCAGGTACCGGCCTTGACCTCACTGTTCAGAAAAAGAAAAAACCGAAACGGTTAAGTTATTATGAACGTGTCAACTTTCAAGCACAGATGTAGAAAAGTGTGGCCCGGTGCCAGTTGGCCGTAGCGGTCAAGCTGCAGTCTCTCACCTCCCCTTGGGCAGCTTCCCATCCGCAAGGAACAGAGCCCAGATCTGGTGGGTTCCTGCCATGGCTATCCACAGCACGTTAGCTTCATCCCCGCCTGCACCAGGTCAGGAGTGGTAGCAGAGACAGGGTTGGTGGATTTCAAACATGCTTGATCGCGATGAAGCCCAACTATGGTGACTTGTTAAACTCTCAAACTTTGTTACTGCAGCTACACGCAGCAGGCTCGGTGCAGCAGCGCCAGCCTGTGTGGCAGATGCGCTTCTGCAGAGACGATGCGCGTTGGCGACAGCGACACGTGCAGCATCTGGGCTGGGTTTTTAATGATCCAGCCAACTGGAGAACTGTCAAACACATCTATCGTCTCCGGCAGGCGACTTACAGCCGTGATGTCACCGTCATACATAAGAGTTCAAACGGTTTAAACTTCGGTTGTTTGTGCATATGGACCACCTAGCATCAATATTCAGTAGGTGTTTGGGTGGGCTCTGACAGGTGCGGTCCACTGACCATAGTAACCGGATTCGCTTGATCACACTTTGATGGTATTTTCCTAACATGGCAGCAATCCCTCCTAGCGGCCTGGTCACCACAGGAGTCCAAGTCTGACAAGTCTCAGCTTGGAGGCTGAGCTCCATTCAAACCTGCACCAGCAGACCTTTCCCTGCCTCGAATTCACTTCTATTTAATCGAGCTGCGACCTGAAAAGTGGCGCTAGGAGAAGTAGCGGGAAAGAAAAAATATGCAAAGGCTGTGGAGGGGAAGGAGAAGGGGGCAATGAACAAGAGAAGGAACTGTGACCCACCAGCACTACCAAGAGTCACATCCCAAGGAGAGCTGATGGGCTGCCTGGGCCCTGGCGCCCCACCTTCTTTGTCTGTGCCCTGTGCGCCTGTTCCAGCAAGCGTGCTGACTTTTCCCGCCGACAGGTCAATCTGATAGATGCAGACAGAAGCATTTAGGCATGGAGATAAGCATCGGGAGGGTAGGGTGGAACAGAGGGAAGCGGTTATCAGCTGGACCTTTCGGATCAGGTGGTTTTCTGTGTCGGCCACGTACACAGTGTCCCCTTTGATGGCCACACCCTGAGGCGAGTTAAAGGAAGCTTCTGACAAGTCACCATCTTTTCTCCCACTTTCAGGCCCTGAGGCAGAAGTCAATAATCAGATTATCCTTCAGAAACAATTTCTATTCACCCAGCACAGAACCGCCTAAGACTTTGGTTTTAAAATTAAACCAGTGGAGTTAAAGCACCTCCAGTCATCAAAACAAGTTTTCCGCTTGAAAATTCAGTCCTTAAAGACTGCTAACGCATGCGAGTGCCCTAAAAATATCATTTCAGTTTCATAAATACTTGTGGGTGGATGTTCTGCAGCCTCCATCTGGTTTTACCTCCTATGACTTGTAACAGCTGCCCGGTTGTGGACACCAGCAGAACGCGGTGATGCCCGGTGTCTGCTATGGCTACTCGCTTACTCCTGTCGTCGATGGCTATTTTCCCTGGAAATGACAGAATGCTGGGGGGAAGGGAGTCTCGGAGCAGCTTGAGCGGCACTGCGTGTGTCCTGAGCAGGCCGCGCTCCCTGTAGTAACGGAGGGCGGCGTCGGTGAAAAGCATCTGTTTGTCCCAGTGGCCCTCGCCCACCAGGGAGAAGAGCAGATTGCCACGAGGCCCCAGGAAGACAAGCGTGGGCCAGCAGGACACCTCCAGCGCGTGCCAGAGACACGCCTCGCTGTCATTCACCACCGGGTGGCAGATGTTGTAGCGGAGCACAGCACTGCGGATGTTGTCCAGGACCTTTGAGGAATCGGCAGCAAACAGACACAAAATCAGGAATTTCGGTCACTTAAGTCTCCTGATTTTAAATGTAATGTTTGTGTTAGACCAAACACAGACCAGTAAGACCATGCAAACGTACAACCCTGAGCATCAGAGCCGCGGCTGAAACATTTTAGCTTTTAGTTTCACTGACATAAATCTAGCTGCAACACGTTTTTAAGTTTTTTAGAAGAGATCACTCCAAAAAACCTAAATAGTGCAGAGTAGTACAAACACTTACCTTTTCATTAGGGAATTTGGCTGAGTGCACTCCAACAACAACCAAGCCATCTGAGGGACACACACACAGGCAGACATTGACTGACACACAGTGCAGTTTTTATCCGCTAATGGTCTTTTTTAATTTTGTTTTTGCATGCACGAAAAAAAATAAATAAATCAGCACATGTTTAGATGTGCAGATTAAAATAGAAACGCTTCACCAGTGGCTTCACAGAGCAGCAACCTCCGATTGTTAACTCTTGTGTTTCAGAATTTAAACAGTTAACACCACTGTAAGAAAAAATTTCTGAACCTATTTGTTTTATAAAAACCAAAAAAGATAAAAACAACCTAAATTAAAACAAGACACTGGGCTGAGGGATGCAGCGTTACGGTTCCAGGGTGAAAGAATTAACCATACAGAAGCTCATCGTGGTTTATATTTTAGCAAAAGAGATGAATCGGTGGTAAAATAGCTATATTTGCTCACTGCTACACTGAAAGGAGTTCCTGTTTGTCCCTAGCCAAGCAGCACAGCGCCGGCACAGATTGCAATAGCGATGGGTGGGTGGACTGTGGGAGTAGCTGGGCCTGTGAGCTGGGTGGCTCCCACACCTCGCTGGCCAGAGCAGTCAACAGAATGTACCAGCAGCAGTGCCAAAGATAAGCACCAGGGCTGATAAGTGAAGCGGCGGTGACCGTGCACGCTCGGACGGCGAGTGAAATTCAAGATGCACCGCTTCCGCCCATCTTCTGGTGGAAGGGCTGAGTCAGTGGGACGTGACGGTGCTTAATGCACCATCGCTATATAAAGGTCCATACCGCTAACTCCGGGTTTCAATTATGGCCAGCGATCAGTGGCAGGGCCGACAGGAATTATTTTTAGTTTGCTCTTCACGGCTCGGATAAGGATCCACGTGCTTTTGGAAACAAAGACGCGGCGGTGCACTGCTGCCTCTGCGCCCTGGTGAACTTACACATGTCAGTGTGATGCAACACAATCGCATACGCCTGGCTGACAGACTGAACAATCACCTCACGCATGGATTAGCTGTCAGTGGAAAAAAACTTTAGAAACTCTTAATGGGTATAATAAGTATGTTCCAAAGGCCATACCTTCAGCAGAATGTTGCTTCTCTAGTTGGTGCAGGTCAGGCAGTATATGCAGGCAGTTGATGCAGCAATAAGTGAAAAAATCCAGCAGCACCACTTTACCGGCGAGCTCTTTGTGGAGGGACAGGGGGCCTTCTGTGTTGATCCATTCTAAAGCTGGAGCAAGAATCAAAGTGGGAAAATGATTATGCCTCATCAGATTCGTTATGATTAGCAACACTGCAAACATTTGCTTTACAGCTGCCCACATTTTTACAGGACTTTTTTAACGTTTATGATATCATGAAATAGGGTGATGAATCAAAAATTGTGACCTTCGAGTGTTTATAGGTTCAAATATTCAATATTATTTCCCCCCATCCCCCCCCCAACATCACATGCTCTGCAAATATATTTTCAATTGAGGTTATAGCAGAGAAATCAAGAAATATGATCCAATAAATGTATTTCGAAAAAAAATCAGCTGATAAGGATGGATAAATAATTTGCCTGGGACACAAATGCCTGCGTAGGTCTTTTCTGACACATAAAAAAAATAAAAATAAATCTCTCTTTTCCACAAAGTTAGACATATGGGTATACACAAGGCACCGGTGAAAACAGAAAGCTCAGGTACGAATGCATTTATACAGAAAATGTTTAAAACCTGTACATGTTAGAAAAAAAAATTAAATTTAAAAAAAATAATAATTAAAGCTAGCTGTCCTGAATATGTTAATGCCTAAAATCTTAAACGTGCTCCTGGTAGATTCTCTTAGCATTTACTTAGTTAAAAGCTAAACACAATCCAAAGACTCACTGTTGAGAAAATAATTGCATACGTTGTAAGTGCATATCACTTTGGATTTTATTAGGTTATTTTAAACGTACTAGAAAGACTTTTAAATATAATCAACAACAAAGTTTAGTAAAGAAGAAATTAATGCAATCTTATAAGCCGATCTGTTAAACTGGTCCTACCTATCAGCTGACTATCATATTTTGACTATTCAAAGATACTAAATTAGAAAGTGACGTTTAAAAAGGCTCATGCAAACAAAATCAAAATTGTGAGGACTATTGAGAGCGTTTGGTAAAAGAAGGGACGTGCTTGAGGGAAAGAGGGAACTTGTTGGGTCCCGTCGGGGTGCTGGCTGTTAGCGAACTCACGCCAAACTGTCCGAGTCCTGCGACTGCTAGGAGGGTTAGAGCTGTAAACATAGTTAACCTGGCTGGAAATCGGGTATCTTGAGATCATCTCTCCCGTCCAGTGTTTTCAAATACTGGTAGACGAGGTCTTCTTTCTCCTGTTGGGTCGAAGCTTCATCTAGTGCGCAGTCCAGCTGACTTTGTATAGGAAATAAGGCGGAGAGGCTGCACCGAGACGCCATGTTTCTGTCGGCGAACTAGTTGGGTAAAATCACGACTGTGTACATTCCTGATGATTCGACACTAAACTCGACTCGACTAAAATGCTATTGACAGAAATATTATTACCCATATTTTTCCCGAATATTTGGTTGAAAGAACCATTCTATATTACGAATACACACGTTCTCTGATTGGTTTATTTATTAACGACTTAATTCACTGTCCCAAACTGTGTAGAATGTGCTACTGTAAATGTGCTTGTCTTTACTTCATTCATTGTCGGCAGTGGCGGTAATCGCCAGCATGTTTTTGCGTAACTCCGGACACTTTGTAGCTAGAGAAGACGTTAAATTTGATCTTTTCCCTAATAGTCGGTACCCAGAATACATTTTCCAGTCTTTGTGGTCCAGTTGCAACTTCGGTTATTTGCAGCAATCGCGGTATGTTATTAATTATTAGCTCTTGGGTAAAAACGAGGGTGTTGAGGACGACTTTGGAACATCTGAGCTTCCTTTTGCACAAATGTCCCAAAAGGACGACTCAGAAAATGACGTTTGGGATTATAAACCACTCAAGAAGAAGAAAAAGCGACCCTCTTCTTCTGCAGGAGGTATAGCCAAAGCTTTCACGGTCAAACCAGCTGATCCAGAGACCCAAACAGCTGACAACAGGAAATCTGCTGCTGTTGACCTAGCAGGAAAACATCATGATAGAGATGGACAGATTGCTCCTTCCAAGCCTTCTACTGAGGCTGACGGTGATGAAGATGCTCAGGAGTCCTCTGGAGACTTCTGTCCAGTGTGTCAGATGCCCTTCAGCGTCCTGCTGCTGCAGACGCACAGGTGGCACGTTGCTGAATGTCTGGACACTGCCAGGGACAGCTGTGAAGGTACACTCATTTATCCCACTTTTATAGATCCTTGTGGTTTGGAAGGTGGGAATAATTAGGTTATAACACATTTCCATGACCCATTGGTCATGTCAACCAGTGCTACTAATGTGTTTTTGTTGTGTGAGCGAGTCCATTATTAGGTTCTAGTTCCCATTCTGCGCGTGTTTAGTAAAAGTCCTGTTATTTATTTGTTTACTTATGTTACACAGAATGTCCGGATGGCCTTCGGTGCTGGTCCATTAATCCAGACCATTACAGGAAGTTCAACCACACACTGCTGGCCCACAGTCGCGCAAACAGCAGTTTATCTTTGCCGAGTCTGTCAGTGGGAGGAACCGGTGAGAAGACCCCCACCCCGACGCTGTCCACCGGTGAGGTGAAAGGCTTTGCCTCTTCACAGGAGAGTCTCTCGGCTTTGTCCGACTGCAGTGCCTCTCCTCTACGTAGTCAGACCCGCAAATCTTCTCAAATTACGAATGGCCTCCAGCTCCTGCGTTCCCCTGGCCCAGAGGACTTAAAGAAAAAGAAAGGCTGGTCATCATCCGCTAAAACGTCAGTCAGTTCTTCCCAGGAAAGTACGCCCCAACTTTCATCCACTCCTCTGAGGGCAGACAGTAAAGGGAAAACTCAGTATTTACCCAAATGTGAAAATTCCCTAAACACTGAGGATTCCGATTCCATATCCTATTCTCCTCTCTCTGAGCTCCCTGCAGAGGATGAAGTCAGAAATAATGAATTTAGATTTCTTTTTAGCAAAGATGGATCTGAAAGTGAACCAGAAGACTCAGTAGAACTATTAACTGACAAATTGTGGAGTAAAGATGATCTACCGGCTGAAGGAATTGATAATATTGAATCTGATGAGGTACAAAGACATGCAGCCTTAACGTCCCAGCTGGAGTCACTTACCTCAGGGCCGCCCACTAATCAGCCAATTCAGCAAGCTGCTTCTGCACTGGATGAACACAGAGCTGGTCTCATGGTAAAGAAAGAAGCAACCGGTAGCTCAAGCCGTCTTGGTCAAAGTAGCCTTCAGTCTCCACAAAGTATTGTGTTGGAGCGCCTCAGAGAAACGATTCAGGGCTCCGTTAGCTTCAAAGACAACTTTGATTTGGAAGAGCCTCATACAAGCACCGCTCGAGCGCCTTCAAGATCTCAAACCATGCCACCCCAGAAGGGCCACGCCAAGCCGGGCCACACCGCCTCTCTGAAGCAGATGGACATCGGAGTGTTTTTTGGCCTCAAACCACTCAAAGAAGTCAACAAAGAGGTTCAAAAGGGACCAAATGAGCTGGACGGTGCCTCTGCTTCAAAGATGGGGGAAAAGTCCAGGAGGCAGAGGCAGCCACGGGGCGACAGGCAAAGGAAAAGCAAGGCCGATGCTCCTGAAGGTTCCTCCAAGGACATGGCAGAAAGTGGTGTGGATGTTCAGAGAGGAGCTCAGAACTACAGGAAAAGAAGATGGAGCAGAGCGAATGCTGCTGGAGAAGAAGAGCTACCACGCTGCCCTTTCTACAAAAAGATTCCAGGTCTGTGAGTGATCACAAATATCACCCTTTCCTGCACAGGTGTGACCCTTCTTTACTGGCTGGATCTGTTTCACCGTCCCAAACGCTGCTTTTTGTTTTCTGCCCCTGTTTGTAGTCTGTTTTAACGTCTGTAATGTTCTTTAGGTACAAAGTTTGTCGTAGATGCTTTTCGCTATGGAAAGATCGAGGGCATCACGACCTATTTCCTCACACACTTCCACTCCGACCATTATGGAGGTTTGACCAAGAACTCCACACTTCCAGTCTACTGTAACAAAGTAAGTCATGCTGGGTTCAGCTGGGATACCCAGCAGTATCTAGTTGAGCTTTTTCAGGGTATGAAAGGAGAGGTTGGAGGTGCGCTGAGGTTTTTGTCCCTGCTCATCATCAGAAGGCCTTGAAATAATCTTTTTGGAGGGGTCTCAGAATGGACCTCCTTTAACTTGTGCATTTGGCAGAAATATTTAATATCAAAGAATATTTTTAGCATGTAAATTGTAAATGATTTTAGGTGGATTGATTGAAAGCATACTTTTCTAAATATATATATATATACTGTATATTGGTTGTTATTGAGGCTCCTGTTTGTACAGTTTAATTGGTAGGTTTTGGGAGTTTTTTCACCATGAAGGATTAAGAAAAGAGATTTTCTGCTTTTCCGGATGTGAACGCTGGCCGCTGTCCTCCGTCTCGTGGTCAGATTACAGGGAACTTGGTGAGAAGCAAGTTGAAGGTAGCGGAGCAGTACATCCACGTCCTCCCCATGAACACCCAGGTGGCTGTGGACGGCGTCACTGTGGTCCTTCTGGATGCCAACCAGTGAGTCGCCCACCTGACCAGGCTGGGATCATATTCCTAATAGTCCGTTTTAATTTGAAGTTCCGGCTCTTTTATTAAAGAGATTGTGTGCAGTAAAATTTTTAGTTTAAGGCACATTCCGTTTTAAAGTACTGTTGCCCCCAGCCTTGGCACTAAATTCTGTTTCCTTTAAGGAAAAATAGACCTTTTTTTTTTCATTTATCACTTTGAAAATATGATTCCAACATACAGTCACTAATCAGTGACTCAGTTGATCCCTAACCCGTTCTTCTCTCGTTCCAGTTGTCCGGGAGCTGCCATGCTTCTGTTCTTCCTGCCCGATGGACAGATCATCCTCCACACGGGGGACTTCCGAGCGGACCCCTCCATGGAGCTCTGTCCGCAGTTACTCTAGCTGCCGCGTTCAGACTCTCTACTTAGACACCACGTTAGCTCCTCTCTCTGTCCCATGATACCAACAGGTGATGCACGCTTTTGAAATGGTGTCTTTTTGTTTTACTGTTGTAGTTACTGCAGCCCCGAGTACACGTTCCCCACACAGCAGGAAGTCATCAATTTTGCTGCCAGCACGGCTTTCGAAGAGGTGGCGCTCAACCCGCGCACTATTGTTGTGTGTGGGTCTTATTCTGTGGGGAAAGAGAAGGTCTTCTTCGGTGAGTTTCTCGATGTATATTGTGATCAGTATATCTGTTTTATTGGAATTCTCTCCACCTCGTTCCGGGCCTCCTCCAGAGGACCTCCGCCAGTTAGGAGCACCTGACTGGCGGGTGCCCTGGTGACATCCTGACCAGGAGCCCGATCCACCTCGGCTGACTCCTTCTTACGCTCAGGAGCAGCGGATGTCTGAGGAGGGAGGGAGGAAGTTCCCAGCCGCCCCCGGAGGACACCACTTGTACCGCTGATCTTCTTCTTTAGGTTAATAGGTGGATAGGTCCGTTTCGAGAAGGAAGGCACTTTGTGTCCTCATGTGGAGACGAATAGTCCTCTGCTGAAGCACAAGTTGGAGCTGAATGGGTGTATCGAAATACTCAGACAGCATAGATCTATTCTGTTACCACCAGGTGCTCTGATAATCTCTGCGTGAAACCGAAAAACCGATGCAGCCAAATGAAATGAAATGAGCTTTTAAACAGCCTTCATATACTGTAGTTGGGTCTACGTCAAGCTGTCGGATCACCCTCTGGTTCAACATTTGTCTGGTCTCTTAACAGCCCTCGCAGAGGTTCTGGGCTCTAAAGTTGTGCCTCTCCCAGGGACAAATACAACACCATGTGCTGTCTGGAGTCGGAGCAAGTCAAACAGTGTATAACCACAGATTGGAAGGCAGCCCGGGTCCATGTTCTGCCTATGATGCAGCTCACCTTTAGAGTAGGAGGAGCACTTTTTTGGACAACATAATCTTATACATTTATTTAGCCATTATGTATTTTGTAAAGAGCTTTCCATCTCATTCTCATCTGATTCCCAGAAACTGGAGCAACACTTGGCCCGCTTTTCCAGCCAGTATGATCAGCTGGTGGCCTTTAAACCGACGGGATGGACGTTCAGCCAGCAGGTGGAATCAGTGGGAGACGTTCAGCCAGACGTCAGTGGCAACATCTCCATCTACGGTATGACTGCCGACATTGATAAATGTTACATAAAAATTCAGCTGAATTATAAGGAATCATAGACAAATTCATTAAAGATCAAAAAGCGTTAACATACAAACTGCATTTACAGTTTCATGTTCACATCACTTTGAAATTAACATTATAAAGGTCACACACGTTTTTTTTTTAAATCTTTAAATGCCTCAGCTGTTACTGCTTTAATTACTCGAGCAGTATTATCTTGTCATTCTAAATTTCCATAATATCCTGCAAGAACAACCCTCCAGAAAACATACGTTGCCCTACTTTCGGTTTGTCCAACAGCGCCCCCTCCTGGTTAGGAGCGATATGGATATGCAACTCCATCATGTCAACTACTGCCTTAATGTGTTCAAGACTTCATGATTAAACTGCTAAAAATCCACAAAAATGAAAAATAACCTTATTTGCACAGTCTGCGGGGCATAACATGCAGTAGTTGTTGAATTTTTGGCCCCAACTGTGAGATAACCTGACAAACCTGCAACCAAGCTGAACATAATCTATTCTATGATTTATAACTTACTCAAATTGAGCCACATCTCCAGGATCCTTCGCATTTGTGTAGTCCTAACATGCTTTCCGGGTAATAATTACACAAGATAGATAATCATTGCCTTCAAAACTAAGCGCGTTAGTGACGGTAGATATAATTTGTGATAATTGCAGTTTCCTGTTTATTTCTCTAGCCTGTACTTAATGAACACATCAGCCATCTGGCTGCAGCCTCCAATCACCAGCTAGAGGCTTTTGTGATGCACATCACGTTTAAACAGTTTGTGTCAGTCAGGCAGACACCAATTTGCCCTCCCTCCTCCAGGCCCATATTAATCACCTCCTCAGTCTTTGCAGCCCGTCGCTGCTGCTATTAATAATGCCTTCTGCATGTGGGGGACATCACATGTGTACTATAGAGTCCTATAGATTCTGTTGGGCATGTGTAAAAAAAAAAAGATACTGAAAAAATGTCATGAAATAGTTTAAAATGATTTGTTGCTTCAGTGTGGCCACCATGTTTTCAGGTCAGCTTTGTTTCCTAATTAAATAGCTAGCAAGCGAACCATTTCTGGTCACTTCAACCTCTTAAAAATGTTGTAACTTTGAATCTAAGCTGGGCTGGTGACCGCTCCTTTTTCTTTTTGTCAACAGGAATCCCTTACAGCGAACACAGCAGCTTTATGGAGCTGAAGCGTTTTGTCCAGTGGCTCCAGCCGCTCAAGATCATCCCCACCGTCAACAATGGCAGCTGGGTTGGCAGGAAAGCCATGGAGAAGGTCTTTGGTGAATGGCTCATGGAGGCTAAAACAAAGCACTAACTATTGGGAAGAGAAGTGTTTTGATGTTAATCACCGTCACTACTGCTTCAAATGCTGCAGCGCAAGATTTTAACAAGTTGACCTCCGATGGCGTCAACAGAAGGATCAAAGACTTGGCGGATGACCCTCAGGATTACAGTGAGGTCCTGCTTTTGTCCTCAACAAGCTTAGCTAAAATTCCTGATGATTCTGAGAACAGGATGTGACATCACAGCCACTGAACTGTATTGTTTTAATGTAATAAATAAATGTTTTATTAAAGATTTTACTTTACATGCGACCTCCTCTGTACCGCTCCTGGGACTTGGCTTGGAGGACTGGCACCAGTGTCGGGAAGTGGTTTTTTAAGTGCAAACTTGCCTTGAAGCTTCGCCGGTAGATCCCATGATACTTATCACCAAGGCAGCAGAGACGCGCAGTGTGGGAATTACGCCATCCTCTCAGTAACTTTGCTTTCCAGCTAATAAAAACCTAAAATCTTGCTGCAGATTCCAGTATAAACTCAATCATTTGCCAAACTTGGGTGTTGTTGGGCTGGATTTTTAGCCGTCCTTCATAACACAGAGCACTTAGATGCAAATCCTCTTCAGTCAGACTCCAACACTGACGCTAGATTTCCCCCCATGGGCGTGAATTACTGGTATGTTTGTATCAAAATTCCCCTTTGCGTCAGTAGCTACTTGTTTTGTTCTGGTGCATGTCAGCGAGGCTGAACTGATTAGCACCAAACTTCCCAGTGTTCAGAGATTAAATAATGAAACACTGTTTAGATTGCAGAAACTGGAAGTTCAGGTTCTGTCAAGTCTTTTGCCCTTCTAAAAACAATAGATTGCCTCCAAGTTTGCTATAATTGACCTCAAAGCCAATAACTGAGCCACAATAATGATCTGAGACACACCAAAGGCTTGGTTACAAAAACATTTGGACTCCTAGTTTGATTTAGGTCATTTGATTTGTTTTTCTTTTTTTTTTTGGAAATAAGTGAAAGACAAGTTGAATTATATTCCAGGACATACATGATTTATTATAATCAATTGAAATCTATTTATATGGCAATTACCATACAGACAGTAGCACAAAGTGTCTCACAAAGAAATAGATTAAACAGAAAAAACGCAACCTCTCACCCCATATATACATATAAAGAGGTATAAAAATACATACAGACTCATATATACAGAGATGAGTTGAGATCCCATTAAATGGACACATTTGATAGATTTTTTTTTTTTTTTTAAATCTGGTTTTCTTCCATGTCACACAGTCACTAGACTCTATTTCAAAGATTAAAGCCAAATTCTTGTTTTCTAACTTTATTAATCCGGGGATTTCCACCCGGGGAGAAATGGGTGAGGCGCTGGACGGAGGCACAGGCCTGCTGCATCTGTGTTTGCTTCCTGATGGGTGACGGCACCAGTATCAGTCTCATCCTAAACTCTTTTGGGGACTCGTGTGCCCACAGCCTCTTTCAGAGCATTTCAGACAAACACAGGAGGGGTTAAATATAGACGCACAAGTTTGACGCACAAAAGCAAACATACGGACACGCTGCTATTATTTTCTTGTACTGGGGGGAAACAAAGTGCCAGAGGTGTTGCCTGTTGTACAAACAAAATCAGTGTGTGATGGATGACATTCAAACTGGTTGCACTTGTTGCTCAAGTGCAAAAATAGAACCTGAGAATCAAAGTGTGTTTAACTATAACCCGGCCCCCCCCCCCCCCCCACGCCGCCCCGCCCCGCCCCCAAAGGGATAGAGTATGGGTAGCATACATAGTAGATTCTGTGCCTGACGATTGGGACGAGAGAATGCTGGTATTAAAGCGCATATGCTAACACATAATGTTTAAGAGAAGTCACATTATAAGTTCAGACACAGAATAATAAAAAAATATCTCCACCAAATAATATAGATTCCACTGTGGACGTTTTAGAATTCAATCAGAGTAGTAGTTGTTAGATTAAAGCTGTGCAACAGTTAAACGCTCCGGAAGTAACTGCGTGGTGCACCAATCCTGCCTTGCTTGTTTAAACCCATATCGTCATCACAATCCGATTACAAGGAAACAACACCTGACATCCACCTTATGTTTCCTTACTAGGGGACAGCTTCAACAGGTCAGAAGAACAAGGCCTCGCGTTGTTTGGTCGGCATCCCAGTGACGCATCCCAGTGACGCATCCCAGTGACGCCAGTCGCTGCATTTGAGATTCATTGAAACAGTCTTAAGCAGAGATGAGCCGCCCACAGCCCTGGGAAACGATGCCCGGGTGGCCAGAGTGGTCAGCACACAGAAGGAACCCACCGCTCACAGAAAGGAAGAGCTATTTGTACCCCACCCAGACGAGCAGCCTCTCCGCCAGTGGATGGTTTCAGATCAGCCGCTGCAGATGCTGGTGGGCGAATGCAGAGGACGGCAGCCGTGGAGACGCAGGATGGTCACTTTCACCTGAGAGGAGGCAGTTACAAGATGGTTTTGTTTGTTTTTTCTCCTCATTAGTGAGCTCTGGCTCATTTCCACATCCTCTTTGTGTGGAAGGAGGGTGAATTCACCTCGTTCTTCAGGGACTTGCTGAGGTACATGTTGACACTCCTCCACGCTGCCAGCGTGGAGGTCGTTGATGGCCAGGATTTCATCTCCTTTGTGGAACAGGCACACGGACTGAGGCTGACCAGTCCAGCTACACACACTGAAACACACACATCATTTAACAATCACTGTTTCATTATTTTTTTCTCTCAAAAAAAGCCCCCGATTAAAGGTCTTTGCGTCTTCCCCACTTTATCTCATACATCAACCGAAAACATCCATCAGAGTCCATCTGCATGTTATCTCTCCTACCGAGCTCCAGCCTGGCACAGTTCAAAGACGACCTGATTGGGCTTTGGTTGCGTGATGCACGCTGCCGCCGTAAGCTCAGCGGGAGCTGCGGCGCGCCTGGGTGTCGCCGGGGGCACTTACATCGGTTTGCCATCCACGTCCATGAGCGTCAGGTGTTTCTTCAGGTCGGCCCGTTTAACTTCGATATCTCTCTCTTCCGTGGAGATGTCATCCAGGCTAAGGGGAGGCAGGACAACAGAATGTAAATGCTGCCGCACCGTCACACAGGCTAGAAAGATGAAGATGATGATCGTCTCTGAAACACATCTACTACCTATTTATTATTATTCATCACCACCCATGATAAATCATCCTAACCACTGTTTGCATAAACCTTCAAAAACGGCTCAAACCGGTCCAACGCGTCAGCCTCGGCGGCGGCGTTCCTCTGTTAGTTACCTCATTGTGACATTAAGTGATTCTGAGAGGTTTTTTTGAACTCGGTGTAGCTGTAAACACGCTCTCACCTCTCCGTCGAACTTTGTCTGAACACACTCGACCTCTTCAGCAGTTCAGTGGGAGAGGTGCAACCATTGTCGCTGGAGTTGCCGCTGGAGTCTGAGGACAGGCGGTTTTCATCCCTGCAAAATTGTGCAAAAAAAAAAAAAGAAGAGGAGGATTTTGTGGTATTCCTGCGTGTGTTATTGTCGCAACAGCTCTTTCAACGGTAAAGGTGACAGGCAATTCGCTTCCAGCCACAAGTCCTTTGACCCTCGGGCCAAACAAATGCAGCACGTTTGAGTGGCGCAGCGGTCAGCCACTTAGGCCTAAATCAATGCAGGAGGCAGAGTTACCTCGTGTTTTCTTAGAAAAGAGGAAAAACAGGACATTTATACAGGACATGGCGCCGCACAGCTGGAAGAGGCGCCAGGAGGTTAAACCTGTTTACCTTCAGCTGCTGCATGAGCGTAGGACGAGAGAAGATACCCTGAGCTACAGAGATTCAGTAAAGGTGGCGTGATATGCAGATGATGATGCAGTCTGACCGCTGCTCCCTGCTGTTACTGGACGTCCTAAATGGTCCTGAAGGCTGGGGACCCGATGCTCAAAAGATTATAATGTCAGACATGCAGACATGCCTAAGGCTGATCGCTTTACGTCCCTGCAGAAGTTGCTAAACAGGCTGTGATGAGGTGTTGCTTCTCAAATACTGGTGAGTAGCCCCGGTGTGTCAACCTTTGTTATAAAAATAGCACCGCCCTTGTTGCCGCACATGTCTCAGTAAATGACTAGCTACCTGTGAGAGATCCTGTACTTTTGAATCTGAGACAAAACAAGTTTTTACAAAGGAGCAAAATAGGTTGGCAGAATGTCAACCAATGAAAGCTGGCCCACAAAGAAGACTGGAATTACCCTGCGGTTTACCTGGTTTTGGATAAACACTCCTCGCGGGACGAGGACAGCGGCTGGTTCTGTGTGTTCAGCTTTCCCTCCGCAGCAGATTTCAGCAGGGATTGGTGGGTCGCCACCTCCACTTCACGGTCCCTGCAGGCAACAACCCGCCGGGTTCAGTTCGAGCGCTGGGACTTGTTGCAGTGATTTGCTACAGGGAAACTTACGCAGCCAGTTGGTCACAGGTAGAACTGAGCATCATTTCATATCTACGAGAGGTCAATTGGAAAGATCGATGTCACAAATGTCTCCGCAGTTCTATATAAAATATGTCAGAAATCACTCACATTGAATCTATGCTGCCATGATGAGTTGGACCATCATTTCCAACCTTAATTCGATCAAAAAAAGGAGGCAAAAACAAGCAGCTTAGTTACAGTTCACTGAAGCCAAGTGTAAACCAAGAAGAGGGGTTTTTTTTCTTTTCCGTACCTTTGCTATGGGTCTGGGAACGTTGTAGATGGGATTTACTGGCTCAGACGCTCGCCTTTTGGAGAAGCCGGCAAGCTGCTGGAGCATCGAAAAGCAAACTTACAGAGGACTCGCAGCAACACAACATTAAGATGTGATTTAGACAATAATGAAGCTTAAAAAAATGCCCAAATGCCGGAGAAGAACTCAAACCTTGACATTTTTTATTTCGTTGTCTATTGAGTTTGAGGATGGGTCGGACATGGAGCGCATCTTCAAATCTTGCTGGAAACAACAACAATAAAAAAGTAGACACATAAAACTAAATGAAGGCATGCACGTGTTTAGATATGTGGCGTTAGGTTGCAAATATTTATTTAGCTTTTGTCTATGGCAAAAAAAGGTTTACATGAACTTACCTCAGCAGTCATAAAGTCCAGAGATCTAAAGGGTTTGGAAATAATCTGGCAGAAGAAAAAAAAAGAATTAATTTGGGTATATAACACTTCTTTCCTCTAGGCGTTTCTGCGATAAAGCTAACTGGTAGATAATTCTCAACAATATGTTGGACCGAATGTGTTAAATTGGTTTGTGGTCAATGAAAAGCAGAGTTTGGATGTTTACCTGAATGCACGAGGGGGCCTCAGTTGGTGTTTCCTTCAGAATAAAATAGACCAATGATGAGCGGCAGTGATGGAAAGCAACTCTCACATGAAAATGCTGGATTTAAAAGTACCTTCAAATCCATTACTTTATGTGGCCGGTTTTTCATGGCTTCATATAGGTCACGGAACCACTCATCCACTTCCTCACTGAAAGCAATAATTGTACAGGAAACACTGAAAAAGCTAATCTTCCTCAAATGATAACTTTTAGCCTGCGTTCATTTTAAATTCAATTGGAAAATCCAAATATAAAATGAGAAGCATGGTGGCAAATTACTGTGAGCTGAGGGGAAAGAAAAGCAATTCTTGGCTGATTGATTGTTACCAGAATTAGGAAAATCAATTGCAGACGAAGATAAAAACAATTGGAACTGTCGGGAAAGGAAAACTCTCTTTAAAGAGTTAATTCTGGTGACGTTTTTATTCCATTTGACGGTTTATGAGACATCATAAAAATCCAGAATTAAGATAACTTGCACATTTCCAGGATTACATTGATAATATAATTTTAAAGTATCATTTACCACACGTTTTTGTAATGTAAATATGTAACAATGTCTTTTTATGTTAAAGTGTTGTCAAATGTGAGCTAAAAGCAGCCTTTCATAACCACCCGACTGACCTGGTCTTCCCAATGAGGAAGAAATCCCGCTCCACAGCTCTGAGGTAGAGCACGCAGGACGGGGGACACTTGAGGTTCTTCTGCATCCATCCCCATTTCTGGTGATCTTGAGGGCTCACGTTCAGCAGCGAGACTCTAAAAAACAATTATGCAAGTTAAAATGCTTTGCTGTCAAAGTCACATGGACAATGGTGCACGTGCACGCTTGTGGGGACATACTGTGATAAGTCTATCCTTCCGAGCGGCTCGTCTCTTTTGCTTGGGGACTTGAAATACTTCAGCTCGTACTGTTCCTCGGTGACTTTAAACAGCACAAAGTAGCGCTGCTTCCATGATCTCTGCAGAGGACATGAAGAAGACAATGAGGTGGCTGATCCGCACAAATAAGAACAGCGGGAAGCAAATTCAGAGCTGTGCTACCTCTGTCCTGAACTGTTTTTCGGGGGGAGACTTGAACAGAAATCCAGCTCTGATCTCCTTTGCCAAAGAAGCTGGTTTGTAGAAAACTGCACTTACACCTGAGAAAAAAAACACACATATATTTTTTCCAGTTTTTCAGGTAAAAATGGCATCTGTGGGTCTGGAAATCTATTCACATCCTTGGAAACTAGACACAGAACTAATAAAACTTTGCACCGAACAGCGGCCGAGCTTTTCACCTGCCTAAATCAGACTTTCCTGGGCGAATATGAGTGTTTGGGATGTCACACCTGGATGCAACAACACATTAATCTGACCATGAATCACGTTTCCAAAAGAAAACACTACCTGGGTTCCTCTGGCACTTCTGCATGGTGACGCACAGAACTCAATGAGGCTTTGTCTCTGGGGGAATATCAAGAAGGAAATAGTCACTCTCCTAAACCCTGCTGCCTAAAACACACTCCAGGTCCTCAAAAGCAACAGAGGTTTATTGTTGGTGATTTTTTTCTTGAGTAATATTGGAACTTGTAAAAGCACCTTATTAAGAAAAAAAAAACATTTAAGTGAGTTGTTTTTACAACATGACGCTCACCTAGCTACGACACACACAAGCGCACACACACACACGCATACACACACACACACACACGTGGGTTACTGGGTTATCCTGTAATGTTTAAATCATTCTAGTAAGTTAATAAATTCAAACGTGGATTTGTTTAGTTCCTACCTGGGAGCGTTCTGCTCGATGGAGCGCTCTGGTTTCCTGCGACCAGACAACACCAGCAAGGTTTTCAAACTGGGAACTGGAGTTTCTGGTTCCTGCGCAGCTTTTAAAGTCTGCTGGGTATGGTGTTGAGCTGCCGAAATTCCACACAAGCTTCCTTGAGGTGGAAAAAACTCTGACCAATAGAAATTGCTGTGAGGTGCATGTGCACAAAACACATCAGGCGCTCACAAACGTCTTTCAACGTGTGAAAAACAGAAAGTGCTACAGGAAGTAGGGAATATGTGCTTGGTATTTGATTTCATTGTTCTGAAAATATAAAGGTACTTGTCATCCATCCATTAGTGAGTCTATCAGTCCATCCATCAGGGTAGTGGCCTGGGAGGCCCACTCTTCCTCCTACCTGGGCGCTCCAAATCCAGGGGAATCCCGATACACTTCCAGGCAACCTGGGTGACGTCTTTTCTTCCAGCATGTCCTGAGTCATACCCAGGGCCTCTTCCTGGTGTGACATACTCAAAACACTCACCAGGGGCTATCCCGGAGGTGTCCCAACCAGGCGCCCGACCTCCTCCGGGTCCTCTCGATGCGGAGGGCCGTCATCCGGCAGAAAAGCAGAACGGTGATGAGGAGTGCTGTGCTGTGCGGTGCTTCTCTCTGTGTTAACACACTGCTGTGTGACAGTCAGTTCACAAACAGTCAGAATTTTGCAGAGGTTCACAGAGGCCGGCACGTAGACGCCTGAGATCATGGAAGAATCGAGAGCTCCTTGTGTTTCATCAGCGTCACAGCAGGACCCTGATGTTCCGTTATCAGAACAGACGCCGCAATACCGTGTTTTCTAGGTTTGCTTGTTGTTGTTTTCTTTGCTATCGTTTCATTTGTTGAGCACTTCATCCCTTTTGTGTTCATCTGACAAAAGTGTTTTTGTGTTTATCAGACAAAAGAGGAGCACAGAGACCGTCCTTGTGGTGCCGTCTTTTTTAAATTCAAAATCAAATGAGTTATGATGGCGTGCACTTCAGCTGCGCTACCCCGCTCGTCCTTCACGCTGCTGGGGATTTCTCACATCAACCCGCAGGCGTGAATCATCCTCATCCTTGACCTCGTCTTTGACCTCCGCCGACACGCACGTCCTGTTTTGCCACTGTTGATTTGTGCATTGTGATTTGTGTTGATTTGTAAGCAGAGAAATGGCAGAGTAGAAACACAGCTAGATTTTATTCATTTATTGACCTGTGAGGTTGTTTTTGAATCTGCTGATCTCCAGGCGTCAAGCCCAAGGTCACAGGAAGGACACGGCTGCCCTGGTGCCCACGAGCACCGAGACCTGACCTGACTCCTGAGGCTCAAGCTGTTTTCCCCCCCGACACCGAGCAAGGCATCAGGTTCCAGGAAATCCACCTTCACCTGCAGGTTCTGCGCTGCAAACGGCAGCTGCACATTTTTTAATGCTAAGCTACCCAGGCATGCACGAGAACTTCCTCGTTTATCAAATATCCTGCCAGCAGGTTGATAAGACTTCCTTACCACAGGTGTTTTTGTATCGCACCATTAATAGTGTTTATTGCTCCAGTTATTTCCTGCTTTTGGGTAAAAAGCCTGAGAGCTCTGTTTATTGGACAAAGAAGCTAAAAGTCAAAAAACGCACATCAGGAAGCGCAGAAAGTGGCGGAGCTCGGTCCAGGAATGTGGCTGCGCTGATCAGAGATGTGTGTGACGTTAATGGCTAAATTTACCCAAAGGAATTCTTTTGGTTTCTGTGTGTGTGATTTTTTAAAGATAATCTTTGTTTTAGATTTACGTCACTTAATTTAGCTCATTCGTGTTTACCTTTATAGCAATTACACAAACTTCTAAAGACTCAGATTGTGTTGAAATAAACTTTTTAGGTTAAGGCCTAAAAGTGGCACTATTGCAGTTGGTGCTGTGTATTACCAGTTTAGGAACAATATCATTAGAAAACAGCATAGCTTTTATTGTTTGAAGGAAAATGACACGCAGCTCATTATTATATAATGTTTTCTAATTTTTAATACAGTAAAATGTTTACACAAGCATCTGTTTTTAATTTTTTTTTTTTGGGAAAAAAAAAAGTGCCCCAAAATACATAGTTTTAAAAAAGGGCCAGTTTATATTGTCATTTATTCTTTAATCTTTCCAAGTCTTGTCAAATATATTCCTGAGGACAACAGCATTTAACACCTGAAAGCGTTCAAATTTTTTTCTTTAAAAAAAAGGAAGAAAAATGAATTCCATCCAAAAACAAGTGGAGCAAACACTCTTTTCAGCACAGGTTGGGCATCCCCGTCTCTGATGACGGATCCGTGCATTCAGACAGATCAGCCGCGGCCGTCACTGACCAAACCTTTAAAGTGTGTAAAATCCTACTAAAAAGGGGGGAAATGGCAGCTTTAGCCATCGCTAACCTCCCCTGTGTGACCCACACATAGGACCACGTGAATGTGAGGATAACAACACACACACACACGCGCATGGTGATTACAAAAGTGTGCATTGCAGACGTGTGGATTGAGTATGTGCAGACGACCGGGAATAGCTGCCTCTGTGATTGGTGGACTTTAACGACAAAAAGCAAAGTTGTAGAAACAGACTTTGTGAGTAAACCCTGAACCTTAAATCTGGTGTTTCTTATCCTGCTTAAGCTTTGAAAGACTGGTTCTCCTCAGTACTCTATTGCAGTGTAATGAACTGACACTCTACAACACCGATATACAGGAAAATGTGGCGTTTGTGTTTTGGGTCTTAGTCCATCCTGACATTACGATGTCGTCCTGATTTAGGACACAGTTCTAGATAGACTGTTCCTTCAGCAGGCTTCCTGTTGGCTTAAACAACAGAAAGGGGCTTTTTTTCTAAATTTAAAAAGGGGAAAATCACACCCTGTGTTGACTACACAAACCATGCACCTCCTCTGAACAACAAGCAAGTCAATGTCTTCATCCTCATGCTTAAAAAAGGGCAAATTGCAAATCAACTACAGGAGTGGACCGTGTATTTGACCCGAAACCTCACATCAGAAGACAGAAGACCTTCCCAGCCAAACCCAGTGTTATTTACCACTTTCGGTTACAACATTTACCTCTAACACAAGACATGAAAGAACCTGAGGATGCTGCTATCAGTTTGAATTTGCTCAGAAGGCTGGGACACAACTCCGCTGGTAAAGAGAGCTATTATATTTCTTAGGAGTGTTTTTTTTGTTTTTAACAAATACGAGAAAACAATCTGACCCATTTTCCAGATGTCTTTGCTCCCTTCATCACACAGAACCCGACTGTCAAACAAAAGCCTTCATTTGACGGACCAAAGTTGTCCCGGTAACGTGACGCTCTCAAATCCACACGGAGAGTCCTGCCGGGGTTCTGGGAGCTGCTGAAATACAACTTTTGATTCATTTAATAACATGAAAATGGTTCAAACTCTTCCACAAGGCCTGTCTAAACCTGTTGAGTGATAATGGTGTAAGCGTCTGTGTGTTGTCGGACTGCAGACTGGGACAGCGTCTGAGAGTCACACCTAAATGAACCAGTCAGAACACACATTCAGAGAGCCTGATGCTCCTTGCTATGCCTAGCACTGGAAATGCTGGAAAATAGAGACACAGATGCAGATATCATTCCCTAAAGCCACAAGAACTGGCGTATTCTGGGCTGTAGTTTAACATGGATATTTTACAATTCCTGTCCAAAAAAAAAAAAAAAAAGGAGAAGATCAGCTCAAATGTGACGCCACTATTCTGAAGAAGAGCCTGAAGAAGTTCCACCATGAACACATGACTGAGGAGTGCTATGTGAATAGAAATATATATATTTTATGTTTATCCAACAGCGTGCTTGTTTTCAGGCCCGAGTGAACCTGCTGAGTGTGCCTCAGAGCCTCAGCGTCCTGCTGGGCCCGAGTCATCCCTGAATGCTTTGCTTTCATAATCAGCACAGTCTGGTCAGTCGGTCAGTCAGTCGGTCGGTCAGTCGGTCGGTCGGTTCAGCTAACGCTCAATTAAAGTAGAGTTCCTTTGTTAGCATAGACACCACGCAGGGGATCTGCTTCTTCTCGCTGAAGCGAGGGTCCTCCGACCACGACTCGAAGCTGGTAGCCACCATGTAGTTGACTCGCGTCAGAATCTGCATGATCTCCAGCTGTTTGCCAAACTCGTTGAGGACATTGCAGAGGGCCTGAACGAACCAGGAGCCGCGCCCGGGGTTCCTCCAGGAGTAATACCCTGAAAAGGCAGCGCGAGACGCACCTTTGGTAACCCAAAGACTTCCCGCTGGTTAAATCCGGGTTAAATCTGTACCTGGCACGGTGGAGTAGGCAAAGAGGAAATCTGCCTCCACGGGGATCTTGTGTCTTGGGTTAGCGTCTGTCTCCATGGTGTCGTTTGGCGGGCCAGAATCCGTCTGAATGCCATCGTCAAATTCAGAACCCCGACAAGCCTGGTGAAGTAAATGAGACGACATTTCGTTGTGATCCTGAGTAGCTGTCTCAGCGCTGAACTGGTGAGGCAATTAAAATGTACTTGTTTTAGCTGAGATGGGAACATTCGCACAGAACAACCAATTAAAGGGGGCAACTCAGCTCTGTGTATACGTTTGCCGGTTCCTTAGATAAGAAAACGGAAAATGATGACACTAAAGGAAAGTCTTCAGAGTTTCCTACCTGGATGAAGAAGAGTTTGGGCTTCCCGACTAAGCTTTTGCACATGTCGCCCCTGAACATAGAGGTCATGGTCTTTATGGGCATGGCTCCGTCGGTCCCGTAGATCATGCCCTCCTCGCCGTGGCTCAGCAGGATACAGGCGAAACAAGAGCTGTCGCTGTGGTCTTCCTCGGAGGCTGAAACACACACACACGAAGAAACACTCTGCTTTCAGCTTGGCTCAGACTTCAATAGAACCAAGTGTTTTCCAGCATTCGGCTGCCTGGCTGATAAAACGGGGCTGTTTTCTGGACGATCTACAGCCATTTATCCGTCTGGGGCTGAATCCACACCCCCTCAGTCATGAATCGGTTTGGAAAGAAGGCAGCTGTCAGTGGTGGAGCCTCCTGTGGCCTGCTCTAAAGGAACAACAACACTAAATGGATCTGACTTGCTGCCAAAGCCGAGAGTTTCAAGTGTGGCGCGTTGGCTAGCGGAGGCGTTTAGGCGGACGGGACAAGAACGGATCCCTGTGGGAACCAAAGAAGAAGCGTGTGTCTGCAGCAACAGGATGCAACGATGCTGCACCGTCTCACCCTCTCGGAGAAGATGTTCCATCTTCTCGCACGTCTGGTCATTGTAGATGAAGACATCAAAACCAAGGCTCTTGAAGCACTTGTACAGCTCTCCGGCGTCCCGATCCGTACCGTTGCGGACGTTCATCCCTGTTCAAAACACACAAACCACCTGCTTAGTCTGACACAGTGACGTCTGACAAAATCCGACTGGACGTCTTTTCTCTACCTGTCTTCTCATCAAAGTTTTTGTTGTTGATGATGATACACTTCCCCACTCGTTGGTGGCTCATCCTATACTGGAATGTTGGTGAAACAATTCTGTAATGGCTTTCAGAACAGTAGTCCTGCTCCCGCATCTGGCCATCGTTCTTCTTCTTACTGGCAAATTCACAGAAAAAAGAAGCACTGTACTGGGACAGCAACACTTCACACACTCCTAACACACCAGCTGAATGATTAACATGATTCTAATCTTCCGCCCGGATTGAATAAAGACAAAACACAGCAACAAAAATGAGATATCAGAAAAAACAAACGTGCAATGAGACTAAAAAACAGAACCAGCAAAACCCCACAGCTGAGAGAAGAAAAAAAAGAAAAGAATTTCAAGAAGGTTGTGAAAACACACAAAATGATAAACTGTAACTCACAAAATATACCAAACCGCACATGTGAAACATATTTTACAGACTTTCAACCCAAGAAGCGACACTCTGAAGCTCTCAAAAACCAGAGAATACATACGTTGTCAAATGAGGCATTAATTTGGCAGCCAAACTTGGTTGCACTGATCCAGGCTGAGGCTCAAGGAGACACTAGAACATGTTGGCTACGCTCAGATCAGATCAGAATACGTCTCAACACGTCCATGAAGGTGAGGCACGAGGAAATCTCCCACCTGCGATAATTCTCAGAGACTAGATTTCATTCCTCAAAAGATCCGGATACCTAGACCGACCGAGGCCTATTGGGGGGTTGGAAAGGCCAAGCTTGTTCCAGAAAAGCCCAGTCATCACGTCCGTCAGTCACGGGAACAAAGCACAGCGCAGCTACGCACGCAGCCTCTTACACTCCCGGGCAGCACAAGCATGTTCTAATCAACATGTGATCCAGAACTTTTGGAGAACCCCCTCCCACCTCGAATCGGTGCCACCGTATTGTGCCAAACAACAGTCGGAGGGTGGTCAAAGAGCTGCAGCTCAGTACGGTCGCGGGCTGGCCCCGGCGCCAACAGGAGCGGGCAGGAGGCCGGCGGACACACACGAGCGGCGGCCGGCTCTGCCTTACCTGGGTTCGTCATTAAGCGCTACGCCACTCTGCATCTGAAATTCCTTGGTTTTCTCTCTTTTCTTTTGTTTAGGTTTTTTTTTTTTCTTTCCTAAAAAAAAAAAAGAATCCGTTTCTCCAGATCTGGCAGCCTGATTTTTGGCGGTGTGCTAGGATGCTGACATGCTCTCTGTAGTGGATGGACACCTGACTGGGCCAGCCGGCGCTGAGGACGGGGGCGGCCCACTGTCAGCCCCCCTGAGTCAGCAGCCTCGCCACCGCACCAGCGCTTTCTAAAGGCCTATTCACACACGGCCCCTGCGCCTCGCTGCCTGCTGAGGTCAGACAGGGCAACGGGTTGCTCCTCTGCTGACAGGCGCAGAATCCACCTGTACCGATACACACACCGGGAGAGCTCCCAGTCCAACAGGGCTGCATCACTGAAACATTAGAGAAACGATCCTAACATCTTAGCTATCGTGCCTGGGTCGTAGCAAAGGCAGCACAAGTGGTGTGGAAAGTTGCAGACAACTATTATTTAAATTATTTAAGTATTATTTATCACTGTGTTGGTAGGAAGAGAACTCCCAGGAGGGGCGTTTTGAGGACCACGGTTCCTCTGACATAGCTCTAGTCCCTAAAAGAGACCCCGCTTGAGACTTGTTGAAGCTACCTGCTAACTCGACACAGCAAGAGTCCCCAACTCTGCAAAAGTCCTGAATGCAGTTTCTAAGGAACCAAGACGTAACCCAGTCTCGTCCTCCTGCAGCTCAAAAACACGATACATATGTGAATATGATGACTTTTGTCTTCAACTAAAGGAGTCTGTGGAAGTCTTAGCAACTGTGCAAACCTTTTCTGACAAATTGGGGTAAGAAGTAGATAAATAAACGAAACTAAATGTATAGAAAAACAGTCATTTCCAACCTACAAAGAGCCACAGCGCCGCCCTGTGGCTCGGGATGGTAACGCATGTAAATGTGGTCATATGTTCTGGTCTAGTTTTGTTGCGGTTATATTTTGGTTTCTATACGGTCTAATTCTAGGCCATAAAGGCTGATGTCAGCCATTAGACCGACGCAGCTCTGCTGTCAATAACTTCCTTTATGTCTAACCAAACTAGCAGCCCTGGAAGACAGAGAAAGGTTTGACCCATCTCTGAAAGAGAGACAATAAAGAGCAATAAAGAGATTGAGAAAGAGAAAGTAATAGATAACATGCATTTTGAATCCAAGTCATTTGAAATCCTACGGGTGGGGTTTTATAATAGAGATAAAGGCTTCCTCCTCAGTTACATGCGCAGATAAATCACCAAATCACCTCTTGAACAGCAGAAATCTCCCTCTTCGGTCGGGTTTGGCGTCTACGTCGTCTTCACACCGATGTTCCCCTTCAGCTTCACCTCCTAGTTCGGGTATTCCAGCTGCTTCTCCAGCCATCTGCATCGAAAACGCAGTTTAGTTTCGTTTCAGCAGCCTGTGGTGACTTTAATGACACCTTCACGACAGCAGCACGGACAGATTTGATCCCCAAATGTTATTTCTCCAGTTTAGATTAGAGAAGTCAACAAAAAGTTTTGCATTGGAAGCGTGGATTTACCTTAATCTACCGTGGACGTTGTTCCCAGGGCAGTTCTGTCTTTTCTTTTTCTTTTCTTTCAGGTAAACTGAGTTTCCGCGTTAAACTTGGAACAAAGTTCCAAAGTTCGCTCGACCGCTGCGGAAATGCGTCATGACGTCAGAGGGCTACGTCAGCCGCTCCGCTCCGTGATTGGTGGAAATAAATGCGTAAAAAATCTGCGCGTTCATTAGAACTGTAGAGAAAAGTCCTAAAACAAAACTATTAAATGCTTTTCTTATTGTAAGGCAAATAGCCACAGGTTGGACAAATTTTAGTAATTATTGATAATTATGGTTAGAATATGCAGCTCTGCATGTTTAGGATCATGCCATTGGTTTTTTTTCAGCCCTCTATAAATAAAATGCAGGAAAAGTTTTTAAAAAATCCCAAATGTTAATGCATTACTAACTAAATATATTCATTAACCAGAATCCATGAAATGAAAGTAATAATTCCAGCTTTAAATCTCACCATGAAGATGAGTCAGAATTCATACATCTGGCAGCGTTGTCATAGTATAGACAATACAGGAATATTGGTAAAAACAAACCTCGTTAGACTGCACTGATGTCACCGTTGTGTTTTTATTTATGAACTCTAGTCTTTCTGTGCAATGATGCAACTTTTTTTTTTGCTGATTAGTGACTAGTTTCCTATATTAGCTGTATGTCCTTGTGACATTCCCAACCATGGAATTCTCTGCTGCCACCAGAGTGTCTTAAGGAACTAAGTAAAACTATGACACAATGGATCAGTGTCATCACTGGAGTCAGGAGGATTATTCATGTACTCCGTCATCTGAACCTCCGAGTCCTTCTGCCTTTGTCGTCCTGCAGACGGACAGCTGGCCTCAGCCAGTCCCCTGGAGGGGGGTTGGTCAATCCTGGGACCTGGTGTCATGTAAAAGCCACTTTCGTAGTTCGGCAGTCCCAGAGCTAAGTTTACCACCCAGCGAGACGCACCAGTGCGACTGTCTAGGAGTCACCGCCAGTCCTCTGAGCTGAACTGTGGACCACCTGCCGGACTTCCTTTCCCGTTCTATTTTTCTGGTATTTTCTGGGAGGAGGACAAGCGTTTGTCATGCAGTCCTGCGCCAGATGTGGGTTTGTGGTCTACCCGGCCGAGAAGATCAACTGCATCGACCAGGTGAAGTACAAACACTGTGGTGTGATAAAAAGTGTCAACTTCTTCAGATTGTCAACGAATTCATGTTTAGGTTGGCTTTTATAGTCTTCCATCAAATGGGATCGAGCAGAGACCTCTAATTATGGCAGCATCTGATTTAGTTCACAAGGAAATTAGAGAACGACTGTAGATTTGATATTGTTCTTTAGAGAAATGCTGAAGAGCGGACCCATCAGCGTGTATCACCTTTTTAACCTTTTGACCGCTTGTATGTAAAAATCACATAAAGGTGTTTTTTTCTCTCTCTCTTTTAGAACTGGCATAAAGCCTGCTTCCACTGTGACGTCTGCAAGATGGTGCTCACCGCCAACAACTTTGTCAGCCACAAGAAGAGGCCGTACTGCTCCGTGTGAGGACTCAGCAGCAGCAGCAGCAGCTTTCGTCTCCTCGCTGCCGTTTGGGTGTGACGTAAGTCGTTTGGCTTTAAAGGTGACGTTAATTTGAATGTTGGACCCTCCAGACACAATCCCCGGAACAACACCTTCACCAGCGTCTACGAGGCACCCATCAACATCAATGCCAAGAAGCAAAGCACAGCCAGCAGTGAGGTAAGACGATGGCCGACCTGCAAACACAAGCAGCCCCACCAGGAGAGAGTCAGGGTCTAACGTGTATGTCACCAT
The DNA here is from genome assembly GCA_000180735.1 of Tetraodon nigroviridis. Taxonomy (NCBI): domain Eukaryota; kingdom Metazoa; phylum Chordata; class Actinopteri; order Tetraodontiformes; family Tetraodontidae; genus Tetraodon; species Tetraodon nigroviridis. Next base: position 51,991 of record CAAE01015106.1, on the reverse strand, counting down.
GTCAGTTAAAACCAAAATGGATGCATTCGTTCCAACTGAACCCAGCTGACTCATCAACGGCATCCAGGTTCCCACCTTGGGCGTTGAGGTGTCCCGACCCGGATGGGTTAGCTCCAAACGGAGGCAGACCAGTCTGTGACTGTCTCATTGAGGAGGAGATGCCATTCACCTTTTTAATGGAGAGCAGGGAAAGAAGGGGCAGATAGCTGCCCTGAGTCCGCGGTGACGGCAGCGGGGGGGAATGGAGGGCGCTGCTGGGGTTATTTCTGTTCATGAGGCAGGAGAGACTGGCCCCCTCCTCCCCATAGCCCACTTTTATGTATGTCTAAAATTATACGTCAGGAGAAAAACAGCTCCACATCCTTTCTTGTCCTCTTGCCGAGCCACCTGCTACTGTCTGTCTGTCTGTCTGTCTGTCCGTTCGTCTGTCTGTGTGTACGTCTGTCTGTGCCCATCTGCATCTACAAGCTTATGCAAACTCATGCACTGGTCTTACGCTTTTATTAGCAGCGGCTAGCAGGCTAATCAGCTGCAGCTATTTAGACAGGTTGGATTTGGAGGCCAGTAATGTTTCTCAGTTTACACAGAACCTTTCTAATATTAGCTTTGAATGACTATTTGCAGGCTCTTTAGTATTTGATTACTCGGCGCTGTTCTGAATCTTCTTGGGCAGTTTAATATTAGAACGCAAACGTTCTCCTCCAGCATGTTTTATTTCTGGGTTGTAGCTGCCAGAGATGATGCTTCAGCGGCCCGTGCAATGTGCGCTTCAACGCTCGGGTGGAGGCTTCGGCTTAACGCTTATCGCTTGTGTGCACTTGTAGCTGAAGTATCGCGAGGATGGCGAGCGCTTTTTGTCCACCTTTCACTGTGACATGAGGTCCATGGAGCTGGAGAAGGCTTGCTTGGCCAATCAGCTGGCCAGCCAGGTGAGCTCTCCAGCGGGCCGATGAGGACGGAGCCGAGACCAAATTCCGATCTGCCTGCAGAAATCCTGTTTAGACAGATCTTGACTGTCCCAACAGGCTTTTCAGTCTCGCTCGGAGTTCTCGCAGCAGCAGATGTGGTTCTCGGACACGGTGACCAACCAGAAGATGGTGACAACGTCCCAGACTGAAAATACCGTCAGTGATGTGAGTCTCCTCACGTTTAGAATCAGGAAATCATAGTATCTTTGTAATCATTGCTTTGTCTTTGGTAGTATTCGGCAGAGTATGAGCAGTCCAGAGGAAGAGGCAGCTTCCCCGCCATGATCACACCTGGTTACCAGGCTGCAAAACAAGCCAGTGCTTTGGCCAGTAATGTACGCTGGCCTCTGGCACTTTTCTGTACCGTCAAAGGAGAAATTCTTTGAGGTTGATCATTGTCTCTCTGTTGCTTGTGGCTTATGGCAGCATGTGTTCTTCTCCTCAGCTGGAATATAAAAAAGGACACGAGGAGAGAATTTCCAAGTACACAACATTCGTCGACCCACCAGAAGTGCTGCTGGCCAAGAAACAAGGGCAGATAGTTAGCGATGTAAGCTCCTTTAAGTTGAATTTGTTTGATTAAAACTAAAGATTTTTAGGCAGCTGTATCAGTGTTTTTCTCTCCCCAGTATGGCTACACAGAAGAATACCAGCATCAGCGAGGTAAAGGCAGTTTTCCTGCTCATCTCACACCTGGATACAAGATGTCAAAGAAGGCCAGCGAGCTGGCTAGCGATGTGAGTCGGCATCCGACCGAGCTGCACGGACACCGTTTTAGACCCCCGCTCACGGGTCTCCTCCTCCCCAGATCAAGTATCGACAGACGTATGAACAGGAGATTAAAGGTAAAGCCAGCACTGAAGCAGCCATGGCTGAAGCTGTCCACGCCAGAGAAAACGGAGAGAACTTCAGTCAGGTCAGAAGTGTGCACTCCTGGGAGCCAATGCCTAATTTCTAAATCTATATCTAGGAGTGTGTGCATTTGCTTTTTTAAAGTTACTAAAATGAAAAAAGCCCAATATACTTCTGAAAAAAAATTAATACAATTCCCTTATATGAGTGACCCTTTAAAAGTTTGTAGTGCTGACGATAAAACGTAAAACAAGCACCAATTGGGCAGAAAATAAAGAAAAAGAGTGGAAGTGTATGAAAAAAGTACAGTAATCTAATAACTCTTTCACTGTATTGCTGTATAAATGACTTCTTTTATGCAGTAAAGGTGGATCTTTTCCTGCAGATTTCCTATACTGAGGAGTTTGAGCATCAGCGGGGCAAAGGCAGCTTCCCAGCGATGATCACTCCTGGTTATTATCTTGCAAAGAAGGCCCAGGAAAACGCCAGTGATGTGAGTATCGATAAATTCGTGGGGTCCTTTCACCTGATCTCAGGTTTAATATGATACAGTCATGAGATCGATCTGACCGGGGCAGAAAAAGGACGATGTCACAGCCGCTCCATCAGCCGGCAACGCAGACGTTTGTTCAAAGGCCAAACTGATATCTTTTCACAGCTGAAATACAAGAAAGACTTGAACAAGATGAAGGGGACGTCGCACTTCCACAGCCTGACTTCGGAGGACAACCTTACTTTGAAGAACGCCCGGAAAATCAACAAGATTGTCAGCGAGGTCAGCTTTCTCTTCCCTGCTGTTTCCTAACCAGCGTCTGTGAATCCAGACAGGGGCAGAGTATTTCCACACACACGATGTTCCCCAGTGTGTGTGTTTAAGAGCCCAAATATCAGGGATACTGTGTCAGTTTCCAAGACACGAAACCACCCAGCGTGCATTCTTGCCACCTCTGACATGCCTGTCCAGCAGCGTAACCGATTACGTCCAAGGTTAAACTGCATCACTTCCAACTAATGTTACCTCACACACTATTCTTAGCTGTGACCTCTATGTACCAGCTTTTAGCTTCTCTCTGAAAAGCTCACCGAGGAGGTTTTTACGCTGTTTTCTTTCTGTGAGCAAAGTTCTGATGTGGTTCAAAGGTTTGAGACCTTGTGAAGTTGAACTGCTCGTCGTTACTAAGATGAGAGAGGTACGGAAGGAAGGAAGACACCTGCTGTGACCATCCGTGTGTTCCTGCAGGTGGAGTATAAGAAGGATCTGGAGAACAGTAAAGGTCACAGCATCAATTTCTGTGAGACTCCACAGTTTCAAAACGCTGCCAAAGTCGGCAAGTTCGCCAGCGACGTGAGTACCATATCTGACCAGTCGGGGCTCCGCGCTGCCCTGCACGCTGATCAGCCTCCACCTTTCTGCTTTTGGAAAAGATCAAATACAAAGAGAAGCACAACAGCGACCTGAAAGGCCACTACGAAGGCATCGATAGGAAGACCATGCACGCCATGAAGGCCAGGAAGCTGGCTAGTGATGTAAGCTTAAGCACAAACAATCAGAAAATTAGCATGATTACAGCTGCTGGGAAGAAAAAAGAGTCATTATGTTGGTCCTCATATGGCTCCAGTCATATTTATATAAAGCTGACGAGAATGACATGTAAAGGGGAAACACTGTGACTGATTCAAGTGCACGTTTCAGATTGCATATAAACAAGGTTGTGAGCAGGAGCAGAGTGAGTACAACTACCCAGCGACGCAGACCCCTGGATACCAGAGCCAGAGGAAGCTGGACCCGCTGAAGGATGTGAGTTCCAGAGTCACTTATGCATGCAAGTTGATGAGGGTGTGTCGCTTTTTTTTCCATTGACTGATTTTTTTTAAATGACTGTAGAAAAACTACAGGCAGCACATCAACCAAGTGAAGTACAGTCCGGTGACAGACACCCCTGAGATTGTTCTGGCAAGGAAAAATGCTCAGCTAGTCAGCAAGGTAAAGCTGTATTCACCAATCACATCAGCTCCATGATGGCTGCTCTGCCTGAACTCTCTCTCTCCATGTTCTGTCTGCTGCAGCTCAACTACACAGCCGACTATGAAAAGACCAAACACCAGTACACACTGTCCAAGGACCTGCCCCAAATCAAGGCCGCCAAGGCCAACGCAGCCTTGTGCAGCGATGTAAGTCCACACGTGCGGGCAGGCGTTCATGGATTAGCCTTCAGATTGCTGTTCTTCAGATGAACACTTCCCTACAGATTAAATATAAGGAGGAATGGGAGAAAAGCAAGTCTAAGGCCTGCGACATCAGCGTGGACGACCTGAGCGTCAGAGCAGCCAAAGCGTCCCGCGACCTCGCCAGTGATGTAAGTGAACACACTCTCGTCTTACACACATTTGAAGAGGGAAAAATGTCGAAGCACTAATTTTATCTCATCCTGTAAATACCTGAGTACATACACTTTATTTTTAAATAATTGATTTACCATCATTAGTCATCTTAAAGGTCCAGCATTTAATAGTTTTAAATAATATAATGCTAATAACTTATCAAGCAGCCATTTTATATGTGCATGTATGTACCTGTACATTAACTTAAGGATGAACAGCACATATCTGAGCAAGAGATACGATTTATATATATTGCTCAAATCCACTTTGTTTATAAAATTAAAAATGGAATGTAAAATTCCTGTATAGCTCAAAAGTTTTTAATATTCCTTCTCTCACCATGAGATGGAGCCACATTGAGCCTGTAGAATTTGACTTTGGTTAGTTAACCGTACTTTTATCATGATAAAGACATAATAAAACATTTCATCATATGCAGATGCAACCATCTGCATATTTCAGAAGCATTTTAAATGAATCATTTGGGGGGGGTCTGTCAGGGGTTTTAAGTACATTGGCCACCACAGTATTTACACATTAAACATGTTTTGTTTTTTTAACCAGATCAAATATAAAGGTAACTTCATTAAGGAGAAGGAGAGGGCAGTGGGGATCAACATGAGTGATTCCAAAACTCTGCACTCTCTCCAAGTGGGCAAGATGAGCAGTGATGTAAGCAGACGTTCTTCTCATCATTAATTAAACACAATGGACAAAAAATACTAATTATTAAACTCCTATCACCAAAGATCGCATACAAGAAGGGCTCTAAAGAGAACCAGGCCAACTACAGCCTTCCTCTGGATATGATCAACCTGAGCCACGCCAAAAAGGCCCAGGCCCTGGCCAGTGACCTGGAGTACCGCACCAAGCTGCACGACTACACCGTCATGGCCGACGATATCAAGGTCCAGCAGGCCAAGAAGGCTTATTCCCTGCAAAGTGAGGTGAGTGGTTGCATAATGAAGTCCGTCCCGTTGCTGGAGCAGTTTCCTCAGGCTGAGACTTGTCTGCTGTTCCCTGCAGAACCTCTATCGCGCAGACCTCAACTGGATGAAAGGAGTCGGCTGCGAAGTCGAAGGCTGTTTAAACATCACCCAGGCCAAGAGAGCTGGACAGCTGTTGAGTGATGTAAAGTCTTGTGTTTGTGTGCACGCGCGTCTGGTTGTTCCTAAGGGTGCATCCAACTTGTGTCCTTTTTCTTCTCAGACTAAGTACCGTCAGAAAGCAGACAGCATCGGGTTCACCCAGGTGGCAGATGATCTGGCCACCCTGCATGCCAAAAAGAGCCAGGAGCTGCAGAGCGATGTAGGCGTCTTCACTCTAGGGCCGTAAATATCCGCCCCTCACCGAGGGTGCGTCTACTCTAACGAGCGACTCTCATTTCCAGCTGATGTACAAAGCAAACACCGAGCAGATGCTCCACCAGTACACCATGACACAAGACGAGCCTCTTTTCAGACAAGCAAAGGCCAACGCCGACCTTCTCAGTGCGGTGAGTTCAGGGAATTTATTCCCAGTAGGAAAAAATAATACCCCTGACACACAGAGGCCTCAGAGTTTACGAGATACACACAGCGAACAGCCACTGGTCATTTTGTGCTCTATGCAGAAAATGAAGAGACTCGTGGACAGATAGAACATTGATTTGTCTAGTTGACTCAGTTCAGGACCGATGGTCTCTGGGACCAAAACAAGGACTCTAGTTCTTAGTTTCCCAACCAAATCTAATCTAATTACATCAATCTGACTTAATTCTTTTCATAGAAAGTGTACAAGAGCAGCTGGGAGAAGCAGAGGGACAAGGGCTTTGAGCTGCGTTTGGACTCTCTCTCTATCCTCACAGCCAAAGCCAAGAGAGACCTGGCGAGCGACGTGAGTGCACCTATAAATGGGCTGGGAGGAACGTGAGCAGAAATCTGGACATTTCTGCACTGGGTGCTGAAATGCTGCCCCCTTGCAGGTCAAATACAGGGAGGAGTATGAGAAAAACAAAGGCCGGGTGATCGGCATCAAATCCGTGAGCGATGACTCTCAGATGGCTCATTCTGCTCTGGCCACCAAAATCCAAAGTGACCGCCACTACAAGAAGGAATATGAGGACACCAAGACCAAGTACAGGTGAGGGAACGTCTGGGTTCTCTTCTGAGCAGAGTCTCAACAGCTGGGTTAAATAAATACAGCAGATGTGAGCTGTGATACGGATCCTGTCCCCAGTGTTGATCTGGATATGCTGCACATCAGCCATGCAAAGAAGGCTCAAGACCTGGCGACAGAGACAACATACAGGACCGTCCTGCATGACTACACCAGTCTGCCCACAGACATGAGCCTCTCCTGGGCTAAGAAGGCCTACGGACTGCAGAGCGACGTGAGTCTCCCGGTCAGGCTCCAGTAAGAACGCGCTCGTGTCGCCGCTCCATGACTCCGCTTGCGTCCGTGTGTAGAAACAATACAGGTCAGATCTCAACTGGATGAAGGGCGTCGGCTGGGAGGTTTCCGATTCTCTGGACGTCCAGCAGGCAAGGAAGGCCGGAGAGCTCATCAGCGAGGTGGGTAAAGTCCCAAAATGCATTGCAATAATAAGAATGATAGAATATTCATGTTAAATTAGCACAATTGTGTATAATGGGTCTGTGTAGTTTATGCAGCTATATCACATAACAGTGCAAGTGGTGCAAATAGAGAAGATTCTATTCATGGATTTTAAAGGTCTTTGTTGTCATGGTTACTAACATTAGATCCTGCAAGCAGTGACTGTTCAGATTTAGACAACAGAACAGATCGGACCTACATTTACATATATTTACATGCATCCATTATTGGAAATCCTTTTATCGGAGCAACTTTGTCAGCTCCCACATACGTGTGGTGTAAGTGTGTTTACATTTATGCTGTAGACAAAGTACCGTCAGAATGTGAGTGGCCTGAAGTTCACCAGCGTTGAAGACACTCCAGAGATGGTCCAGGCCAAAGTCAGCAACAAACTGGCCACGGATGTGAGTGTATCCTCTGTAAAAGGATCAAAAATAAATGGATCATCTTCACAAACAAGGCTGCCTGCTGCTCTCGTCTCATTCCTGCTCTTATCGTCTCTCACCATCACTTCACAGAGGCTGTACAGGGAACAGGGAGAAAACATGAAGCACAGCTACACGCTGAGCGGTGATCTGCCCGAGATGGCCCAGGCCAAGCTGAACGCCAGGAACCTGAGCGAGGTAAACGGCGTCTGTTCACTCACTGGGTGACGCCGTTTCCACATTAAACCTACTTCCTACATTTTTTGGGCATTCCCAGAGCACGTACAAGGAATCCTGGATGAAGATCCGTGATGGCGGTTACAAGCTGCGTCTGGATGCTATTCCTTTCCAGTCAGCCAAATCCTGCTCAGAGATTCTCAGTGACGTAGGTGTTTATTCCTTTGACATTCCGTTTGACTAAAAAGACTACGCTGCAAGCGAAACTTCCGAATTTATCCTCCTAATAAAGTCAAATATGAAATGAGAAAAAAACATAGTGTAACAAGATTATAGGTTTAGAACCTGCAAAATTCAGTTGCTTACAAGGTACACAGCAGGCATACCACATTTGCGTAACTAATTGGCAGTATTTGCCAGTGGTCACCTTTCTGGCTTGTCATTTCAGCAAAAGTACAGAGCAGAGTTTGAGAAGAACAAAGGGAAGATGATTGGACTAAAGGGACTCCAGGATGACATCAGCATCGCTCACTCCGTCCATGCCACCAAGCTGCAAAGCGATGTAAACCCTTCCTCCACGCAGAAAAAAACAGCCAAATAAGAAGAAAAATAAGAAGAAAAATAAGAATCAGGATGAAACCTAAAAATACATTTGAAACATTCCTTTGTTCGTTTATCTCCCAACAGATTAGGTATAAGGAGAACTCAGCCAAGGACCTGTCCAAGTACCGTCTTTCCATGGACATGATGGAAGTGGCGCATGCTAAAAAGGCTCAGTCGCTGGTCAGCGACCAGGACTACAGGCTCATGCTGCACCAGTACACCTCGCTGGCCGATGACATGAAGGTGCAGGCCGCTAAGAGGGCGTACGCCCTGCAGAGTGAGGTGAGATGGGTGGCTGCTTCTATCTGACCCCTGCACAGATTTGGAGGGTTTTTTTTTCATTTAAATGTTTTCTAAGTCTTTTTTTTTTTAAATTTCATGTATATGTCTGCTGCAGAATGTTTATCGCTCTGACCTGAACTACCTGCGTGGGGCAGCCTGGATTGCTACAGGAGCTCTGCAGATTGAAGGCTCTAAGAGGGCTACCCAGCTCATCAGCGACGTAAGACGTCCCGGAGGCCCAATTCCAAAACACAAGTCTTTTTAACCTCCTATCTCATATAACGTCAAATGTTTTGAATCCCGTTTTGCCTTTTTCAGAAAAAGTACCGCCAGCAGCCATCCACCTTCAAGCACACCTCTGTCCCCGACTCTCCGGATATCATCCACGCCAAACTCAGCGGGCAGATCACCAATGAAGTGAGGCGCCAGCTTTATTTTTCTTTTCACACAACTTTTTTCACACCGCAGACTTCACATGTCCGTGTTCTGTCCTCCAGCGTTTGTACAAAGAAAAAGGGGTGAACGACCAGCACAGTTACACCATAACCACCGAGAGGCCAGAGATTACACAGGCGAAGGTCAACGCAGCCAACTTCAGCGAGGTAGCACCCACACACTCTCCGTTCTTTTTTCATGTTGTGTTACTTCAAGGTGAATGATCTTCGGTTCTCAGGTGAAATACAGAGAGTCCTGGAACACTCTGAGGGCTCAGGGCTACAAACTCACCATGCAGGACATCCCCTTCCAGGCTGCCAAGAGCTCAGCAGGCATCGCCAGTGATGTAAAATCATGTTGTTATTGTTAGATCTATTCGTTTTAAAATGATCTACCTCAGTGTTTTGCTCATATAGTTAACGGCAGCGTTTTTTTTCTTTTTGCAGTACAACTACAAATACAACCACCTGCAGGATAAAGGGAAGCACATCGGCTTCAGAAGCGTCTCCGATGACCCGCGTCTCCTGCACTGCCTGCATGCAGGCCGACTGGCCAGCGACCAGGAGTACCGAAAGGACGCCCTGATGGCCAGCGGCCAGTACCACCTCACGCCGGAGACCATACATCTGGTGACGGCCAAGAACGCGCAGGCCCTCGCCAGCGATCAGGACTACAGGAAGAAACTGCACGAGTACACGGTGCTTCCCGATGACATGAAGGTCAGGTGGGCCAAAGAGGCCTACAACCTGCAGAGCGAGGTGAGACATCTCTCTCATACACACACACACACACACGAGTGCAGTTTTTGATGTTTCTGATGACACCCCCCCATGCCCTTTTCACCAGAAACTTTACAAATCAGACCTTAGCTTCATGAAGGGAGCGGCCTGGGATGGCATGGGAGCCCCTCAGCTGGAGTCAGCTAAAAAGGCCACTGCGCTCATCAGTGAAGTGAGAACACACGTGTGGAACAGGCAGATGATCAGGCCTTCCAAAAAATAGAAGTTTCAACAGATTACATTTCAACTTTTGCATTAACTATACTATTGTTGTTCTGCTCTTTTATTTTTATTTAAATAGATGCAATTTTTCACGTGTCCTGTGCAACTGCAGCACATGTTATCAGGTTGCTCTAATTCAGATCCACCTTAATGATCTTAATGTGTGTGCTTTCTTCCTCCCTGTAGAAGAAGTATCGCCAGCAGCCTGACAGCCTCAAGTTTACCTCGGTGACGGACTCGCCGGATATTGTCCACGCCAGGACGAGCTATCAGCAGTGCAGTGAGGTGAGGGGGAAGAGGAAGACAATGTGAAATGATCAACGCTTTTATTATCGCTTCTTTAAAACGCTGTCTGGGGACGGGGGTTGTGTCGCTCCTGACGATCTTCCTGCCTTCGCGCTGCAGCGGCTGTACAGGTCTGGCCAGAACGACGACATGCACAGATACACGTTACACCCCGATGACCCAGACTTTGTCCGAGCCAAGGTCAACGCCCAGCAGATTAGCGATGTAGGACAGCTTCTCTTGAGCAAAATTCATTTTCCAATATTTAGGAAAAGTATTTTAAACAACTGTTTTATTGTTTCCCTCCAAGAAAGTTTACAAGGCGTCTGGGGAGCAAGTGAGGACAGCGGGTTATGATCTGAGGCTGGATGCCATTCCCTTCCAGACTGCTAAGGCTTCCAGGGACATCGCCAGTGACGTGAGTTTATCTCAAGTCCTTTCAGTTATCATTCTAAAAATATATTTTATTGTTTGACATGTATTTAAAATACTGTTTTATGCAAAGAGATATGATTAACTTGTATTTTTATAAATCTTACAGTTCAACTACAAAGAGTCCCACCTGAAGGAGCGGGGCCAGCAGGTGGGGCTTCGCTGCGTGGAGGATGACCCTAAGATGGTGCACTCTCTGGCAGCCAGCAAACTGCAAAGCAACCTGGAGTACAAACGTCAGTCCAAAGAGGACCGGGCCCACTACAAAATCCACGCGGACCAGCCGGAGTTCCTGCAGGCCAAAAAGAGTCAGGCTCAGACCAGTGACGTCGCCTACCGCAACAGGCTGCACGACTACACCTGTGACCCCGAGCAGCTCAACATCAAGCACGCCAAGAAGGCCTACAAGCTACAGAGTGACGTAAGTGGCATAAGAGAAGAAACATATCCTTTTCTTGTGGTTTTCGAACCAACAAATTATCAAATGTGTTCTGACTGATTACTGAGATCTTTAAAAGTATCAGTAATGTGACGTTGGAGCTTGTATAAAGGCTGTACTAAAGCTAAAAGTGCATTTTCTGTGTCACATGTTGCAGGTAAACTACAAATCCGACCTGAACTGGATCAAAGGAGTGGGCTGGACCCCTCCTGGGTCCCACAAGGCCGAGCTTGCTCGCCGGGCAGCGGAGCTGGGGCTCGCCGAGGGAGTCAGCACCGATGAGGCCATCGCGAAATATCAGCAGATGATGATGATGGTGCGGAAATTTACGGAAAAGTAGTACATCTGGTCTAAAAAAATGATCGTTTTAAACTTCCGTACGTCCTTTCAGCTGCACCATCAGCAGCAGATGGAGCAGCAGATGTCTGAGACGGTGGAGACCACAGAGCAGATGCAACCAGGGGTCAACATGGACGCCACGGAGGTGCTTCAGGTCAGGAGGAATAAGACCATGCAGAAGGTGCAGAAGAAGTCCACGTCCATGACTACAGCTTCCTTCAAGTCAATGGAGAAGAAATCCAGCTCTTCTTCATCCTTTGGCCTGCAGAGCACCATCAACACTTCCATGTCTAGTAAAGCTGCTGACCTAGAGGACGAGTAGATCAGAGGAAGGTGGTAGACCATATTTAGAGATCCAACAAGACATTAAGGCTGTGTGGCCTTCCGCCTTCCGACTGGATGGTTTTGCAGTGGTGTCTGTGCTATGAGTGTGTAGCTATGCGACGCTGCAGTCATGACCAGCGCGTCACAATGAGCTGCTGTAGATGTTAAAGTGGGACTGAGCATGTTGATCAGGACGGAGCTTGTCTAGACTAAGAATGTCAGCATATGTGGAAAGCAGAAATATTCAGGACGAAAACATCTTATTGAACTGTGTGAGCGTTTACCTGAATTCTCTTTTTTTTGCTTGAGGACAGAAGACAGAAATGTGACTGTAGGTTTGCATTTTGGTGATGTATATTGAGCGTGTTTGGAAGATGTGAAGCCAAATGAGAGAGCAGACTCTCCACTTAACTTTTCATTTATTTTTTATGTTAACAGAACACACGAGCATGACATTGGATCAACTGCGGTGCACTATGAGCTAGGCTTAGTGGAAAAGCATCAGAAGACCCTCTGAAATGATAATACTTTCAATTAGTCTGACAGGTTCAGCTTTGTGAGTTCATATTCCTTCCGTTCACTTTTACCACAGATGGAATAAATTTCTCTTTTTCCAGGCAAAGCGTTTCATCATGTTGTTGTTTCTTTGACTCAAGTTTAGTTCATCTTGCTCCTGATCCAGCTGGTAAACCTGTGGACGTTGGCATAGACGCCAGGCTTGTTCTTCTGTCCGCAGCCGTCTCCCCAGCTCACCACACCGCTGATGTAGTGAGTTCCGTTTGTCTCGCACACCAGGGGTCCCCCTGAGTCACCCTGGAGAAAAGGACACAAAAAAAAAAAGTTTCAAACCGTATTCAGAGACCTCCACGTCGTACATTTGAAACACACACCTGACAGGAGTCAGTGCCCCCCTGCAGAGTCCCCGCGCAGAACATGCTGCTGTCCAGCACGTTCCCATAGACGTGAGGAGCTTTGCAGCGTTGGTCAGAGATGAGGAAAACACGAGCGTTCAACAGGTGGCTGCTGTATCGCTCTGAAACAGGAGGAGAAAAAGGTCGTTAATGCTCCCGAGCATCAGCGTTCAGTGTATGGTGCACTACGCTGACGCAGTTGAAAATCCACCACAGACCTTTTTCATTATCATGCAAAATCCATTTAGTCCTGAAAGGATATTGTAGGAAGAAAAAAGAAAAAAAAAAGAATTACGGGTTTCAGTGGCTCCCCATCCGGAGATCACGCACTCTTTACCAGCGGGGAACATTTGGTCTGGCAGACACACTGTCCTCACAAAGCGGGATTCCTTTGCACAGTGAGGAGCGTCTGTGACTTGGAGCTCCATCAGAGCTGCATGAAAGATTAGGAAGAAAAATAAAAATAAATAAAAAAACTCAGTTCATTGGTGTTCAGGTTCAAAAACGTTATTGGTGCAAAGCATGTGATAAACTTTGTCGGACCAATGTCGTTGTAAACAGCCACGCGGGCGTCCCTGTAGTTCTCGTGGACAATTGTTCTGATGACTGGGATGGTCTGGTCCATCTCTTCATGTTTGTCAATGTTCACTCCTCCCAGCACAACTTGGAATTCGTCAGTGGCTCCACTGGAGGGGCAGAAAAGAAATGAGAAAAATGTTGATTTAGTGTTGACTGGCAATGTGGGCGAAACCTTCAAGAAAGACCTACATGCAGTGGGCGGCCGTGAGGACCCAGCAGGAGGAGAGGAGGACTCCGCCGCACGTGTGGCGAAAGGAAAAGGACGTGCCTTTGGGTCTGACCTGGACCGATACCTGCCAGGGGTGAGCCCCGTAGACGGACTTGCTCCCGCCAAAGATCCTGCTAGAGCGGGAAGGCTGAGATATTCCACACTGGGAGAAGGCAGTAGATCCAGAAACCGGTGGGACCACTGAAGGAGCTGGAGTGACTGGGACTGAAGATCGGAGGGAAAAAAAATAAGCTTGGTTTGTGTATCTATGTGTGTGTGTGTGTGTGTGTGTGTTGTGCGTGTGTGTTGACCTTGAGTGCACATCTGGACATTGCAGTAGTCCCACATTAGCCTGTTTTGTTGTTTGAAGTAACACCATGGTTTTTTATCCCCATCTGGATTTCTGAAGTGAAGAAATCAACAAATCAGCTTGAAAGCGTACTTAAAGGTGGGATTTGTCTTGTGTCAGTGAGCAGTTTGAAACAGTTGCATCATATCAATTTGAGGGTTAACAAGATGGTTATGAGTTTATTTTAATATTACGTAGATGGAATCATCTGTTGTCATGAAATATATTATAAATACAGGTTTGTTTGGTTTTTTTCACATTGTTGTGGATTTTGAACCACTGAATTCACAACATCTACAACAACAGTCTTTTGGATTGGAAATACTTGGAAAAACACATTTTACATGCTGACAGATGACCTGGGCCTCCTGCCCAAAGGCTGCAGCCCTAAATTTTTTATTTCTTTTCCCCAACGTCACACCACCGTGCGAGGAAAGGGGCGGCCATACCTGCAGTAGTTTTCCTCCAGTCCATCAAAGTCCGAGTACCGGCTGTAAGGATCTTCCCCATTTGTTACAATAAAGTAGGAATTCCAGTTCAGACACTCCAGCCCGTCATCTGTCATGCTGACGGCGCCTCTGTATGTCTCCCCGTTTCCCACATAGCAGTCACTCGGAGCTGTTGAAGAAGAATCCACAAAGAGCAGAAGGCAGTGGGAAGCATCAGCATCTGAAACGACTACAGATTTTTTGGATTCTGGATCGTCATGTGTGAGTGACGGCTGACCGGTTTCACAGAGCTTCCCAGTGTACCCATCAGGACAAGCGCAGTGGAAACGCCGGTCGCCTCTGATGCAGGAGCCTCCATTTTTGCAGGGATTGGGCTCGCAGGGCGACGACGGCACTGGTGCAGACACAGCAGGGTTAAGGCTTCTTGAAACAAAGATCCACATTGAAGTATGAGTATCTGATTTCTGCTCACTCACATGACATGCAGTTGGGTCCTTGAAATGGGGGTTTGCATTTGCACTCGTAGTAGGGATGTTGTTTCAGGTTGACCACGCACTCGCCGTAGCCACAGTTCACGTTCTCACAAAGGTTTCTCACTGAAAATGCATCAGATCCATCAGAAAAGGTGCACGTTCCATCCATCAAAGGCGCTCAGACCTTGATCTGAGGATTTTCTGACCTTTCTGACACCGTTTGCCCATATAGGGCTCCACACACAAGCACGTGAACTCTGAAGCAGACTTCATCTGGCACGAGCCACCATGGAAGCAGGGGTTGGGATCACAAACATCTGGAGAGGGAGGGATAAAACGTATCCACGAGCTGGGAGGACAGAGGGAGACCAGAGGAGGAAAAACAAGGGGCACTTACTGACATCCAGGAGGTCAAACAACCAATCACCCAAGTCGAAAATGGTCGCCGGGGCGTCGGTGCTGTACTCTCCATAGTTTATGTCTGCCAGGAAGAGAGCAGAGAGGACAGTGATGAAGAGCCACTAAACACCAGCTCCACAAGCTGCAAATAGTGTTAAAAAGGTGTGTTGGCCATGAGGCGTGACGAAGAGTCATCACACAGATCTGAGCCGAGCGGATTCTTACAAGGGTCCAACTGAAAGGACAAAACCAGAAGAGATCAGCGCCAAGTCATCATCTGATCCAGACCGTCTGGACGCGAGTCGACACTGAGGGAACTCACATTCAGGTATTGTCCGTGAACACTGAGCACGCTCAGGACGATGAGGAAAGCCCCCGCGTTCAGCATGGTGCTGCCAGAGTGTCGCTGGAACTGATGGTCTTCACTCAGCCTGCAGGGTATCGCTGCTTCAGCCAACCTTTAGCCCGGTGCATCGATCCTGCGCACGTGGGTCCTGTGCTATAGGACACTGCTGATGCGTCTCGCACTGTGCTCACTGTTATTTACCTTTCAATATTTGTTTTTTGCACAAAGCTTAATGGATTTTTTTTAATCTGTCAGCAGATGTGGCTGTTGTGTCTTGCTGCTGAGTGTTTACTGCAGAAGAAGAAATGAGTCCAACACTGAATAAATGATTAAAACATCATCTGTACGATGTCATTCTCACGAATGAAAGTGGTGAATTTGTGATTTTCTGTAAGACGTTTGAAAATAAGCCGAACCGTGCACAAGTCATGTATTTATTTTAAATATATTTTATTGTCATTCCTCCTCCAGTCAACAGCCACACAAGTCAACAGTCGACAACACAAAGATCAACACCTTTGTGATGATATCACAGCGTGGGGGTGGGAGGTCAGGAGGTCACGTGCTGTGTGGGACATTGGCTCATGGGCCGTGATGTCTCAGAGCCTCGTCCACAGTCCATCATGAGACAACGAGACCTCCTCACGAGACAAGACGAGTGATCCAGTCGACGAACCGGCTGATGTTGGCGTACACGCCGGGCTTGTACTTCTTACCGCAGCCGTCTCCCCAGCTCACCACGCCAACAACGTGATGGGTCCCGTTACGTTCACACACCAGAGGGCCACCAGAGTCGCCCTGCACGTATGGAGGATGGGGGAGGGGAAGGAGGGGGTGAGTCCCCTCTTTTTAGCCACCTTCAGACGCGACAAAGTTGCCTCCGACCAACCTGGCAGGAGTCCACGCCTCCATTGATGTTGCCTGCGCAGAACATGCTGTCATCCAGCGAGGCTCCGTAAACATGGGGGGCTTTACATTTGTCCTGGGAGATGAGGAGGACGCGAGCGTCCATCAGCTGCTTGGTACCGTAATGCTCTGGGACAAAACACAGACGCTTTCACCAGACCCTCGTTTGTTGTTGGCTTGTTTGACCTAGATTCTCCTTTTTCACACTAACGGTGAAGAGTTGCTTTGGAAAAAACGTTATTTTAGCCCAAGAACATCAAACTATCTGGTCCCGGTCTGATGGATGTGCCAGTGCTTACGTGTTTCAGTCACCCCCCAGCCTGAGATGGTGCACTCCGTCCCGCTGCTGAAGGCCTGCGTCGGCAGGCAGGCCGTCTTCACGAAGCGGCTTTCTTTGGCGCAGTACGGCCCGTCGGCGGCTTTGAGCTGCAGCAGGGCTGTGGAGGAGGCAACCGAAGCAACGTCTATTCGCATATCTGCATATTTTATTACAACGTTTACCAAATGGGAGCTTCTGGAAAATAATTCCTTATTTTCAAACCTCACCGATGTCATTATGAAGAGCAAAGGGGCTCTCCCTGTACTGCTCATGCACGATGGCTCGCACCACCGGAATAGCCTGGTCGTAGGTTTCCTCCTTCTCAATATCCACTCCTCCCAGCACCACCTGCATTTCCACTTCTGTTTTTCTTCAGAAGAATTCAAATTAATGTCCAAATACCGGTTCAGGTCAGATGAAACCACCATGGGCAGCCTTACATGCAGTGGGCTGCAGTGAGCACCCAGCACGACTGGATCAGGACGCCTCCACAGATGTGCCCGAAGGACTCGGAGGAGTCCTTGGCCCGGATCTGCAGGGAGGCCTGCCAAGGATGAGCCCCCGGGAGAGACTTCTTCCCTCCGAAGATCCTGGCTGAGCGGCTGGGCTGCGGCCTCCCACACTGGGAGAACTGGGTGTTGTCTGGTTTAGGTGGATGTGTCTGATAGATGGTTGGTGGGGTGGCTGGAGCTGGCAGGAAAGCAAAAAGGGTGAGGAAGGGACGCACAGGCATGCGTGCACCTGCACCTGTGTGTGTGTGTCTGTGTGTGTGTGTGTGTGTGTGTGTGTGTGTGTGTGTTACCTCTGGCACATTTCCTAATTTTACAATAGTTCCACATCAGCCTGTTGTTTTTGTTAACGAAGCACCAGGGCTGACTATCGCCATCAGGGTTCCTACACACACATTTAAATGAATAAAAACATGTTTAAGAAATTTATCATACTTTTTTTCACACTTTTTTAAAAAAATGATCTGTGTAACAGACACAGATGTTTTGATGTCGTGTGTGTGCTTTAGTTCCCTGTGACGACCCCTCACCTGCAGTAATTGTGCGGCCCAATTCCATCAAAGCCGGCGAACTGTCTGAGCGGGTCGCTGCCTTTCTGCAGGATGAAGTAGGAATTCCAGTTCAGACACTCTTCGCCTTCAACCGTCTCGCTCACCATCCCACGGTAAAATTCTCCATCCTCTTCGTAACAGTCGCTCGGCCCTCGAGACCACAAGAAAACAACGATGAGAGAATTTCACCAGTGAGGAGTGTGTGTTCTGAGTGGCAGGCGGAGGGACGGTGACGTGAAGGTTTTACCAACTTCGCAGAAACTTCCGGTGTAGCCTCCAGGGCAGGAACACTGGAAGCTGGAGTGTTTGCGACCCCTCATGCAAGTGCCCCCGTTCTGACAAGGATCAGGTCTGCAGGGAGAGGCTGTGCCAAAAAAACGATAAAATGAGTAAATGAGATGGTTGTGAAAGACATCAGGCAAAATAAACCAGCGAAAGCACCTTTTTTGCAGTCAGGAGGCCTGTATGGGGGTTTGCACTTGCACTCGTAAAATGGAGGAGTTGATGTTACGGTGCAGCTTCCATGGCCACATTTCACGCTCTTGCAAACATCTTTCACTGGAAAAGAAAAAAAGGGTGATTTTTTTTACAATTCAAACGCAAACAAACCTAGTTTCATTTCTAACCAGCACGTACTAGTCATTTTTACTACTATATATTTTGGTTTTATTCCTGGTGTCTTTATTGTGGACAAAACCTTGAGACTCTATACTGAAGATCAGGTAAAACATAAGCTGTATAAATATTGTGAATCAAAGTCAAACCTTTTTGGCACTTCGTCCCCGAGTAAAGTTCAGGACAGGAACAAACAAACCCTCCGTCTGCACCCGCGCTGCAGATCCCTCCATTTAAACAGGGGTTTGGAGCGCACTGATCTGGATGAAGGAAAGGCAGACACAAAGTCACTCCGGTGGACAATAACGCCGTCAGCAGCCGTCAGGAACTTACCCGTCATTCGTCCAGAAGCTCAAACAGCCAGTCACCATAATCTGAATCAGTGTCTCCTGCAGGGATGTCTGTGCTGTAATCATAGTATTCAGTGTAATCAGAGTATTCATTGTTCAACAGGTGATCCAGCCCCAACGCAGTGGAAGCACACAGATGTAAGGTTAAGGATAAAAACCAGCCCATCTCAAATCCGACACAGGAACACCTTCTACTGGATTGTCCCATCTCCCCTACATAGATAGATTTCAGAACACTGCCCCCGTCAGTTAATCATTACGACTATTGATTGGCTATTGATTTGACAGGCATGTG
This sequence comes from Tetraodon nigroviridis, assembly GCA_000180735.1. NCBI lineage: Eukaryota > Metazoa > Chordata > Actinopteri > Tetraodontiformes > Tetraodontidae > Tetraodon > Tetraodon nigroviridis. Next base: position 33,193 of record CAAE01015106.1, on the reverse strand, counting down.
ACTTCCAAAATCCAAAAGCATCCTTCTCAGTCTGACGGCCGCTTCCGAAAAGAAAAGCTACATACGCGACATGAACTCAGCAAGATAATCATGTCTGAGAAATTAAAAACCAGATCAAATAAACCCATGTTGGCGTGGATACTAGCCCCGCCCACTCAGGTAGGTGGCCAGTAGGACAGAAGACCCGGCTGGATCGCCGTCCTTTCGGGACCGGGTGGCGGGTGTCTCTTCCCTGAATCGGACCTTGGAGCGCAACCTGGAAGCACACAGTCCTGGGCGCATTGAGCCCTTGTGGCCGACAACAAAACACTATTTTCCATAATAAAAGCACATTTAGAGACTGAGAAATTTTCTTTTATTTTTTATTCAGAGATCACTTTACCCAGGAGGAAATGGCATATTCTCAAAATCCAGAATTTTACATTGTAAACAATAGATGAGTGTAGAGGAAATGATTCTCTCCCATTTTTGTTCCTTAACTCCTGACATAAAGTGGATCAGCGGCAGTTTACACAGTGTCAAACTGCCTAAAGGTCTCATAGGGGGAGTGCTTGTATAATACAAGGGTGACATTCAACTTTGTCCTGGACTCTTTGTACAAGACTCCATACTGTCAGTGGACCCAACCAAACCAGCAGCCTCTGATAAACTATAAGTGCCTCAATCCTTCATTGTGAAAAACCGATGTAAATATTGACGCGTCGATCTCCGGGTGTAAACCTCACGCACACAAAAAGTCCTTTTTTAAACCTTTTCCTTATTTTGCCGGCTTAATACTTGACATTTGCTAAAAATATAAAACTAGAAATATTCACATTCCCATTGCAAATTTCCCAATGTGCTACTGAAGCTTTAGGATTGTTCTTACACATTCACTTTATCATTTCATTAAAAAAATAATAATAATGGCAAACTTAGGTGCAATTCACAGGTTTTCTTCTTGGAATGGAGGCAGAACGATGAAGCGCTCGGTGAGCACAAATGATGTAGAAAATGTATAAATATCTACTAGGTTTGATGAGAAGAGCCAGCAGCAAAATCACTCCTTCTGACAGTCAATCCCAAGAACAACAGAGGTCCTGGGGCGTTCCCAGCGCTCGTCCGTTCCATCAGAGTCCGTTTCCACCCGCAGTGCGGAGCGCGCTCATGTGTATTCCGACTTGCGGATGTAGTTGGAAGGCACGTAGCCTCGGCGGCCGTCTGCCTCCCCGAGCCACCAGTCGCTGTTGCCGTTCATGTCTTGAAACTCCAGTATCCGCAGCCGCTGGTTAGCCGAGATGCTCAGCTCGTTGGAACAACGAGCTTTAAAGGAGTAGAGAGCGTAGTAGATCTAAAAAGAGCCAAAACAAAAGCCACATCAGTGTGTCGCTCCAGCAGACGCGCTTTAGCCGATTTACCCAGCTTGAATGTTTAAAGGGCCAAAGTGAGGCTCACCTGTTGACAGTCTAGTTCACCCTCGCTGCCTTCTGCCTCCGGCTCCATGGGCTCATCTTGGCTGTACGCTGGCCTCCGGCCGCCGGGATCTCCGTTCCTCCACTGGTTCTTTTCTGCGTGTCCGTAGCGCTGCGGTCGACCGCTCCCGAGCGAAGGCTCCGGCGGGCTGCTGGGGCTTGCGTGGCTCCCGTCGTACGCGTCTCTGTGGCTGGAGGAACTTCGGAGTGTCCGGTCTGGGAAGTCCCTGTGGTTTCGCGGGGAGGATTTTACGGAGCTCTGGCCCGAGTCGGCGTTGGCCGCGTCTCTGGGCTGACTGCGACGCGACGAGGACGAGTCCAGCGAGGGGTGCGGCGAAGAGGGGCCCGCGGGTTGCGACGTGGAAAAGCTGACGGTGGCTGTGTCCTGGTTGAAGGTCAGGGTGCTGTTGCTGTTCTGGCGGGAGAAGACGGGCGAGGAGCCTCCGTATCCGGACTCGTTGGAAGATTGGCTCTCGATGGACACATCCGACTGACTGCGGCGTGGGTTGTAGGGTTTGAGGAAGGAGCTGTACACAAACCCCTTAGCCACTGATAAGCAAATACAGATTAAAGGGATTAAACCAAAGCAACCATTTTAAAAGGAATATGTACTTAGTTCGGATGACACACCTCCGTTGTCGATTAGCCAGCGGCTGTTGCTACCCATGGGGTCCTGCTGCTTGATCACACCCACGAGGTCTCCTTCTTGGATGGAGACGTCCAGGTCCTGGGCTGCGTTGAAGTTTCTCTCTGCCTGGAAGAGTTTCTCCGGACCGTAACGTACCAGGAGTGCTGCTCTCTGCTCATCCGTCTGCACGCTGCAGTTTGGCTGGAAAGACCCGGGACAAGACGTGTGCTTGGATGCTCTCGCTGCGATTAAACATGAGAAACGCTGGCTGAAAATTCAACTCACGGGCCCAGCCAGCTGCTTCTTAGAGGTCTGCTTCTCCAAAGTCTTCTTCTCGAAGGGCTTCTTAGTGGAGGTGGCGGGAGGCAGGTTCTCCGGGCAGAAGCTAAAGCCCTGCAGAAGCTGAAGAATTTTGTCATATTCTTCCTGGAACTGGGCAATCAGGTTCCCCCCTTTTCCAGCTTTGGTAGAAAACTACACGCAAAAAAAAAAAAAAAAAAAGTTCATAGTTAAATAAAAACTAAGCACTTGGACATTTCCGAATGCATCCCAACTCTTTTCCGACCTGCAGGAGTGGCTTCAGCTCTCCAAGGGTGGTCTTCATGAAGTCCTTCTGAGCCTGGGCGAAGGCCCTGACGCAGCCGGTCAGCAGCTCCTCGGCGGTGGTGTGGAACTTGGGAAGCTCATCCAGCAGCTGGGCGTTGAGAGCCTCGTAGTTGTTGCGCGCCACCTGCAGCTCCTCCTGAATGCGGCGGTCTTTGAGGCGCTCGGCGCGCTCCTTGCAGTTGTCGTAGTCCAGCAGTTTGTCGAAGCGCTTCTGGATGAGCTTGTGCGGCCCGGCGAACATGAGCAGCAGCTGGGTGAGCGGGTTGATGACCAGGACCTCTGTGCGCTCCTTCTACTCAGGGAGACAGGAAGTGTGTTGAGGGCCGGCGCGGCGCCGTTAGGCCGGAACCCTGACCAGCTTTGGGAGGGAGGAGCACTTACAAACTGGGTGAACTGCTTGTCGCTGATGCAGCGGTGAGCTCTCTGGAAGCGCTCGGGATCGAGGATGCTGCGCTCCGTGTAGATGTCGCAGAAACTGATAGCTGCCAGGACTTTTACAGACACCGACTCCTGAAAGCAGAGGCACAGAGTGATTTACAGATAGAAATATTAACCCAGAGAAAGAGGGAGGGAGGGAGGAAGACATACAAGACAATCAATATTCGGTTGAAGAACGCCAAAATTACTACATTTATACCCACAACATTCATACGAGTCATTTAATCGACACTGACCAAAGCATTAAAGAATTTTTCATCAACTTTGCTTTTGAAAAATGTGGACTCTTACCCTGATGTGTTGCACGTACAAGGAAATGTCCCGGATAAAAGACTTAATGAGTCTCTCCTGCAGCCGGAACTTCTTCTCGGCCTCATCAAAAGCTTCATCCTTGATCTGAAAAGCGGAGAGGTCAGTCAGAGAGGTTTCCTGGCGTTTCTCAGGAGACCTGAGCTGGAACCAGTCAGCCACCTGTGGGGAAATTCCTGTCAGGTGTTTGAGATGGCTGCTGACTCTGTTGGATTTCTTGATGATGGAGTGCATGCTCAGTTTGGAGATCTTTTCGATGAACGTGTCCTCGTCGCCTTTTCTGTACTTCACCACTATGGACAGCAGAGGGAGAACCATTTGTGCACACAAGTTGATTACTCTGAGAATATACACTTGTTTTATTAATGGAGTTATTTTTTTACCAAGGTCTTTTCTGCGTTTGTACTCGTTGATGTTTACGTTGATCTCTTTGACGGCCTGCAGAGCCTTGGTCAGCTCGGGCCGGTCGGGATGGCTCTCTGGTGTGGCTCCCAGAAGCTCCATCAACAGAAGAGGGTAGCGCATCACTCTCTGAACAGGCTTGATCAGGAACGAGCCAAGGTTGATGTAGTTTGTTTTCCCCCTGAGAAAAAGATGGAGAAAGGTCTCAGATAAGAACTAGTACGACAGAAAAAAGATGTTTTAGTATGATTATTATGATCCATTTATATGCATCGCCTCATAGGATATACACCTATGCACCCATGCACTCCAGGATACATTAAAGAAAGCAAAGAGCACAACAGCAATGATTTGCTTAACCTAAATGCAACCTAGACGAAATGCAATTTTTAGGAAATGCAACCATTTTTAAAAAATAAATAAACACACTTTTATTAGCAATTATTCAAATAACATTAAGTGAAGATTGCGTTAGCCAATTTTTGGAGAAAATGAGAGGCTGAAAGGTGAGTTCATTAAAGTGTTGGTCCAACTTTAAACCGCCTGAAGGCGCTGCTGTAGGTTGCATTTCTAGTTTTCGTCCACTAGGTGGCACCAGAGGCATTTCCAGATCAACAGCACAACACCACAGATTTATGGAGTCCGAGAGTAAGAACTCCTGACAGCAGCAGTTGGCTTTTAGCAGCACACGACACACACACACACACACACACACACACACACACACACACACACACACACACACACACACACACACACACACACACACACACACACACACACACACACCACCAGAGTAATGCAAATGCATCCAGTTCAAAGCAAAAAAGGAGGACAGAAATTATGAAATAGGTGGACAAAAAAGTAAGAAAACAGAAATGACAACATTTCTGATATTCTTGATGGGTAATCACACACACACACACACACACACACACACACACACACAAGTTCACATGCAAAATCAGTTCCAGCAGAGTTAGCGAGCAAGGAAACATGCGGTCAATTCTCATGCTGGAAACCATTTTGGGGACTCACCACTCTCGATACATGGCCCTGAGAAAGGAAGGATGAGAAGACATGACAAGACAAAGATTATATAAATAACTCAAACTTTTCTCATAAATCCCAAATCCCGCGCAAACCTGTGCCTACAAGCCAAATAAATCCACGGAATCTCACCTCACCTTTGCAAGCCTGAATGAAAGAAGCCTCAGTGTTGCTAAGGGTTTGTTTTATGCCTCCCTGCAGAGGTCTGGAGTGGCCGTAAAGCTCCGTGTGACCTTTTTAAAAGTGAATCGGTCAACAGCAGACCGACAGACAACAGCTTTACTTGAGGCCTGTTTGTCCAAACTACCTAGTAGTTTTAACGCAAAAATATAAAGTGGGACAGGGAGGGACTGGCCATGTTTACTTCCTCTGTGACAAAGCCGTGTCTATTTTCAAACTCGGGTCGGTTTTTCACAGCAGTGGTGACAGCAGACAAGAGAAACCAGGCAGGGAGCATTCTTTAACCTCTCCAAACGTCACGAAATGCTGGATTAAAACTAGAAGTTGCAGAGCGCAAAGAGCTCAGGAGATTTGAGGAGCAGGAATATGCTTTAGATCAAAAAGGAATCTCCACCTTTTGAAAGTTTCTGCTCGTCTTTCATGACTCGCTTGTCTCAGAATTCAAAGTTCGCTGATGATAAACTCATTGTGTTACTGGAAACCTTACTGCACACCTGAGTTTAAAACGTGTGTACCAAATTTTCACCGTAAACCTTTAAATGTGGGCTTTAATTTCTGCTAAAGTTCCCTTGTTTCCACCTGCTGTTTGTGAACACAAACACACCCACAATTGTAAGTTTACCTTTCGTGCAGGCTAAATTGAAAATCAAACAAGGAGACTTGTGCTGGAATCAATAATGAAACAAAAACAGCCTGTGTCTCTTCCAGGCGGCGCAGACTCACCTCAGTCTCTCCAGACACTGCAGCACATGCCGCTGGATGCTCTCCTCTTTTTCGTAGCTCTCCAGCAGAGAGATGGCGTCGTCGTGGTTCTGGCAGTAAATCTTGTACACCTCTTCTAGCTCCGCTTTGAAGTCCAGGAAGGTCTTTCCTGAGAAGAGAAACGCAAGGTCAGGTGCTCAAATGGCATCAAAACACAAAACTGTCGACTTGATCCAGAGAAATATCATGGATGTGTGGCTGGTTTCCACACTCAGAGCTCTCATTTACGTTACTTCATCTAGTAGAGGGCAACGTTGTTACCCCACCTGACTGAAGCCACTGAGGCCAGAGTTAATGGTTGACCAATGAAATAATGAACAACAACAATGTAACACAGGTCGGACTGAGGGTCAAAAATGAGTCATAAAACATGCGTCGTTCAAACGGCAGCTGCTAACCAATAAAATCGGTTTCCTGAAGGGCGTCGAGCAGGCGCTGTGACAGGTCAATCACCGAGCCGATGTTGCCAAAAAGCCCATCGAAGTCCACATTCTTCAGCTGCAGGAAAGTCGGGCAAAAGAAAAGATCCGTTAAAGAAGGAAGGGAAGAGGACACTGCAGCGTCCTGCCCTCAGCAAACATGGCTGCGCAGCGGAGGAACTTTTGCACAATAATAAAAGGATTTCTGAGGATTCAGTAGTGGTGCTTTAAGGGTTTAGAGGTAATCAGCATGTACAGCACGTTCTCTGCTATCACTGTCGGTTTGTAATTAAATTATTCCCAGATCTATTCTGATTGGTTCATCTACTCCTTGTTCCCGACCGCCTTCTTCGACCGCCGCTGCAAATACGCAAATCTGAGCGCATCTTCATGTATTTACCTGCTTCTTCTGCAGTGGCTCGATGATCTCTACAACACACATCTGTAAGTCCTTAACGTAGTCTTGCTCGGTCTGCAGCAGCTCCTCGATGACCTTTGACCTCTTCTCCAGCATTCTCTGCTCGGGATCCTCAGTGCCAGCGGAGGGGGATGAGTCCGAAGCTGCAGCGCTATCCAGGGGCTTGGGTTGAGAGGAGAGAAGGGTCATCTCTGCAGAAGACAGGAGAGGGATAAAAATGAAAACGCCTCTGCTTGCAGAGTCCCCCTGTGGTGCTCTACCGAGAGTTTAAAGTAATAAGAATCATAATGAATAAAGAATCAATTCAAAGAATACAACCAACACAGCAAAGCAGCATGTTGACAATTAGAAAAAAGTCACATTTTAGAGGTGACGGAGAGAAAAATCTGAGACAAAAATGTTCCCAGGTCAGAATTGTGAGGTGCTTTTGATCAGTGTCTCAGCTAACCCAGCCGGAGGATGATCTCTGGGGATGCCAGGGACGGGAGGGAGATCCCAGCTCACGCATCGCTGGTTCTCCTGAATGGACCCAAAACTGGAGTGGACTCAGGCTCTTTGTGTGTGTTTGTGTGTGTGTGGCAACATTGTCCTGCGACTCTGACTACAGACACACAGGCTCTCGGGGAGGAGATATTAAATAAAAGGCTGTAGAGGGTTTAGAGTAATGGTACCAGTTTGTATTTTTCTATGATAGTTAAGTTTTTATCTAAAATAATAAATCTGCACCTGGAAAAGGTCTGCAAGAAGGAACAGTGGAGCAAAGCTTTATTTAGTTTCCTTTTGAAATTTGCAGACAATAGCACAATAGTACCAGTCATCTATTACACCAAAGCATTATGGGCTGTGTGCACCCTAAATGAAACAAGACCATGAGTAAACAGTCCACTTAAAGCTAGCAAAGCTAACACTGCTTATGCTAACGCACAAAAGTCCCGCAACACAAGACCTCAACACAACAAAGCTGCACACCTAGCGAAGCGAAATGAAGGTGTTGTTGTGAGACTGGGTGTTTCACTGACACACAGCTGCCTTTTGTCTCCTTCGCCATCCCCTTCCTCCTCCTCTGCCTCACTCTTCACATGACCTGGGTAAAGCGCGACTTAAGACGGCTTTTCTCATTGCTTGTGCCGCGTATCAGCCGCGCAGGCACCCACGCTCACAAACACACACAACGCTGCTGTTGCTCTGCTAACTGCCTGCACTTGGGCCATATTCCGGCTGGAAATAGGTTTTAAAAGTCACGCCAAGCGAATACAAAAGAGACGGAAACAAAAGACTCCAAACCTAATTGGAATCAATCGGCTTATTCCCACGTTTGATCCTGTATTCACACACACGCACGCACACACACCCAGACATACACAACTACATCATGTGCTCCACTTCACAGGCTTAAATACTCGACAGTTCCCACCGCAGCCGACCTGTGAACTGGCCTGTGCAGACTTTGACCCACTTTTCCAGAGTTCCGAAAAAGAAATGATGAGGGGACGGTGAATGAAGAGGGGCTGTCCGGTAGTCCGCTTTTTTAAAAGAGGGTGTTTTTCCTCATTATATATTTGACACAGTTACAGGCGCCCAAAAGTTGTGCATCAGCACATGGAATGGGATGGAGCTTCATCCATCATCGATGACCAGAGCCCTGGAATCTCGCTCACTCGCTACCTGCTGGAAGACACACCTGTCGCTCCCGTGACCCCAGACAGGCTGCCAGCAATCAAACAGACTAATCACCTGCGGCAACCTGTAGCTGGAAAGCTCACTCTGGCGGAGAGTCCGCCTCAACCCACTTCAGGAGTTTAAAGTCCTGCTCAGCTGACGGTCAGCTGTTTTCATTTACCAGCTGGTTCTGGGAATGCTCACAGACGTTTGACTGAACGGTTCTAACGGGTGATCCTTCTGATCTGCTAGATGCAGTCATGAGTTTAAAGGAAAAACAACAACATTATTTACTGTCTCTCTCCAGCCACAACCCCCCCACCCCAAAAAAGAACAACAAACTAAATTAAAACTACATGCTTTTAAATTCAGTGATACATGCAGGCTGCATCATTTCACCGCCCCGCACAAAAAGACAGCAAAAACAAGCCCACCTGCTTCCAAACTTGTTCCAGCCTCTTGAAATGGCCACACACCCTCCCTCACACACCCACAGGTTTAAACATCATTCCGTTCTTTGATAGTTCATTGTCCAGCAGAAGCCCAACTCCTGAGCCCTGCAGAGGACGAGCATCTCAATGCACGAGCCCCATTCCAGACCTCCAATTAGCATGAAAAAGGAGGAGAACCTACCATCATTAAACTCATTTACACACACAAGAGGAAGGGGGGGGGACAGGAAATAAAACACGGACTTCTCTGTTTTGTTCTGGGACACGTATTAGGAGAACAGGAAGAGTTGTGTGTTGAATCCATGTCGTGTTTCCCAGCGTGCTGACGGCTGGTCCCGCCCCCCCCTTGACAGCTGAATTCCATCAGAACTAATGATGCCTGCATTTATTCATTTTTAGGTCCTCCCATGTTTGCGAATGCTTAAAAATGCTTTTAATATGACAACTGACAAAGATCAAAGTATGGTTATCGACCCCTGACAGTGGGCTTGATAAGCAGAAGTTCTGCATTAGTGGTCTAGACTAAATATTAAAGTTTTTATTGTTTAAAAAGAAGCATGCTGAGGTCAGAGACAATCGACTCCAGTGTGTGTGTGTGTTCACAGCAGCCTGCTCGGTAGCCATGGCAACATGAATGGTCAGGGGGCCTCCTCATATCAGGCCAAGTTTCAGCCGGGAGTGGCTGAGCTGACACATCACATGGGAGCCTATGGAAGGATCCGAGTAGAGCCGCGATATAAAGAAATACTCCAAAGTGACGTTGTGCAGGTTCCCAGATGCACTGTTCCAATTAAAACAAGATGTATTCATATATTAAAATAATATCTTAAAAAGGGAGGAGGAAACTGCAGCCTACCTAGTGAACTACCATCAGGTATTATCTTTGGGCTGGGTCAGATGGCAAAAGGTCACATTCCTGCCCCAGATAAAATGTCATAGCAACCGCTGCAGGATCTTTGGGAACTCCAGGTGATTATGTCCTCCAAACAAACCCCACATGACATTAAAAAGGAGGTTTGCAAGCCTAAACGTTTACCATACTCATCCATTTGGCATCCCCACTCAGAAGAACAGGTTAACTGTGACTCTATGCTGCATCCGAAAGCTGCACGATTTTCCAATGAAGGGAGAATTTAGCAAAGGACAAAGGCTGGACCGTGTCCCACAGGTACTCTGATACATGCCTCGTGTTATTATTTTCAGTCAAAACCTAAAAGTAAAATGACTTTTATATTCTTGTCTCCGTGAGAACGTTGTTTTTATTGCAATTGGAGTGTGAGAACTGGATCTGAGATGAACGATCTTGGCACAAAATGTGTATGACAAACTGCGAGACAAGTATGGGCAAAGACGTGCCCAAGCAGTTAGTGAAACATTTCCAGAGGAAGATAACAAAACTAAGAAGAACGGTGTTTGCTGTGTGGCCCGGGTGAGGAAAACTACACAGGTAAACATTAAAGTGACCAGCACACTAAAACAACCTCTACATAAATCCAGTTTCCAAACCAAAATCTGAGTAAAGGAATACTGAAAATACTGTTTATTTTCGAACCAAAAACAGTGGCGTTTATTAAAACTGACTGTTGATGAGCAAACTGACCAGACCCACTGTGTAAAATACTGTAAATGAATAATAATTACCTGTCCTATAAAGGCACTGATGTCTGCCTGAAGGTTTGGACTAAATACAGCAAATAATTTACAAAATAAACTCTGTTAACCATTAAAAATAGATATTTTGCTCTATATAATAATATCAGAAAAGATATTGTGCTCTTTTCTGAAGTTTGGGTGGAGGCCATTTCTGTAACTTGTCTCGTCACGTGAGCGGAAAAAGCAAAGGCCATCGTGTCGGGGCACAGGTGTCTCTCCTCTCTCACACTTCTGTCTGAAAAAGGTGCCGATAAGATCGAAGGCACCAGTTCGACAATCCAGCCCAGAGCTGAGACACCCAGGAAAGTGAACAGTGTTTTTGGAGCCTCGTCAGACTGACGAGACTCCAAAAACAAAAGTTATCTACGCAAAATTAAAAAGGAGTCAGTCAATAAATCCAAAAAGCTGTGGGAGTAACCGCAAATGAGTCATGCTTTAACTAAGTGGTGAGTCAACAGTGCACTTCTGCGCTTCTTTCCTGCTTGTCAGCAGTGAGATAAGTTGTCTTCGGAGCCAGCAGGTTGATGATTTGAGCTCTCGTTTCCTATCCACCCTTTTCCATAGCTCACCCTCAGTGGCCACCAATGGCAGCGAACCTGGAGGATTACAGATTACGTTGGAGCATATGCTGCCAGATCATTGCTAGATGACGGCACGTTGCTCGCCCAGATGGCTAAACACCGTCCATGAAGCGGAGGCCGTCGATATAGAATACAAAAGGCTACAATCAAAGAATTCACTCATTTGCAGCATATAGTCCAATTAAAAAGCCTAAGGATTGCCACTTTTAATATGATAACAAACATAACCAGCTCAAATTCCAATTTGTCCTTGAAATACAATAGCCACATCAATGTCATATTGACTGCTGGTAGCTGGAGAGTACTCTATGGATTTTGTTTTCGTCAGATAAGGCAGAGGTCTAATATCTGAAATTGGATTAACGAGAACAAGGCTGCAGCTTCCTGAAACAAAGGCTGTTGCAGAAAGCCCCAGCCGTCACCTCAATGTCCCCGAATCACGGCATAAAGCCAATAACCGTCGTGCCGATACGATGTCATATTTTTAGCTCCGCAATCTAATGATGTAGTCAGGCCAGAACCCTGACGGAGCCCAAACACTGTAACGAGATTAAAGGATGACAACACACTGCAGATGCAAGGCTGCCTGTGTGTTTTGAAAAATGGTGTCACCCTTTAAATGGGCCTAGTTGGCCTGTGCACGTGCACACCCCCTACAGTTCTTAGCTGCAGTGAGGGAGTGGGGCTGGTGCCGGCCTCCGCCTGGCACCAGACAGACCCCTGCTAACCACTCACCCTGCTGACACCGAGGATTAGGAGTTGCACACCCAAAGCAGAGTGTGGAGGGGGCGCACTGTTTACTCTGTGTGTGTGTGTGTGTGTGTGTGTGTGTGGTTGAGTTTCTAGGTGACTGGGGGAGGGGCTGTGGAGCGCCACCTGCTTCTCCTCAGACACAATTGAGTCGGAAGAGAGTTCTTCCTCATGAAAATCTCATACACACATCCACTGATGTTTAAGGCAACTCATGTGACTTTACATTCTTCCAAGTATAACTGTCTTCAAATAAGTTTCCTATAATTTTTTTTCCTATAAATTTGAGATTTTGGTGTCATTACAGCTACTTGTACCTTGATTTTCCAGTTTTCCTGGTCTGCTTTTTAAACAACTGGCAACTTGACTTGTTAAATAAAATTTGAATTACATTTTTTCTGTGTAAACAATACTTTGGCTAATGGCAAATACTCCAACTCATGCATTCCCAGTTTGCCTGTGCACACAGTGATGCCAAACTACGGTGGTGGTTCCCTGGCCTTCTCCGTCAGTGATCACACAACAGATTAAAAGATGGAGCTAACTTGTTTCTCGTCAGTATTGCAGGTCAGCAGCCACAAATACATGAAGTCACCTTGTCGGTCTAAAGTTCACCAGCTCTGCTTTGAAGCTCGCCGTGGTTTCCACCTAATTAGATAACTTTAAGTGAGTACAAGTTGAATCAAACTAACATGCTGAGATACACACAGCTTTTCTTAGTCTGGTTAGAGGTGCTTTTTATATTTTATATCATTATACTTGTGTTCTGCCGTGCACGGACTCAGACGGGGTAGTTAACACTGACACACTGGTTGGTGTTGTAAAAACAGTAGAGACAGCAGCACTGTAGCAGAAAACTGCAAGACCAACAAAGACTCACAAAACCCGTCTGACTGGTTGTCGCAAGTACAAATGCCTGACAATGTGCTTTCCTGAGACAGGTGATACTCTCTCACACACACACACACACACACACACACACACAAACACAGACACACACATTCCAGCAAATACTTTCTAAGGCGGGGGAGTGTGGCCAGTCAGCATATTGAAACCGCCAGTATTGATTACAGGAGCACCTCTGGAGGTCACCGCTGACGAGACGGCCATAAAAACGACACCAGCTTGTTCTCCTGAGTGAATGACACGCTAGCTCGTTGCGCAAATACATTGCATGTAGCAAAGTACATTCCCTCACGTGTGTGTTTACCTTTGTGTTTTCTCATGGTAGTGGCAAACTGGGCCTTTTGTACGGAGCTGGGAGCTGTCTTTCTGTAGAAGCTGTTACGGTCGAGGGAGCCCACGTACACGGGCTTGACGCCCCGCTTGGAGCGAGTACTACCAGCACTCGACTCGTATCCTTTTTCTTGCTCGTCACTGTGATGGTAGGTGATGGGATCCTCATAGGAGTGCATTTCCCTAAGCGCCAACTTTTTGTTCTGCTGCTCAACCCATTCCTCGCAGTGGGTCTTGCTGTGTTTTTTAGGATATTCCTCATACGACGAATCCACCGACAGCGAGCGTAAATCTCGGCATCGCTCTCTGGAGTTGTAGTCAGAATGTTCTCCTTTTCTGCCACCCTGGGTGTCCCGGTTGCGATGGTCTGCAGGCCTCCGCTCGCAGTGCTCTCTTTTGTAGTCATATTCTCCATCTCTTCTGTTGTCACCTGTATGCTTGTACCTGTTGTAGTGCTCCCTCTCTCTATAACCACAGTGTGTTTCTGGTTCAGAGTCATATTGCCTCCTTCTCCTGGAGTATGTTCCTCCACTGCATTTATTATATGTACCCCGCTCTCTGTAGTCATATTCTCTGCTAGCATATCGATCCTCTGCGTAGTGGTCGGAGTAGTATCTTTGATCTTCATAGTCATCATAATAGGCGTCGTCCCTCCTACGCCGACAGCGTTCATCTTCTCGATAGTGACGGCTCTCTCTGGACTCGTAATAATCTCTGTCCTGGTCAGAATAGTGACCGCTGTCCTTGTAACTGTCCCTGTGACGATCATAGTAGTCTTCATATTCACTATTGTAAGACTCCTGTTCCCTTCGATCCGATTTCTGGTGCTTCCTGCTGCTGTAATGAGGATGTTCTCTGCTCTCATCGTATTCATCGTATTGCCTGTCATAATAGTCCCGGCGCCTGTTTTTCTCCCTACTGTCATACTCCTCCCTGTCTCTGTGACTTCTGTCATAGCGCTCAGAGTAATGGTGATTTTCTTCGACCCGGTTGTCTCCTCTTCGCCTCTCCTCCAACTCTTCATCTGTTCTGAAGCCATTGTCTACTGGGTCACGTGCTACATTCCTGTAATCTTGGTGGCCGTAATCCTCGGGACCCTGGTAGAAGCAGTGTTTACCTTTCCATTCAGATATTCTCACATCTAGATGGCCATCCTCCGACCCAGGGTGGAAGTAAACATCCCGCCTTTGGTGGTTCTTCTCAGCTGCCGTCTGCCCGTCATTGTGCTCCCGGCCGGGATGGCCGCCCCACTGAACCGGCCACTGAGCTGGCACGTGAACTTGAGGTGGCACCAGTCCACCTGGTAGCATCAGGCCTCCATGGACAGGCATGGGACAGCCCAGAGGTGGGTCACTAGGCCTCGTTAGCAGGACCGGGCCCTGCGGCTGTCCAGGAGGAACCGCCGCATACCCGTGATATCCAACCTGTTGCTGCTGAAGCTGCACTTGTTGTAGCTGTTGCAACTGTTGCAGGTGGAGTGCTCGTTCTCGTTCTCTGGCCCAGCCAGCGTCCCCCAGCTCTTCCAGACTTTTCCCTTTCCTTATCGGAGGACCAGCGGTGTAGTTCCAATCCACTGGACTGAACATGAGAGGGTTCCCATAAACCACTGGACTCTTCATGGCTCTTGTTATGAGCCTACCTCCTGTAGACCGTGCTCCTTGATCAACGCGGCTGACTCTTTCTGTTCCAAGTACAGTGTTCCATAACAAAGCAACGCGGGCGGGTCCACCGATCAGACATACTGTCTGTAACTCTCCTCGTCTTCTGTCTTTCCCTGACTGCCTCCGCAACGGCTGCCTGGCCCAAGTACCTCCCTGTCCTCAGTGTAACCACATCATCCCCTCCCTGCAGCTATCTCAGAGCCTCATGGAAGGCAAGGGGGTGGTGTTAGAGGGGAGGAGCATGTCAGGGTTAATAATTCAGTCGGGCCACATGAGTGGAGGCTTAGTCAGACAGCTCCTCCCACTGTTTCGACTGGTTAGTACGTCTATCTGCAGGAAAACACTCCACAAAGTATCTTTGATGAATGACGGGGGCATACTTTACTGTGGGGGTCTCTAAAAGGTTTCCACCGAACAATCCGCCATCCTTCCCCTTATCCTGTTTTCTTTGTTTTCATCCTTTCCTGTCGACTTCGCAGCGCTGCTCATCAGGGGGCGACTGCGGCCTTCGGAGGAAAAAAATTAATATCGTCCCCGCTGGTATACGCAGCTCCAACTTTCAGTTTACATCTTGCAACAAACAACCGAAGGCCAGAATGGTTTCTGTTTAACTGAAACTGACCTCAGCCAGAGTTTGCTAGAGTTTGGCCCACATATCAAGGGCGGACACTTATTAACAAAAGTACATGGGAGGGTTTTTTTTTTCTTTTTGGGGACATTTGAGCTCACACTGCGTGATTAGGACACAGCAGCAGCCACTGAATAAGTTCACAATGAGCCTTTGTTGAAGACGGTCCCCACTCACGTAGAGGGACAATCTCTTAGTGTGCAGAAAAACGCTGCCCTATTCATGAAGTTTGAGTTTACTATATTCCCTCCTCCGGCTCCTAATGGATGAGAGGCTGAGACAAAGAAAACGGGTTTAAAGGACGAGGACATAAAAGAGTTCACATGATACATAATATACATGCGGTGCAGAGGGCGTTTTGTTTTAGTTTAAATAATAAAAACACTGTGGTCTATTTGATTAAGTTTAATCTAAATAAGCCTAATCATATTAACATGTTTGTTTGTTGTAATTACTAGATCATTGACATTTTTCAAATCGTGTTTTACTATAATTTTGAGTAGAAAATGACTGATATTTTAGTAAGTGATTGTGGCCAAAGCAAGGTTAGGAGAAAACTAACACTGCACACAGGAACACAGCCTTACGAGGTAAAGCTGAGCTGTGAGATCTTCATTATGTTGGGCTATTTAATTATCAGTGTTCAACATCTCGGCTTTCAGGATTGGAGAACAACCGAAACTCCAGCGCACGGCAACTGGAAGAATGTAAAAGACAACATTCCTCCCCGTGGCTTTGCTGGATTATGTACATGAAGTTATCAGACGGACTCAGGCCAACCCGAAACAGATTTCCTGGAAGAAATAAAAAAAACTTGCCCTAAAGGTAGGAAGAACATAGCACCAAAGAGAAAATATAAACTTAAAATGTCTAGTGATGAATTTCAGCAATAAAGAAACAAATTTGTAACAAAAAACCCCCCAATACTTAATTACAACTTCTGGCTTTCTAACACGAGTTATTATAAGGACTTGAGTTTCTTTCTTTATTAACACAGCATAATCCTGACTTGAGTGTGAGTAAGTGTGTTTTGTGTGTGATGTCTCAGTTATTCCAAAGGCGGCAGGAGAACCTGCCTTGCTTCAGTGAAGTACAGCCACAGCCTACTGCTGAAACGACTCCCTGCCTCACAACAATAAACTTTCTGTTGTCTTTAAAACATCCTACCCGGGGACACGCCCTTCAAAAGCATGAAAAAACACTCCCGGCTGAGCAACACCACCGCTGTCAGTAGGACAAGACTGGTCTGAAACAAAGAACCAGAATAATTCATTTCCTGCTACTCATCAACTCATCCTGAAAGGGTTTTTTTTTTTGTCTGACTGGAGGGCCAGGAGTCACCATCCTAAACATCCAGGGATTAGTTAGGAGGTGCTCAAGCTTTCTAAAAACCTCTGTCTTTTGGATTTCAAATTTGTGAATTTTATTACTGTGAAAGTCAGGAAGTGGTTAGATGACCTTTAGAAGAATCTGTGGGCATTAAAAGCCTCACTGTCCCCAGGCTGCTCCCATCCCTGATCGGCATCAGATTCCTCACTGGGTCAACCATTTAAATGTTGAACGAGTAAAGATCTAACAAGGTAGAAGTTGTGACAGAGGGAAAGTATTCAAGCATTAAATATTTATGATCAATCCTATTTTTAATTAGGATCTGTTGAAATAATTTACCAATAATCTAATTATCTTTGATGGGCTGGTCAGAAGCCTTAAAAAGTTTCACTTTTTGGTAAAAGTGATCAGTTTTTGATCACTAACCCTTAAGAAAATCGCGCATGCAAACAGACGCAAAGATCAAAAAGACTTTGTTAGGTTAATGGAGAACATAGCAATCTACCACTGAAAGGGGATTAAAGATGGTTAGTTTACAAAGAAAACCAAGAAATAAATCACCGTGTTCTAATCACACGGTTTTAATCTGCATGATGGCAACAAACCCTACAAACGAAACATGTCGTTTGCTGTTACTAATGAAAAAAAAAAACCCAACTCTCATACTCCTATACTTCTATATACATTTGAGCTACCTTTGGCATGGTTTCAACATTGCAACACTCTGATTTAAAGTTTGTAAATGAATTTAAATTTCATTCTCCTCTTGGGTGATGAAAACCAGTAAATCTGGTACTGGATTTAGTGACCCAGATTTGAGTGACTGGTACTTGCATGCATCCGTCACATGGTCTTTATAGAAAAATATCAATACTACATTGTTAAAAACAACAGAGTAACAGTAAAAGCACATCTGTGTAATGCTACACTTATACTATTAGCTACATGTTGCGAGCCTTCTAAAACTATTTCCTCTTTTTATTTTCTGACCGGCTGCTTTTACCACACAGTTGTCTTACCTTGTAGCTGCAGCTGCTCCAAGGCCAGCATCTCCAGAGTGTAGTTGCAGAACTCCAGATTCTCCAGAGCTTGCAGTTGGGCCGTTTCGTCCTCCTCGTCCTCCAGCATGGCCCGCAGTTCTTCCGCTGTGTGTGCATACGCCTCCATGTCGCTCTCCACCTCCTGCAGCCGCAGCAGCAGCTGGTACCTCTCGCCCTCCTCCCTCTGTCGCTCCTGCTCCAGCTCCAGCTCCCTCTGCATCTCCACCTCGTTCTCAGCCTCCTGGTCCTGCTGGGACGCGTGTCCAGGAGCAACAGCGAAGTCTTCCATCTCACTCTGCCCATCCATCAGATGGTCTTCGACGTTAGCCGCTGGTTCCTCAGAGGTGAAAAAGATGGAGTCGGTGGTTGTGGGAGGAGCAGTGAGTGGTCTTGGGCAACGAGGAGGGGGACGTGGAGCAGGGCGGGTTGGTTTGTACGGCGGAGCTGGCGGGCGGAGGAGTCTAGGGCGAGGAGGAGGAGGCCGAAGGGTCCTGCGCTCCCTCCCTAAGATCGAGTTTGACTCAGAGAAATGGGGCACAGGTGAGGTGGAGCCTCGGATGATGTCATTCTCATCGCTGTAGTCCAGGATTGAAAAGTGTCGGGAGATGCGGGACTGCTGGCTCGGGTCTCCGTGATCGGCGGCGCTCACCGTGGGATCGCCGCTCAAAGCCGTCAAGCTCCTCTCAAACTCAAACAGCTGTTGCGAAAGCTTTGATTCCAGGTCACTGGCGGAGACCGCCAGAGCGTTTAGGGCGAGGGATGCGCACGTAAAACCATTCACGCCATATTGAGCTTGTGATCTGGCGCCGCTCATCATCACATCAGAATCTCCAACACAGTCGTGATGAGCTAAACTGGTCTGGCCCTGGCTGCTGTTGAACATAGTACGACCAAGAGTTGCACTTCTCCCAATGCTCCCAATGCCCCCGCCGGTGCCGGCAAGGGTGAGGCTGCGGCCTAATTTGCGAGGCAGGGATCCAGAGGTACCGTTGGCATACTTGGAACGATTACTGCCGGAAGATGAGCTGTTGCGTACAAAGCTGCGGGCAGGTTGGCAAGGGCGCGATGGAGGTTTGGGTCTTGCTGGCGGGGTAGATTTAGGTCGTTCAGGCCTTTGTTGTGCTGGTCTAAGAGGCCTTTGTGGCCGAGAGCCACGGCTGCCTCCCCTGTCCCTCTGCTCTGGGTAAGGTCGAGTTGCAGCGCTTTGGTCGCCACTTTGAAGTCTCTCCTCCTCGTTTCTCTCAAAGTAGTCCAAATCCCACACCGTATGATCCTCGTATGTGGTGTAATTAGACTCGTTCTGTGACCCGTTAGGATGTAGATGTTCTGGGCTGTCCTCATAACATCTTTTGTCTTCATTTTCCCCTGATTGCTCTACGGTTTTCTGTGCATTACCCTCCATTTTAACAAAACGGTGAGGAAAAATACCACGTCGCCCTTGCAGCTCCCCTTCCAGCCAACCATCTTCTAAAGTGCTTATGACATGAATGCGATCCCCCATATCAAAATCTAACTCACCCGGTTCCATAGCCCGGAACTCATAGAGTGCCACAACATAAACACCACCCTCTTCTTCTTCTATTTCAGTTTCTTTGTTCTCTGCTCTTATTAATACATCTCCTTCTTCAACACTTTCCTCCTCTGTTCCCTCCTCTACATCATAGGAGTCCTTGAAGCTGCATTGTTCAGAAGGATGGCTCGAATACGGTTCATCTGGGGACTGCTGAGGAGACCGGAGTGGACCCAGAAGCTCCACAAACCCCTCTGGAAAGATCCCTCTGCGGCTGTCCAGCTCCCCCTGGAACCAGCCAGGCTCGGGCAGGCCAGTGATGATAATCAGGTCTCCCTCACAGAAGTCCAGCTCTTCATTGAGCTGGGCGTGGAGATTCATAAGAGCACGGGCCTGGCCGAGGGCGTAGGGGGGCAGCTCGGAAGCCTGGGCTTGAGCTGAGCGTTCAGACAGCTTCCTGGAGTGTCCTGACAGGTGCAGCTCCTTCACGCATGATGTGGGGAAATAGCCGCGCATGCCCCAGGCATTACAACCCCGCTGCCATGTTTCTCCGAGGTCCAAGGACCCTCCCGTCTCTCCGACAACCACATCACCTTCAAGATATAGACAATCACATTCGATATTAGGATTACATGCATGGTAAAAAGACTTACAATATAAACACGAAAGTCTAACTATTCTCTATTTTGTGAATTGTTCTATATATTAGGAGTGTAGAAAGGGCCGAAAGGTGGCTGAAGTGCAACAACTGCAAGAATATCAGGTCCTGTTGAAGGAAAAATTCTGTGCTATTATTATATTATATCATACTTTTGGTGATTTACCAATCACATCCCAAATTACCATATTGTGCAAAGCACTATTAATATTAGAAGGCATCAGAGAGGCGGTGTTTACGAGAATGTTGACTGGTCTGTCAGAAGTCATGGAGGTCACATTCCAAAGACCTGTGGCTCCACCTCCCATTGTGCTCAGGAAATAAACTGGTACTTGGCCAAAAAGGAGCATGGAATTTTCAAACCAGAAATGAACATTTCAATTCTCATATGGCCCGAAGGTTTCCTTCAAATCAGGAAGCTACTCATCTCTGAAAACGCACTGCAACATTGTTATTGTTGCAATATTGCTGCTCATCAAAACAAAAAAAAAAATCAAATTCCAATCAGACAAAATGAACAAAAATATATTTTAACGAACAAGGCTGTTAAAAGTGTAAATTTTAAAGCTTCTGTTTTGAAGGATCGCGACCGTAACAGCCCATGACCTTTAACGAGGCTCTGACGCCACCTAGTGGCGGACTTGCGAAACGTTTTTGAAAAATGATTCTCACTGATTTTACCTGTTGCTTAATTGTATTCCCTTTTATTATATACATCTTTATTAAATGTCTATAATGAATAATAACATATTTATAATATTACTATTTTAATTTTTGTTATATATGTTATATAAATACCAAGATTATTTAAAAAACAAAGTAGTATTATCTTTAGCTAAAGTCATCAACAGCCAGTAAATAGCATGACAGCAGAATATGCGTTAGATAATTTATTTAAAATATGGGATGAGGTCCAAAGGTTGCAAGATAATAGCAAAAAATAGAGGCTGATATATTTATATTTATGTGTCTGGGGCTATCAAAGCTGAAACAGTTTGATTCTTGATAACATTCACATCACAGTGGCGCAAGTACGGACAAGATCATTAGAGCACAACAACAACACAAAAACCACTATGCTATGCAAATGCTAAACAACAAAATAAAATTTACCTCAACCCAGTGACATCAATAAGCAGTGTGGGCGAAGCGAGAAAACATGAATCATTAGTGTTAACGGTAGTTTTCCAAACCTTGAGGTACTTCCTGTTAGGCCTTTCAGGTCGAACCAGACCTCCATTTTATTATGATAGATGAGAGTGACACATACTGCATGAACAGACTTGTGTCCATACCTCTTTTTAGGGACAAGCTGCCTGTGTCTGCAGCATTAGAGTCATTGATGCACACATAGAGTCTGTCTCCAGGGGGAGTTCTTGGAATGGTAACCTCCTCCACAAAAGTGCTGGGAAACTGACCTGGAGAACACGAGAACAGATCACCATTAGTGTTTTATCATTCCTCCTATTATTATTGTAGGTTCCTTTTTTTGGTCATTTGTCATTAGGAAAGAAAAGCAAGAAAGGCCATATCTTTTCTTGAGTTATAGCATTATTATAGCATAGAATGATGGGTAAAGAATGTGAAAAGGTGGAACAAAACCACCAAACAATCGAGGTGTGCTAAAAATAAAAATATATGAAACACAACGTTTATTTTTTTTTTGCATTTCGACATCTAACAGAAGCTGTATACAAGTTAGCTATAGGGTTGGGTTCTTATCCTTTCTTGTTTTGGAAAACAAATGTCCCTTTTTCATATTAGTGATTTTCCAATTACTCACTTACTAATCAAGAAAACCAGGACTGGTCACAGATGAACAACTGAGCCCCATAAATACCCCTAAATGACTTTCAGTGGATCACTTTAACATGAAAATACAGGCAACTTCTCAAAGAGACTTCCAGCCGGGACTTCTGTAAAGAAAAGCTCCATCTCCTCCTGGAAAAATCAAGCTCTTAGAAATCCTCTTAGGTTTTCCAAGGGTACAGCACCAAGGGCACCGGGATGTACATTTACAGGCATGTTTTTCATCGATGGCTTGTTCGGCGCTCCTCGACATCTTACCTGTGACTCCATCCTTGTTACCGAGCAACCAGAACTCGTCAATGACGCTTAGCACCTCGATGACATCGCCGGTGAAGAGGGGCAACTCCTCGGAGACACTGGGCAGAAACTCAAACACAGTGCGCACCACCGACCCTGCTTCCATCACTCATTCCCTGCAGAGTAAAGCCAACAGAAACAGGAGTCCTCTCAGATATTAGCCAAAGTACAGAGATTGAAGAGTGTTTCAGCCTGAGATGTGTTCTTAAACTTCTCTGTCAAGAGCAGATCAGAGCATGAGAAGGACACATTCAAGGGAAATGACCCAAGAAAAGAAAGAAGAGGTCGTGTCTAAGGAGAATTCCACTCACACACCTATACCCTTCTCCCTTTCTCAGCTTTCAGTGAAGAAAACAGGGGTTAGATTTCAGAAAGCTACTTTTTAGCTGCGAGTATAAATATTTATGTCTATTATTTTGAAATGATTACCGGTAATTATTATTTTGTCTCTGAGGTCATTTCTTCAGACTAAACTTTTATCCTAACTTGTTTGCTCCAAAATATTGATACCGAGTAGAGGACAGCCCGGCCATCTTTGAAGAGAAAGCAGTCTGAAAGCTTTCATGGGATCT
Organism: Tetraodon nigroviridis; assembly: GCA_000180735.1. Lineage (NCBI taxonomy): Eukaryota > Metazoa > Chordata > Actinopteri > Tetraodontiformes > Tetraodontidae > Tetraodon > Tetraodon nigroviridis. The sequence continues at coordinate 10,695 of CAAE01015106.1, read as the reverse complement.
GTTAGGAGCTAACGGGGGGCAGGAACAGGGCCGTGGCCCATCCGAGGAGCGAACTGTGGCGGGGGACAGAGGGGGTAATAAGAGAAGAAAGAGAGCGCAACATGTGACGGGTGCATTTGGGAGGTGGGAGCTTACGGCACAGAGATCACTTTGTTTCCCTAAAACAGTTGGCAACCACTGTCCAGTAATGTAAAGCAGGTTGTGAATTGGAAACCACGTTGTGTTAAAAGGGGCCGTGAAACCCAAGACAAGGCGTGAACTAAAACACAAGACTGGCGCAGCAGGCAGAAGCAACCCACAGGGCTGAAGCTTTCGGCAGTCACTGGAATGGGCAAGAGCTTATTTTTCCTTATGCTACTACTTATATGAAATTTGTTTCTACCATTCAAAAGCAAATATTTAAATGAGCTATCTAAAGCATCCTGTTTGGGTCCACGGCACTAAATTGAAATAACCGTCCAGCGTGCAGCAGAGCTCCGCAACCAAACCTGCGCCTGACAGCCGCATGAGCAGTCAGGGTTAGGGTAATCCCCAAATCTGCAGCCAGACAAGCTCCTTAGTGATATTTATGGTTCTGTCACTGTGTCAGTGGCCTCAGTGACTTTTACACTCCTGCCTGGCTGACGACAACACAGATCAGAACACGCGTCGCTCCCACAGCTCCCATTCTCAACGAAAGCACGTTGGCAATGGACGCCAGTCACTCAACACACGTTAACATGGTTACACAATAAACAGTCCAGTTACAAAAGTACAAAACCATGGAAACGTTTGATGTCCGATGAGGATTAAAAGAAGCTCTTGTGTGACTATTTATGCTTTGATAACTGCCCATCGGCGATGGTCCTGGAACAAACGATGACAGCGAAACATATTTATTAGGGAAAAGGAACAAGGGCAGGAAAAAACAGACATGCACAGGTCACGTGACTATGAGTGAGAAAAATTGGAACTTTGGTTGAAATGGCAGTTTAACAACAGCGCGCACACACACACGTAAATATACTGTATACTCAGTGAAACAGCTGACAGGAACGAAGCACCAACCGTCTGGAGATCTTAACTGTGTGTGTGTGTGTGTGTGTGTGTGTGTGTGTGTGTGTGTGTGTGTGATTTTTACCATAATTGATCACTGACATAAGCAAAACCAACATATGGCTTTAACAAAACCCCATTCCTGTTTACTTCAACCCTGAGCCAGACCGAGTCCACCGCAGACACCAAACACCCAGAGCCTGGGCGGCGGGCTGGTGCCCCCCTCCAGCGCTGAGGGTCGCACCGAGCTGTGCTGGAGGACCCGGCCACACAGCTGGGGCAGACGGATACTTTCGTGGCCAACATCAGGGCGTGCACGGAAACGACTGGACGGACACGTAGCACACAGAGTGGATCTGCTGACAGCCTCCACCTCTTATTCAGCCGATGCCAACAATGAAGCTGCTGCCTCATTATCTGCTGGACTGCCAGGATGGAGCTCCCCCCGATATACTATTCATCCTTTTCCCCACATATACTGGAGTGGCAGACTGGCACGTGCCTGTTTCAGTGTCAGCACAGACAAACAGACGGGTAGAATCCTCTGGAGTGGGCAGGCGGACAGCTCACGCGTTTTTGTTTGGTTGTTTTTTTTTAATACTGGCTGTTTGCTGACTGGGGGGGGGGAATGCTGAGTCCATTAAAATGCATTTAACTCAAAACAACGACTGGATGGTTCTGCATAGTTAGTTGTGGGACCGGTGATGAGGTGGGGTTTTGTGTGCCTGAGAGTGTTTTCCCAACGATGTGTGTAGAAACGCGATGTTTCAATGCAGCCGGGGGCCTTTGGTGCATTAACTGACAACGCTTTGGCAAAAACCATAAAAAGCAGCACACTTGAGAGTTGTTTAGGGTTGCATATCAAGTCTATGAGGTATCATCATGTGGAATGAGCCAGTTGAAGAAAAAGACACAGCTGGCAGGCTGACGCACAGGCCTGAAGACACTTGTGTTTGGCAAGACTGCTCCCTTCAGCTCAAACATGGAGCACACAGAGAGGGAATGTTTGCAAACAGAACACACACATACTGTACTCTGCGATACCCTGTCATGTCATTTTAATGCAAACAAAAACCACAAAAAAACAAAATCATCATTTCAAACTGCTGAACTCGAAAGACAAACTGAGCAGGCGGACCGTGCGCTGATTTCAGCGGTTCGCATGACTAATCAGGGTGGAAAAAACATCCTCCTGAGACCACAGACTAATAAACAATCCCTTTTTACACTGCAAAAAGATCAAGGTTCTGTTAGTGCCGTTTGGAGTACCAGAGGTGAGCTCATCTCAGTGCAGTTTGGAACCAGGTAACCTGGTACCGGGTACCCGTTCCCTGTGGACCACCGCGTGTTCAGCTCCAACCGTACAGCATCACACAGTACGGGCTCTTGGGTGCTAGGATAGTCCAACAGATGTACGCCAAATGTGGAATCTCTGGACTGGTTCCAGGTGTCTAAAAAAATGAAAAGCAGGTATATGGATAACACACGGAACCACGCTGTACCACACACCATAAATTCCACTTTAAAAAGATAAGAACTTGCGTGAGATGGCCTACCATTAGCATGGCTCTGTTAACAGGAGGACTGAATAAGACAGCGAACCGCTCTAAAGCTTGTAGACGCCTGTAATGGCTCAACGCCGTGTCAGATGTGTTCGCTGCCACGTTGGTTTACTTCTCAGGCCGGTTTGAGCCATAATAAGCAGCTAAGTCTGAGCTAAGCTAGGGGAACGTCATTGCTGGAATGATGAGACGTATCTGTGCGGACCATCCATTAATTATATATATTCAATGGGTTTTTTTAACCATTTCATTCAGTACCGTACTTCAAATCAAGTTCCTAACAGCTCTCGTCTTGTGTAATCCAAAATCTACACCAGATAAAAGAATTTCCTATTTTCAAGTAAAGTTTGAGTACTTCAGCTTTTCTGTCAACTGTGTGTCACTGCTAAGCAGGTTAGCGCAAATGTGTCTCGTGCAATAAGATGAAAACTTAACTTTAATGCCTCTTTCATAGCGCCAGAGGGAAAAACTGAGAAAAGGGGAAAATCCTGGGAGGGAAACACTGCTTAATTCCACTTCTGGCTCAGTATTTTAATTTTGTTTCACAGGGTGTCATCATGAGAAACTCTTTCTTTTTTTCTTTACAAAACTAGTCAGTATATCGCACATTATCACTATGAAGGATTCTGACTCGAGCAAGAGTACTTGCAGCTTTAGAGGAGCTGGCAGCAACAGTCTGTTCAAATCGGGGATCGAAGGTTTCCTCATGGAGAGCTAAACAGGGTCAGCCACACCCTCAAAATATGGCTGGGTTCTAATCGCCTGCATATGAGCTGTTATATAACTGCTCTCCGAGACTCGCGTCATCACAAACCACCAGGAACGATCAAGTGATGAAGGATGAATCATGCCAGTTCTTTTTTTGGAAAAATTCATCCCTTTAAAAAAAAAAGTCCAGTCTTGCTTACTTTTCAACACCTGTTCAACATCTTGTGCGAATTCAAGATGGCGAAACCGAGATAGCGTCCACATGTCTCGCAGGACAACTGCACAGCTTATAGAGTGGAAAAGGTTACCAAACACCTGTCCACATCCCAGTCTACAGGTTTTAAACTGCCATCTATCAAATCTGACAAAGATGAGTACAACCAGATGAATACAGGTGAATTAAAGTGCATTTTACACATCCCCATTTGTTGCCTCAGATACCGAAATGTTTTCTCCTTTTTTAATTAAGTCCAGTTTAACTAAAATATGTTATCTTTTGCACACAGTGATAACAAGAATGCAACATTTAATGTGCCAGATGTACCACTGACGTGATGGTGTGTTTCATAACAGGAAGTCAAGTTGCAGTTTCTACTGTTTCGCCAAGAAAATCTGTAATTGTTGCGCTGCACAAGTGCTTCATCAGAGAACAAATCTGATGACGTGAACAATTTCACTGTGTAATGAGAGCGGCGGTTGACGGGTAGTAGCATCCTGCAATCAACACAAACATCTCAGATGTCTTTGTGCTGCTACCTGACTCTGCTGGCACATTTAATAATTCAGTATGTGGGACGTTTCAGCGCATTTGAAATCTTTCTAATGTGGTGGCTTAGTACATTTAGTACACCGACAGGCTTCTGATTACTTTATTGTCAAGTAAAAAAGATTCAAACGGATGAAGACAGATAGAAAAGAGAAACATCTAAAGCCTTTATTCTGTATTGGTAAACTCTGATTAAGCAGAGCTACCTGAAAAAATAACTGAAAAATAAGTCTAAACTTGTGCTTGAGGAAGTAAAAAGCGTACACACGTATGTGCTTTTCTATTAGATCTAATCACTGATGTTCTGTGGATCTATTTTAAAAAATGGCATCATAGAAGTTGAAACAACACATTTCCTTCCCGTTTGTGAGCATGTGGATGAGATTACAACAATCACAGACGATGAGGATTGTTTTAGCCGTGGAGAAAAGGCCAGGTTGGAAGCAGAGCTCTGTCCGCTTTGTCGAAGCTCAGCGGCTGCAGAAGCCTGAAGGGAGGAAGAGCGTGGAATTCAGCCTCCAACCACCCATTTGTTTTTAATCACTTCAGATTCATGCTTTCTTTGAGCGTGAGCTGTGAGTTCTTCAGATTACAGGCGAGTCAAACTACTGTGTCGTGCATATAAAACAAGACAATCCTGTCTGCCAGAGATGCATTCATTGCAAGACACAACGGGTGTTTGTGTAAGTCACAATTTTCTGCAAAATCTGCATGAATTTGAAAGCAGATCTCAGCTGGTCGGCAAGAAGGATGCTTTTATCAGGGTTTGAAGATGCTCCTGAAATGTATCTACGCTGCAGTTAAACTATCACTCACACACACACACACACACACACACTCACACTCTCACACACACACACACACACACACACACAGGATACATAATGGAATCTAGCTGGGTAGAGAGTGGAGAGGAAACTACTGTAAACATCTTCACACACTCTCACATGGTGAAACAACTGACAGAACAGCAGAATTACTCGGTTTTCTCACCTTCAGTCACGTCAGTAGTGCTTTACTTGAGGTCCAAACCGTCTAATCGCACTAAAATTACTTTTCACCGTCGAGCGTTTTCGTAATCCACTTTTACTGTGTTTTATTCCGGAGCCACTTTAGAGAGTGTAATCGTTTTAGAACTACATCTGTGGTTTAAAAGGGGGGGCCAGGGGTCTGACGTTCGCCTACCTGTGAGGATCATGAAGGCCAGAAGGAAAAGTTTGTCCTGTCAGGGCAGAATTTGTACCCTGCAGCCTGTAGATGTGGAGCTGGCGGAGCTGCTTCAGCGAGGCGCCACTTTTCCAACTGCTACACCTCCCGCAGGTTCATCCTTCCCGAGACGGACTGCAAAATCCCTGTGCTCCGAGATTCAGGGAGGCTCGGTTCCAAAAAGTGGCACGGTGGAGCTGATTGTGGCTGCTTACCATCAGCTGTCACCACATCAGTGCGGCTCCGGTCCCTCCACCACGCCATTGACTACACTCCAGACCCCACCCACTTCTGCTCAGGGCCTTAGCTGCCCCCGCTAATGCCTGCCTGTAAAACAACTGGCAGACTCATTTACTTATTTAAAGTTTTTATTATAACACAGCTAACCCGTCAGGTACCTCTGTGAAATAGTCCATTTCAGTTCATTTATGTGATATTTTCCCTCCAGGAACTCTGATATTGAGTCTAAAACAAGATATCATTTTAAATGATAATTTTTCCTTCTATACCTAATAAATACTTAAAGTTTTGTTGTTGAGATTTAAGTGCAAAATATAACAGAAAAACTGTTCTGAATTTTTATTTACTTAAAAAAAATTAATGTGAATTTACTTAACATTTTCCTTTGGGTTGATGGTTTTTGTAATAACTGGAGAGGGGTGAATGTAGAACCAAGTTGACATACAAGCTGTGAGTACAATAATCACAGACTGTACTGAGAGCCAGGTTGGTGAAGGGCAGGTGTGGAAAAAAAGCCCAGCTGGACACCAGGAGAGTGAAGAAAAAAACCACGCTGCTAAAATAAACATAAAATTCCAAGCAGCACCAGGAAATATTATAGGAGCATGGAGAAATATAATTATTTCACGACAACACTGTGGTTATCATGATGTTTACCCTTAGTGTTGCATACATATTATATTAACAGAATATTTGTGCCATAAAATCTGGTCCATTTCTGGCAGAGCCTGGAGCAACTTTCTAAACATGTGAAACACTGCGCTCTAGTCTTTTGCAGCGTGTGCAGGAATGACAGCTTCCTCTTATGACATTTTAGATATGTGCAGAACAAAGGCAGGAAAGTCAGTTGAAGGCTTTTGCTCTCAGCTGATGGTCCTGGAAAGGAAAAGGGGAAAATGTCGAGGCCACCAGCTCAGCTTACAGTAAAACACTTAATTACCCTCTTTTATTATGGAAAGGAATTCTCCAGATATGATATGCTTTCAGTATTGTGACAGTTTATTTTCAACATGTTAATGTGACTCAGATCACATGTAAAATGTCTTTTTTGCACTTTTAGAGCTCTCATTTACAGTAAATAATCTCTATCCGTGGCCGGTTGGTCAGTGTGGGGGACCACTGTCACCACTGGCCCCTGTGGGAGTCATTGATGATACATTTGGCCAACTTGGTTATGAATTGTGCAGGACCACGTTCATACCCACAGGCACACAGACGTGCTCTCTCACTGAGGAGAGTCCACATCATTGACTCCCACTGAATACTGCCATTGTCGCCTCTCACAGTGGCCACTTTCATTCAAGTTCCATCTGTGATTCTGCTGTTGTCTTTGGACTGGCAGCTCGTCACTGCTGGGCAGGCGAAGAACACACTGTTGTTGTGCTACAATCACTCGGCCATGAGAGGCAGCAGTTGTACTCACTTTTGGAGGAGGCAGAACATTAAAATCATCCCACTGGTTTGTTACCGTCACTGTGCTGATGTCAGTAAATGTAGGACGATTGCGACACTCTTTGTGTCCAAAAACACAAAGTGCTTACATCACGGCCTTCTTTATGTCACTCTCCAAAAGTATATAAATGAAGTTTGCTGACTCGTGCACTGCGTGTGATACGAAAGGTCATGATTTAATTGTGATGCTCGTCATTTTGGGTTGAATTTTTCCAGGTACTCTATCTTTGGATGGATGGATGAATGGATGGATGGATTGTACTTGCAGCCTTCTAACTAACTAACACAGTTAGTCTGGTTTTATATTATTTGACCCTTGGTATGACATCCTGATCATAAACCAGGAGTGTCAGATAACGTGCGCCTTTCCTCTTTCCTGTTCGTCAGAGAGGAGCTATTGTTGTATTCTCTGGTGATCATGCAGGAAAAACAGGAGTCCAGAATGTAGAAGACTTTCACTTTTCGTTTGTTTGTTTTAACAAGGTGCTATATTTTTTAAAAAGGTTTTCTGTTCACAAATATTACAATATAGTGACTTTTGAAATACTTTTAGAATAATGTGCATAATTCTTAGAAACGTAATATTAAAACAGAACTGTTCAGTGTTTGGGATTATGGGCATCAAGTGTTGGTGTGACTGTTGAAACTATAACTTTTCTTTAGCGTCAGTGAAAGCAGTCTGTAATTTTACTGCAGTAAAAATAAAAAAAAAAAAGCTATATTATTTATGAAGGGCTCCACCGTTTATATCAAGATGGGGATAAAGGGCAGAGGTCAGCTCTAATGTTATAACTGCGTTGTGTATTGTTGTCGCTAGAGGGCGCCAGCACACACACCACTATTTACATGACCATTCAACCATTCAAACGTTGACCAAGCATCAGTTTCATCAGGAGACATTAGCAGAAATTAGGATGGAGTCTTACTTCAACATTAGGAAATCATAGTTTTGTTCTTACTACTGTACTGCATTGTATAAATTTGTGTTCGGATCTGGCAAAACAAAGAGGGCCTCAATAATAGTGTTTTTGTTTCCATTTGTTTTAGCAGCCCACTATTTTGTTCGGGTGTATTATTAGCGATAAAATATATACATACCGTATTTACTCGCTTATCAGTCGACTCGCTTATAAAACGGGCCCCCAACTTCACCTGGGAGATCGTCGGTATTTTGTTTAGACCCGTTTATAAGACGGGAAGAAGGGTTAAGGCTAGGGCTAGGGTTAGGGTTAGGGCTAGGGCTAGGGCTAGGGTTAGGGTTAGGGTTAGGGCTAGGGTTAGGGTTAGGCCTAGGGTTAGGGTTAGGGTTAAGGCTTGGGCTAGGGTTAGGGTTAGGGCTAGGGTTAGGGTTAGGGTTAAGGCTAGGGCTAGGGTTAGGGTTAAGGCTAGGGCTAGGTTTAGGGTTAGGGTTAAGGCTTGGGCTAGGGTTAGGGTTAGGGTTAGGGTTAAGGCTAGGGCTAGGTTTAGGGTTAGGGTTAAGGCTTGGGCTAGGGTTAGGGTTAGGGCTAGGGTTAGGGCTAGGGTTAAGGCTAGGGTTAGGGCTAGGGTTAAGGCTTGGGCTAGGGCAAGAGCTAAGGCTAGGGTTAGGGTTAAGGATAGGGCTAGGGTTGGGGTTAAGGCTAGGGTTAGGTTTAGGGTTAAGGCTAGGGCTAGGTTTAGGGTTAAGGCTTGGGCTAGGGTTAGGGCTAGGGTTAAGGATAGGGTTAGGGTTAAGGCTAGGGTTAGGGCTAGCGTTAGGGCTAGGGTTAAGGCTAGGGTTAGGGTTAAGGCTTGGACTAGGGTTAAGGTTAGGGTTAAGGCTAGGGTTAGGGTTAGGGTTAGGGCTAGGGTTAGGGTTAAGGCTAGGGCTAGGTTTAGGGTTAGGGTTGAGGCTTGGGCTAGGGTTAGGGTTAAGGCTAGGGTTAGGGTTAAGGCTAGGGTTAGGGTTAGGGCTAGGGTTAAGGCTAGGGTTAAGGCTTGGGCTAGGGCAAGAGCTAAGGCTAGGGTTAGGGTTAAGGATAGGGCTAGGGTTAGGGTTAAGGCTAGGGTTAGGTTTAGGGTTAAGGCTAGGGCTAGGTTTAGGGTTAGGGTTAAGGATAGGGTTAGGGTTAAGGCTAGGGTTAGGGCTAGCGTTAGGGCTAGGGTTAAGGTTAGGGTTAGGGTTAAGGCTTGGACTAGGGTTAAGGTTAGGGTTAAGGCTAGGGTTAGGGTTAGGGCTAGGGTTAGGGTTAAGGCTAGGGCTAGGTTTAGGGTTAGGGTTGAGGCTTGAGGCTAGGGTTAGGGTTAAGGCTAGGGTTAGGGTTAGGGCTAGGGTTAGGGCTAGGGTTAAGGCTTGGGCTAGGGCAAGAGCTAAGGCTAGGGTTACGGTTAAGGATAGGGCTAGGGTTAGGGCTAGGGCTAGGGTTAGGGTTAAGGCTAGGGTTAGGTTTAGGGTTAAGGCTAGGGTTAGGGCTAGCGTTAGGGCTAGGGCTAGGGTTAGGGTTAAGGCTAGAGTTAAGGCTAGGGTTAGGGTTAGCATTAGGATTAGCATTAGCATTAGGGCTAGGTTTTAGCGTTAGAGTAAGCATTAGGGTTAGGGTTCGCGTTAGGCTTAGCATTATCAATTAGGTTAGCATTAGCATGTCGGTTACAAGTAGCATTTGGGCTTTGAGTCGACTTATAAGCCAGTAAATACGGTAAGACTTTTCTGTTTGAGGTGTTATGATGCACCTTAGTAGAGCATGATGTGGTGAACTTGATATAGACGTGATAAAAGATATGGTCTGCAAATTCAAGTGACTAACCCTGACCCTAGCCTGAACCCTAACGCTAACCTTAGCCCTGATGCTAATGCTAACCCATATGCTAATGCTAAGCCTAATGCAAATTCCACCCTAGACCTAACCCGAATGCTAACCTAAGCCCACATGCTAATGCTAACCCATATGCTAACGCTAACCCAGATGCTAATGCTAAGCCTAATGCAAAATCCACCCTAGACTTAACCTTAATGCTAACCTAAGCCCAAATGCTAATGCTAAGCCTAATGCTAATGCTAACCCAGATGCTAATGCTAACCCAATTGATAATGCTAAGCCTAACGTGAACCCTAACCCTAATACTTACTCTAACGCTAAAACCTAGCCCTAATGCTAATGCTAACCCTAATGCTAATGCTAACCTTAACCTTAAAGCTAGGGCTAGGGTTAGGGTTAGGGTTAGGGTTAGGGTTAAGGCTTGGGCTAGGGTTAGGGTTAAGGCTAGGGCTAGGGTTAGGGTTAGGGTTAAGGCTTGGGCTAGGGTTAAGGTTAGGGTTAAGGCTAGGGCTAGGGTTAAGGCTTGGGTTAGGGTTTGGGCTAGGGTTAAGGCTAGTGTTAGGGTTAGGGCTAGAGTAAGGGTTAGGGTTAAGGCTTGGGCTAGGGTTAAGGTTAGGTTTAAGGCTAGGGTTAGGGCTAGGGCTAGGGTTAGGGTTAAGGCTAGGGCTAGGGTTAGGGTTAAGGCTCTGGCTAGGGTTAAGGTTAGGGTTAAGGCTAAGGCTAGGGTTAGGGTTTGGGCTAGGGTTAAGGCTAGTGTTAGGGCTAGGGTTAGGGATAGGGTTAAGGCTTGGGCTAGGGTTAGGGTTAGATTTAAGGCTAGGGTTAGGGCTAGGGCTAGGGTTAGGGTTAAGGCTTGAGAAAGGGTTAGGGTTAAGGCTAGGGTTAGGGCTAGGGCTAAGGCTAGGGTTAAGGCTTGGGCTAGGGCAAGAGCTAAGGCTAGGGTTAGGGTTAA
>CAAE01015104.1:373091-389362 GCA_000180735.1 Tetraodon nigroviridis | reverse complement strand
TGTTCCTCCTCCTGTTCCTCCTGCTGTTCCTCCTGGTTCTGGGTTGCAGGGCTTCATCTGCTCCAGTAACAGCTGATCCAAATGTTGAGAACATAGTTGATGTTCTAACCACCGAATCTGCCACCACGCCCCACAGACATCTGAGAGGAAACATGTGTGTAACATTTAAATCAACACTGATGGAGATCTGAGCCTGCAAATGATCTGATGATGTCATTCACAAGTGCCAGGATATGTGTGTGCGTGTGTGTGCGTGTGTGTGTAAAATAGAGAGAGAGAAGGTGTGAAAGGAATTGAGAAAGTGTTTTGACACTGATGTCATGTAATCATGTCACCGAGAACGTCCCTTTAAATCGCTGCCGTTGCCGCATTCTGGCCCTCGGCGCCCCCGTGCGGCCAGACGCGGTACGGCAGGCTGCTGACTGCCACAACCACGTGGTGCTTGAAGCCCGAGGTCACGTGCCAGGAATGACGTTTTCAGTGACCGGTCTGGGACCTGCTTGAACAAATAAGTGGAAAATACAAAGAAACAAAATACAAAATGTTTTGTATTTTGTGTGTGCAAATTGGTGGAGATGATTATTATTTCTATCATAATTATTAGTTATCAACAATAAAAGTATATAAGTAAAAAGTAAATATAAGTAAAAACAATAACATAATAACAATGATATGATAAGAACAACTAGCGCGCTACCTTTACGTCATGAAGGTGATGAGTGAGCAGCAGCAGCTGATTGTGACCTTTAAATCTATTTGTGGAGGATGAGGACGTCCACGTGGAACCATTGTCAGGTATTAATAGGCCACGCAGCTGCTTTTCTACATGTTTTCACAGTTTCACCGGAATAAAAAGTTAAGGAAAGAGTTTTTACTGGAGTCACAAACTAATGTACTAATGTAATTGAACCTGTTGATGAGGAGTCATGTGACACAGGGCTCAGATCTCACATCTTAAAAATAGCATGTTTTCTCTCTCTCTCTCTCAAAAACACACAGGCACACACACACAGAGCCAGAGTCCGGTTTTCATAAACACCCTGGTGAGCGAGCAGGACGCCAGCAGCAGGAGGAGGAGGTCACGTTCGCCATCTGTGAGCAGCTCAGGATGGGTCTGGAGAGGAGTGTGGACGTTCCCGTCTATGACCTGTCCCTGGTCAGAGGCGTCTGGGAGGGCCGAGTGAAAAGACACAGCCAGAAGGAGAAGGAGGAGCAGGAGCGGAGGGAGCGGAGTCGCCCTGGCCAGGTACGGGACCAGGTAGCAGAGCCGCCGTCAGCTGGCAGCAGCAGCCGCTCACGTCTGCGTCTGTGCGGCTGCAGGATCGAGCTGCAGTGGCAGTATCGCATCTACTGCAAAAGCCTGGGGAGCAACGAGCGCAACCTCCTGCATCAGCACCTGCAGAGGTCCGCGCTGCCGCACGCATCCGCAGGCGAGACGCAGGTGCTGACTGATCACCAACAGGTGGAGGACCGGGCGGCCGAGGAGCCCGACCGGCTGGTCTTCCAGCTGGACGGGGACAGCTGGACGGTGAGCTGGCGCCCCGCCCTCCACCTGTGGGCCGTCCTCAGGTGCTGAGTGGAACGTGTGTGCAGGACTTCCCCCCAGAGCTGCAGTGGATGACCTACCTGAGGGAGTGGCGCATCAGCCGCACCAGGATCCGCCAGCTGCCCGACTACCTGGCCCGCTTCGCTCAGCTCGCCGTCCTCCACCTCCCCAAAAACGCCATCGCCGAGCTGCCGCCGGAGGTGGGTGAGTCACCTCGGCGCTGCGCCCGCGTCCTCCTGCAGCGGTCCGCCGACCCAACGCCAGCCCTCCGCCCGCAGGTGGACTGGCGGCCTTGAAGGAGCTGAACGTCAGCTACAACCGCCTGTGCAGAGTCCCTGCGGAGCTGGGCAGCTGCGGAGGCCTGCAGAGGCTGGAGCTGAGCGGGAACCACCTGAGCCAGCTGCCCTTCCAGGTGAGGCGGCCGGCGGGGGCCCTCGGGGTTCGGGTTCGAGGTCCAACGCTCCGATTCCGTCTGGCCCATTTTAAGCGAAGGCGAGTTTTGGTTGAGCGGCGATGTCACAGCGTGGACGATGTCACCCTCAGCTGAGCAGCCTGAAGCAGCTGGTTCACCTGGACATTGCGGAGAACAGGTTTGCGTCCATCCCCATCTGCGCCCTGAGGATGAGCCGTCTGCGCCTGCTGGACCTGAGCAACAACCGTCTGACCGACCTGCCGCAGGACATGGACAGGTGACCTCTGACCTCGCCACCACTTGCAGTCGAGGTCAGGCAGCCATTTCTGTGTGTGTGTGTGTGTGTGTGTGTGTGTGTGTGCGTTAACAGGCTGGAGCAGCTGGTCACCTTGTTCCTGCATAAGAACCACCTGACCTACCTTCCCCACTGTCTCACCAACATCCACACGCTCAGGATGGTCGTGGTCAGCGGCGACCCGCTCGCCTGCATCCCCACCAGGCTCTGCAGCAACCCGGCCATCAAGTACGCCAGAAGAGTCTGCTCCCACCGCCACACCAGCAGCAGCAAACCAGCGAAACACACACCTTTCGTTCCGATGGGCGGGGCCGAGACGCCCCTGGCGCCCGCCCGCGGAGACGGGTGCCGTAAGGTCTCTGTTGCCAACAGGTTTATCCGGCTGTACGAAAACACCCGGAAGAAGAGTAAAGAGGAGGAGGAGAGGGAGAGGGAGAGGGGGAAGAGCAAGAGGAGGTGGCGCGAGCCGAGGGAGGAGGTGAAGGACAGCGGAGAGAAGGAGTTCCTGGAAACCTACATCAGCTCGCTGAAGGACAGAGGTGAGACACTGACCTCGGATCAGCCCGGAAACTCTGGAAACCTGACCCGCGTCTGCCTGGCCACAGAGACCGTCCCCTACGCCACCACCAAGGTGTCCATCGCCTGCCTGCTGTGAGGTCAAAGGTCAGGCCTGCCGAGGGTGACGAGTCCGGTTGCTCCACCTGGGCTGGGCTAACAATCGCTGCTGTTAGCTTAGCGCTGCTTCTGTCTCCAAAAAAGGTTCATTCCAAAACTGACTCCAGCATTTTCTGGATATTCAGGATTATTTAAAGTTGTCTCAACAGTTCCAAGTAAATGAAACATTGTTTAAATTTGGTATTTCTGTTTTACCCATTTGACAGTTGTGACCAAAAAACAGCAAAGATTCAGTCAACCAGTGCCAACCAGTCAGTAACAACCCTGAAGGGTTTCTGCTGCACTGGCGCCCACGTGAACCTGCGTTTTACCGAGAGTGTGTGCGCGTGTGTGTGGTTCCTGCCAGTGTTTCACCTGTAAAGAGCCAACTATTTTAAATAAAGCTGGATCTGATCCAGGATCAGACCCTCGTGCAGACGCCACTCGGTGACCTCATCAGATCCGAACAAGCAGCTGACAGGACCTGGGAATCCATACATCGGTTTATTATCGAGCGGGAGAAGCAGCTTCTCCAGGACCACGGCTCCTGGAGGTCCTGGAGAAGCTGCTTCCTCAGGGATCCGTTCCAGGCACTCAGAGATAAAGTGCAACAGTCGGCAAACTTGTGCATCAGTAACAGGAACCAGCCGTTCTTCCGTCCATTTTACATTTGCATCAGGAAAAAGGGCCGCCCGCTTCGGCGTGTAGACGACCTGGACGCCGGCGGAGGAGGGAGCGGCGACCAGGACGAGCAAGGACCAAACCAGCACTGGACTGTCTGCACGATGGAATGTCAAGAGTGGGGTCAACCAGGGAAGGTCGAGGGGTCGAGGGAAACCAACAGGGAGGAGCAAGCGGCTGGTTTGGGTTGGAAAGGCCGACGGAGCGTTGGAGAAACTGGCGGACCATTAAAACACAGAAGAAGAAAGGAAGAGGCCACATTTGGTGGACAAGGTGTGTGTGGACCTCAGCCGCTGCCTGACGTGGTTCTACAACCAGGAGGGCTAGCCGGGGGTCCGGGACTAGACGCCTGGGCCTCATCTCAACACCCCGCCTCCTCCGGTTGTCATGGTGACAGCAAACCGAGGGGAATGGGTGTGGTCGGGGCGCTAAAGGTCAGGAGGTCAGCTGCCACGCCCCACAGCCACGGCAGTCTGAGGGGGACGTTCGAATTCCCCCCCTGGGCAGCCTGCATGGGTGGAGACGGCTCGCACGGTTGGGGTTAGCGCCGCAACACCTGGCGTTTGATGTTCCTGTCAAAGGGGCGGGGCCTGTCCGTCACATGCTGCTGTCCTGGAGGAGGGGCTCGATGTCCTCTTTGTCCCCGGTGGGCGTGGCCGGAGGACCAGTGCTGATGGCCGTAACCGCCAAGGCGTAGCCGGCTTTGTGGGCGGAGCCAGCCTTGGCCTCGTCCGGCTGCTGCTCAGGGATGAAAGCGGCCACGAAGAGAGCGAAGATGACCGCGCACGCTCCGAAGAGGAAGGGCGGGCCCGGGACGAGCCACTTCTGCCACAGCAGCAGACACAGACGTGAGCCCCAGCTGTGTGTGTGTGTGTGTGTGTGTGTGTGTGTGTGTGTGTGTGTGTGTGTGCATGTAAACCTGGTCTCTCTGCACTCGTCCTGCCTCTGGCTGCAGGTCGTTCAGCTCCACGTTGAAGAGGTAGAAGATGAAGCCGTAGAGCGCCGGTCCCAGGCCGTTACACAGCCCCCTGATGCCCGTGATCATGCCCTGGGCCACACCTGCACACGTGCACACACAGCGCATGAGGGAGGAAAGGGGCGGAGCTCCGCCTCGGCAGCCAGACGCCGACACTGACCCTGCTGGTCAGGTGACGCGCAGTGGGACACCAGAGCGGAGACGGCGGGGAAGGTGATGGAGGACATGGCTGCCACGGCCCCTGCGGCCCACATCATCCTGGAAACGACCACAGCTGCCATCAGAACCGGGCCGGGCCGGGCCACAGAGGCGGACGGCGAGCTCACCAGGGTCGGGAGCCGAGGCCGTACCAGGCCAGCTGCAGCAGCTGGAAGCCCAGACCCAGAAGAACCGTGTTCTTGTTCCCGATGGTCCTCATCAGGACGCTGAGGAACAGAGTCTGACAGACAGGAGTCACATGACCCAGGTGGACTTCCTGGCCCCACCCACAGGCTGCTCGTTCCCGTACCTGAGCAGCGATGGACAGAATTCCAACCATGGCGATGAAGGCGGCGATGGCGGCGGGAGAAAACTGGATGACCTGCAACACAGAGCGTACGCTGAAGGAAGGGCCGCGACCCGGGCCCGGCGCTCCGGCGGGGCCCGGCGCTCCGGCGGGGCCGCCTACCTGTCTCAGGTAGAGGAAGAAGCTGGAGTACTGGCCGGCCTCGGGCAGGTAGGACAGGAAGACGGTGACGCAGATGAGCAGCACGGTGGTGTCTTTGCCAACGCGCCGCAGAGACTGGAGGACCACCGCAGGTCGGGGGCAACGTTCATGAAAGCAGAGGAGACCGTCAGAGGCGCAGGACCATTAGCGCCCCGGGGAGTCACGTGACCCAGCAGAGCCAATCGGGGCAGGCGTTTGGGGCGCCAGGAGCTCAGAAGCAGCCCGAGGAGCAGCGAACCCCCCGCTGGGCTGGTGCTGATGTTCCAGACGTCTGCCGGGCTCCTGCAGCGACAACACTTGAAGGCAGCACAGAGGAGTCTGCTGCTGAGAGACGTCTGCAGAGTGCAGGCTGGAACTGGTGGCGTTACCGTGTGCTAAAGGCACAGCAACAACCCCCCGTTTGGTATGAACCGGTTTGCAGGCAGAGGGCTCGTCATCCGGAGCCGGCGCCCCTGAACTCACCGCAAACGGGTGGGCCTGCTCCCAGGAGATGGGGAAGCCCCACGACGTCAGCCGCATCTTGTCTGGCAGCGACTCCGGGACCACGAAGAACACGAAGGCGATGTCTGCCACCGAGATCACCGTGGCGACCAGGGCCACCAGGCTGTCGCCGTACTGGGCGGACAGGTAGGCGCCGATGGCCGGGCTGGTCACCAGGCTGGCTGCAAAGGTGGCCGAAACCTGAGGAGGCAGAACAGCCGTCAGGGACAGAAGCTGAGCCTTCTGCCTGAATCCAGGCAGGAAAGTTCAACCCCTCTACTGGTAGGCACCGTTAGCCTGGCACGTTAGCACAACGCTGCTGCCGCTGCTGCGGCTCCAAAGGAACATCTGGTCTCTGCTAAAGATCAGACTGCAAACAGCGGCTAAGCTAACGATAATTAGCAGCAATGAACAGAAACAGCGTGACCCTGACTGTCTGCTAGCTAACACACCTCGTAGCTCTGTGGAAAGGCCGGTTCAGCACTTTCATCCATGCGCCGGCTAATCTGCGAGCTAGCACGTTCCCCCAACTCGGCTCCGTTTTTGGTGAGATGTGAGATAAGGTATGATTAAATATATTAGAGCAATCATCCAGGAAACTAAGTCCGTTTAAAAATGCCGTATTTAAGTTTGATATTTTTTGGAGCAAGAACAGAAAAAGAACAATTGAGATGCTTTTGAATATGATGGAAAAAGCCAGAGTGGCGGGATAGTCCTGGACCAGCGAGGTCCCGGATGGCTGCGGGAGCCGTACCAGTCCGTAGGCGGTGCTCCTCTCCTGCTCCTCTGTGATGTCGGCCACGTAGGCAAAGATCACGGAGAAGGTCACGGCGAAGATCCCCGACAGCGAGATCAGAGCAAAGTAGCACCTGGGCAGACAGAAAGAGCCCAGAGGCACATGGTGTGGGCGGGGCCTTCAGCAGCCTCTCACTGCGCCCTACCTCAATTATGGAGACGCGCGTCAGTCGGGGCGGGCTTTAACCCTGAGAACATCAGCTGGTCTCCTTTGGAAAGGTCGTGTTCTACCTGTGACCTCAGATCCAGATCATTTGGAGGAACCTAGCCGATCTGAATGTTCTCAGCACAGAAGCCCATTGAGAAGGTCTGATGGCAGCAGGAGGTCACAGGCCAGCTGATCTGGTCACGTGGGCAACATGTGAGCGTCACATGCTCCGACCAGCAGCAGCAGGCAGAGAGCCTGTGCTTCTCCCGCTCGATAATGAACGGATGTATGGATTCACAGGTCCTGAACACGACACACGCTCTCTCACCATGGGCTGATCCTCATGAAGGGGATGGGGGCACAGGTGAAGAAAACGGTGAGGAGGAGGAAGGATTTCCTCCCCCAGATATCCGACAGAGCTCCGATCAGTGGAGCCGAGAGGAACGACAGGAAGCCCTGAAAGAAGGAAAGAAGTCCAGAGTCGGAGCACGCAGACGCGACCCAGCCCAACACGTCTCCAACCACACGACAAGCTGCTCCGGGACCCGTCTGATCCCGGAGCTCCGCGGGTGAAGGTCTCACCTTCACGCCCTGAACCAGACCGTTCATCAGAAAAGTGTGCTGAGGGAACGTCTCGTGGAGAACCTGAAACAGGGAACCCAAGAGAAAAGAAACAGAAGTCAGGGAGTTCCCATGGCGACCTGGCGACAAAAAACACACCTGAGGTCCACCAGAGGAGGCGGAGGTGCTGCTGTTTGCTTACAGTCAACATGGGCGTGGTCAGCAGGCCCCAGGCGAAGAACTCCAGGAAGATCACCACCACCGCGTGAGCCACTTTGGCTCGGCCTCGGCCCACCTGCAGACACAGCGTTAGCGAGCGTCGCCCCGCTGCCGCTGCGCAGGGGCGCCGGCGTCCGCCCCAGCGCTGGTTCTGGACCAGGGCGACGGACCCAGGGACGGACGCTACCGAGGCCATCCGCCCACCCGTCCAACTACCTCGCTGTACATCCGTCCAAATATCTCACTATACATCCATCCACCCATGCATTTATCATATTTAACATTATCCCTCCTGTTGAAGGATAATGTTAATAATAATAATATTAATAATAATGTTCTTAAATGGGACCAAAGATGAATTTGACTGAAACAGCAACATGAAACATTTGCTGGAGTCAGACTAGTTTTTCAGTTGCTCCTGGATCTCAGTGATCTACTGTCAGATGTTCAGCACTCAGGTGAGCTGGCACAGGTGAACAGGAGACACAGGTGAGCTTTCAAACCTCTAACCGACACGTTTCTTCTGTTTCCGTCATTCAGAATATTCTTCTACCGCATTTTTAACGGTTAAAGTGAAACTACCGCCAAAGACGGTGATCATTTAGAGGTGAAAACTCTAGCTCTTGTTTCCAGTTCCTGATCATTTCACAGCTTCGTCGGCCTAAAGTTTAGACAGCGACTTTGTTTTCATCTGAGTCACAGCGAGCTAACATTAGCACCGGAGCTAGCTCGGAGCCCCCGACGGGACCGCCGGCTCGGCGTCCCCGCACCGTCCGCTCAGAAGACTTCAGAGACGGGCTTTGTCTGAAGGAGCGGCAGGGGTGGTCGTGGAGCGGGCCGGCTGCCCGCCACCGTCCGGTTAGCCGCCGGAGCTAGCGCGCTACCGGGGTCCTCACCGAGTTCCGGACCAACATGGTTTTGGCGGCCTCGCTCGCTGTTTTCTTCAGGCTCGTCTCACATCACGGCCCGGTGCTCCTCGGGGGTCGATGCGGCTCCAGGGGTCCCGTCGCTTCGACTATCACCTTATTCCTGCACTATTACGCATCTCAGCGAGGAGCGGAGGCGTCGACGACGTCAGCGGCGGAAACTGGTGCTTCGGTCTCCAAATTCCTTCGCGTCTCCAAATTACTTCGATTTGTTTAACCCGTTCGTCCGCGTGAGCGGGGCTCTCCTGACGTTCTCCCAGTTTACAAGAAACACTGTCTGAACACCGCCCCTGTGGGACGTCTATAGAACAACAGCTAACTCTATACGTAATGGGCAGGGTTGCCCAGGTTTTACTTTGAAAAGAAAACGTCAAGTTTTCTGTCTGCTCGAAAAATATTTTTAAGTATTGAAAACAAATACAGACATTTGCAAAGCGTGAATTTTCTTTGGGTTTAAACTTTTTTCAAGCAAATGCAATTACCTAAATTAAATTAAAGTCAGGCAGTGCATCATTAGCATTCTGGTACAATTACGCATTATTATATAAACATATAAACTCCTATTTACCACAAAACTGACTTTAGTTACTTAGGGTATCTACGTATTGACACGCAAAATTGGCTGGATGTTTAATTTTGAGTGAATTCTTGGGAGACGGTAAATCGGGGAGCTGGCGCCCCCTGCTGCCCCGCTGGGCTCATAACGACGCAGCAGCGGTTTCTAATGTGGCAAAAATCACATCTCTCCAAACATAAAAGCTACATTTCAATTCAACTAAACCATTTGACTGCAGTTATGGGACAGAATCTAGGCCAGATTGTCATGGTGACGAGAGAACACCGGGATTCAGCGTCAAAACAATCAGGGCTCGTTTCCGGTGGGGGTATTTTAAAATAAAACCTCCAAGCTTTCGAACTCTGTAGGTTTTTATTTGTTTTTGTTTTTTTAACCTGTCTGTCTGCGCATAGACTAACTTAAAATCCTATGGACACAATTTGATTTTTAGAAAATGTTGGGCTAAAGAACAGATTATTCCATTTTAGTGATGTTCTGGATTCTGAAAGGACTTTAAACCTTCATTTTCCAAAGATCAAACTCCAAGGGGCTTTGATTGTAAAGGAACCTTGTAGAACTACCGCAAATAGTATATACTATCTAAACTATGCGGATCCCGTTTTTCTTCAGTGCGCGGTGGTTTGAGCTGTTTAAAAAGTCTCCAAGTTTAGATTTTGTTTCGAAGTGATTTTAATGTCAAACAATATAAATTCGTTCGAGCCCCTCTCAGCTTCCTCTGCTCCCATTTTTCACGCCTAACAAGGACCCAACACGCCCCCATACTCGTGCCCTTTGTTTTGAAGAGCTTCGCGCCTCACTTCCGCCTTGCCCCCGTTTTAGCGGCTCCAGCTTGACGCAGCAGGGCCGAGCGGAGACGCGGCGGATCAATTTGGAGCCAGCGGCGGTGATCGGGAGTGTGCGGAGGCGCTGATCGCTGCATCGGTAAGGGGCCGCTCGGGCAGCGGGACGCCGAGCGTCCCGGGTAGCGCCGGCGGCGGTGCGTCGCGCCCGTGGTTTGCGCGCACTCCCCCCGTCTCCCTTTGTTCGTTTGCGCCTTTTTTTTTTTTGCACCGACGTGGGTTTTGTAAATACTGGCGCAACATGGCCGCCGTGTGCGGAGACCAGCGGCTGTGCGTGTGCGTGCCCCGGGAGGAGAGGGGGGCATTAGAGGCGCTAACGGGGTCTTTTGGTTGGTGATCTTCATTTTTAGCGTTGCTGGCATCCAAAACACCCGCAACTGACCTGCACACGTGACCTGCATGTTTCAATCTGTACACACACACACACGCCGTCAGACTGCGCGCGCGTATGCGTGCGTAGTGTGTGGTGGGGGGCTGTAGTCATGATGGCGGCGGCGGTGTTCTCAAAGATGTTTTGGCGTCAGTGTGACGTCACAGGCGAGGGTCAGTCTCGGATGGTGCGGTGCGCGTGGACAGCAGGACCGCTCCTGGGGCGCGGGGGCCCCCGGGGGTGTTAGTGCTCTGGTCTCCCAGCCTCGGCCGCCCCATCATGACCACCACTCTCCTTCCCTCCAGACTGGCCGGGCTCCTCAGCTGGGACCGAAACTCCAGGTGATAGTCTGGACCCGCCGGCCCAGGAACTGGTCTTCATCCCTCCTCCACTCCTCCCACTGCTCCCTCCTCCTCTCCCTGCCCCCCAGCCCCCCACCCTTTCTCCATTCTCCCCCTCCGCCTGCACCCAGGACCCGGCGTTCCCCCTGGACCGGCGGCCCCACAGGCTGCCCCCACAGGTGGATGAATGAAGACCCCCTTCAAGAGCCCCACAGCCCCGCGAGCCCGGACAGACGGGGGTGAGTTAGCGGCCCAGCTGGTAGGGGTGGGGGGTGGGGGGGGGCGGTCTGACCCCTGGTGGTCGGCTGCAGTACAGAACCACAGAACACGCCTGCGGATCCACCGGCTGCTGAGTGACTCAGCTCAGACTGAAATGACAGACGCTCCTGGGGGGAGGACGGGATTAATGTGTGTGTGTGTGTGTGTGTGTGTGTGTGTGTGTGTGTAGTGTGTGTGTGTGTGTGTGTGTGTGTTTTAGGGCATTCAGGTGTTTCTGCAAACATGATGAAGAAAAGGAATCCCCACAAGTAAGATCCCAACATGTCAGCAGCCACTTTTAGAGTCTGAAATGATCAGGCTCACCCTCTCCCCACCTCCCCACCTCCCCACCTCTCCACCTCTCCCCACCTCTCTCCACCTCCCCACCTCCCCACCTCCCCACCTCTCCATCTGCACCTCTCTCTCCAGGAAGCAGAGGACCAGCGTTGGTCCCAGTAAGACCCTGGCTCAGCCCCGGAGGAACATTGTGGGTTGCAGGATCCAGCACATCTGGAAGGAAGGAAGTAAGTTGGATCAGCTGGTTTCAGTGTGGGCGGAGCCTAATGGTGCTGCTCGTGTGTGTGTGTGTGTGTGTCTCAGGTAAGTCCTCCCAGTGGAAGGGGACGGTCCTGGACCAGGTCCCCGTGAACCCGTCTCTCTACCTGATCAAGTACGACGGCTTCGACTGCATCTACGGTCTGGAGCTGTACGGCGACGAGCGGGTGATCGGGCTGGAGGTCCTGCCTGACCGAGTGGGTGAGGAAGCGCGCCGCCGCACGCGCCTGCCATTGGCCGTCTGCCTCGTGGCGTCACCCAGGGTGTGTCCCTCTGGGTCCAGCTCCGGCCCGCGTCAGCGACTCGCTGCTGGCGGAGACCATGATCGGGAAGGCGGTGGAGCACATGTTTGAGACGGAGGACGGGCCGAAGGAGGAGTGGAGGGGCATGGTTCTGGCCCAGGCCCCCATCATGACCTCCTGGTTCTACATCACCTACGAGAAGGACCCGGTGCTCTACATGTACCAGCTGCTGGACGACTACAAGGAGGGAGACCTGCGGATCATGCCCGACTCCAGTGAGTACCGCCCGTGGGTTCCCTGGGTTCCCCGTGTTTCCCGTGTTCCCTGTGTTTCCCGTGTTCCCTGGGTTCCCCGTGTTTCCCGTGTTCCCTGTGTTCCCCGTGTTCCCCGCGTTCCCTGGGTTCCCCGTGTTCCCCGTGTTCCCTGGGTTCCCCGTGTTCCCCGTGTTCCCTGGGTTCCCCGTGTTCCCCGTGTTCCCTGGGTTCCCCGTGTTCTCTGTGTTCCCCGTGTTCCCCGCGTTCCCTGGGTTCCCCGTGTTCCCCGTGTTCTCTGTGTTCCCCGTGTTCCCCGCGTTCCCTGGGTTCCCCGTGTTCCCCGTGTTCTCTGTGTTCCCCGTGTTCCCCGCGTTCCCTGGGTTCCCCGTGTTCTCTGTGTTCCCCGCGTTCTCTGTGTTCCCCGTGTTCCCCGCGTTCCCTGGGTTCCCATGACCAAGGCGTCTGTCTGTCTGCAGACGACGCGGCGGCAGAGCGGGAACCCGGCGAGGTGGTGGACAGCCTGGTGGGCAAGCAGGTGGAGTACGCCAAGGAGGACGGCGGCAAGCGTTCGGGGATGGTCATTCACCAGGTGGAGGCCAAACCCTCCGTCTACTTCATCAAGTTTGACGATGACTTTCACATCTACGTCTATGACTTGGTCAAGACCTCCTAAGGCCAGCGGATCCCGGAGCACCAGAAGAGACGGAGTCCGCCGGCCCAGACTCCACCGCCGACGCTCGACGGAGACGGCCGATCCTCGGATTTGGTTTCAAAGACGCGCCTTAAAACAGGAGAGGGGTGTTTGGGGGTGTTGGGACTGGTCCCCTGTTCAGAGGCCTCCTCCGCCGTTTTCCACTCATTTCTCATTTCGTCTGCGTTTGCTGAATTCTTCCTCTTTACGTTTTGAACACAAAAAAGCCACAAAATCGATGGGGACTTTTGAAGAAACGGAAAAGTAAACACCGTCGGCGAGCCTCCCTGAGGCCCGGCGGGGGTGGCGGCGGCGTTGCTAGCTAGCGCAGCGGCCAGGGATGCTGATCCCCTTCTTGGTCCTTTTAAGTTGTTCTGGTGGCCAGTTGAAGTTTACTTGTACCCCTGATGTTGGGCACCAGAACGGGGTGCATTTGTACCAGAAATGTTCTTTTGACCGCTGACAGATGGTGAGAGAGTGTGGGAGAGCGTACATGTAATATAAGGTTTATAACACAGGGGGAGGCAGCGAGGAGACGTTTTTATACTGTGACGTGTTTTACTGCAGCGGAGAGCTATAAACCATGTCTGACATGACAGAGGCCCATCAGAGGAGGTGGGTGCTGTTTTCAGCTTCAGTCATCCCAGAACATCTGGGCTGTTCCCTCAGTTCCCTCAGACAGCTGCTGTCCCGCGGGAGATGGTGGGCCTGCGTGGGAAAGCTGCCAGACGGGGATCCAGACGCGTCTCCGCGTCAATCCGGTTTCAGTTTGGGAATCTTCTCCACGTGCTTCTGTTTGCGTTTTAGCTTTCATCGAAAAAGTGGGGAAACCAGTTGCGAAGGCTTCTCCGGTTTCTTCGCGGTCCGGTTGCGGAGTTCCGCCGGGCCCGCGACAACCCTCCGGCGGCTTTGGGTCGGTTTCTCCTCAGAGCTGAGCTCGCCGCGCTTTTCTGGCTCCTTCATGTCAAACATGATTTTCCCTGAATCCTCTGACCTTCTGACCTTTAAACAAGTGACCAGTTTCAAACTGTCAGACCTTCACCCACTGTCCCAGAGCCAACACGCACAAAATGTGTTTTGGTTCAAAATGTTGAAGATTTGGGGATGAGAGCAGACGCTTCAGTCCTTTCTGACCAATCAGCTTGCCCGATTTGCCCGAGGACGCTGTGATTGGCTGCTGTCCAGTCCAGGTGGACCTGTGGAGGCCAGACCAGTTTGTACGACTGACCAAGCAGCGCTCTGTGTGTGCGTGCGTGCGTGTGCGTGTGCGCGTCCCGTGCAGAGCCGTGTTGTATTTGCATGCTCTATAGCTCCGTGTAAGTTCAAGTTGCTGAGTTGCATGTCCTGTGTTTTTAAGTTGGGCTTACGTCTGTGGTGGCTGTTGGTGCCTTCTTTCTTTTCCTCGTTCTTTTCGGTGTTTTTATGGTGTTCCAGAGGCTGTGAATTTAAAGATGTTGTGACCAGCTGAGGTGACAGTTATGACGTGTGACTTCAGTTTTTGGTGGATTGTCACTGTTAGAGTGCCAACTACAGATGCCAGTGTTGTACAGCAGTGAAAAGCTCCACAATATTTACTAAAATTAAACATTTCTGTTTTTCACTCAGGTCTCGCTTTCTTCTCTCTGAATGTCGCGTTCCACTCATGAGCACGTTTATTCATTCAAACAAAACGTGCTTGAAAAATATTTTGTTTAGATGCCTTTAAAAAGAATTCATAGAGCAAAGTTAAATAATACAAGTAAAAAGACAAAAAATAATTTAAACCAATTACGTGTGAAGCAGAAGACGCGCGTGTACAGTGCACGCGACGTCATTGTTACGTCAGCTACACGCGCGGGTTCCCACAATGCATCTCTCTAAAAACCGACAAACCTGCTTTTTTGCCGCTAATTTACAACAGTCGTCGAGCGATCCGATTCGTAGTGAATCCGAATGAACCCGTGTCCGCGGCGCCCCTCGGAGTCCGGCGATAAAGGCCGGAACCGTCAGTAAAAGGACTGACCTGGACGCCCGAAGCTCCGCACCGCCATGTTGGCTCCATGATCTTTCTGGTTCATTCACGTGATGATTGGTGCGTTCACGGACCCATCCGTGACAGGCGCGACCTGCTCTTGTTACGCTCTGCGCCTCAGCCTTTCTGAACCAGAACCAGGACCAGAACCAGAAGCGCCTCTGACCTGTGGAAAGAGAACGGGACACCAAAATAAGACCAGCGGGTCGAAGTCCCTGAGAAAGGTTCGACAAAGTTCGCTTAAAGTCCAATTTCCTTATAGTGACCAGGCACCTGTCAGTGTCTGACAAAAAGAAAGTACCGACAATAACCCTAACAAATCAGGGAGCAGAGGTTTGTTCCGGTGCTTGAGTCGCGTCCATTTTTTCAGATTAATAAACTCTGGTAACATCAAATCCGGGTGGCGGCGCTGGAGGCTCCGGCAGGCGGCGCTGGAGGCTCCGGGTGGCGGCGCTGTGACGGCTCCGGCAGGCGGCAGCTGTGACGAGCCACGCGAATTCCAGGAAGCCGAGCCGAGGCACGCAGACGCAAACAGGAATGGTGGCTCGGTAAAACTCCATGTGGCTCACAGACGATCCAACGACCTCCTACAAACTTCATCTTCGGGACACAGAAAAACCCTCCAGAAGGCGAAAATGCAGCACGACGATGTGAGAAACCACCGCCAGGACCAACCGGCGAGCTACTGATGCTAACATTAGCTTACCGATGAACTATCGAATATCACGAGCAAAGATAAAGACTGATATTCTCTAATTTTCTGTCACTTGAAACATTCCGCGCTGGTGTCATGATAGCATTAGTTACTTTTTATTATGACTGATATTTTTTTCTCGTGTTCTTGTCTTTGCTACAGGTTATCTGGGACATTATTGGGAACAAACAGTTCTGCTCATTTAAAGTCAAGTAAGACCCATTTCATAAAATATTACCAGTTTAAAAAAGGATCAAGCTCCTGCTGATTATGTTAAGTTCTGTTGGAACAGGGTCTGAGGCAGGGTTTTTCTTCTATATATAATCTCCGGGTTGTAGTATAAATTGTCCTCGTCAGAAACATTTGAATTACGTGACTTCCCAAATTCAAAAAGCAGGTTGTCAGGGCAGCTTTGCTCTTACCCATCTCCTCCTTTCGTCAGGACCAAGGGCCAGAGCTTCTGTCGCAACGAATACAACATCACGGGGATGTGCAACCGCTCCTCCTGCCCGCTGGCCAACAGTCAGTACGCCACCATCAGGGAGGAGAAGGGTGAGGAAGGCAGCTGCTCCGCCCCTGGAAACACCAACACGCTGTAATAACCACGTTTCCATCCCGGCAGGTCAGTGCTTCCTCTACATGAAGGTGATCGAGAGAGCAGCTTTCCCCTCCAGGCTTTGGGAGAAGGTCAGAACACGCCAGAGGTGTTGGACAGTCAAACCTTCATAAGGAGGTGCTGACAGTCAGGGGTGTGTGTGTGTGTGTGTGTGTGTGCGCGCACGCAGGTGAAACTGAGTAAAAACTATGAGAAAGCTCTGGAACAGATTGATGAGAATCTGATCTACTGGCCTCGATTCATCCGGCACAAATGCAAACAGCGATTCACCAAAATCACCCAGTACCTGATCCGCATGCGCAAACTGGTCCTGAAGAGACAGTAAGTCTGGGAAGGACCGCCTCACACACACTCTCACAGCTGGGGGGGTAAACCTGCGCGTGTGTGTGTGCAGGAGGAAGCTGGTTCCCCTCAGCAGGAAGGT